>VZTI01000603.1:579966-643852 GCA_013397865.1 Struthidea cinerea
AAAAGAAAAGAAAAGAAAAGAAAAGAAAAGAAAAGAAAAGAAAAGAAAAGAAAAGCAGAAAGAAAGTGTAATAACCTTTTAAACCAAAACCAGCTACACCTAAAGCCCAGATGACTTCAGAGAAGCTGATTTACTAAAGCTTTCTAACGTTTCACATAATCAATTGCATCTCACCATTGCCTGACTATTGTTTAACATACAAGTGCAATATAGTTCCAGACCTTGCTTGGGGCAGGTAATGATGGTGTGTTTGTGTGGGATGGAGTAGTAATTCATTTCAGACACGGAGGTAATTCATTGCAGACACTCTTTAAGAGACTGGGGGGAGAAAATAAAATGACAGATGATTTTACAATAGTTCAGTATTATTTTTTTTTAGCTGTTGACCCTGGAACTGGTAATAGCAGGAAATGGAAAGATTAGCATAAAGAATGGTCATTGATACTTGGGGTCTGATAGTAATTTTTTGCTGAGCTCTATACTTATTTTGAAAGGAATGAAGCATTAAAAACAGCCAAGGTTTTCTTTCTTGCACATATACAGTCTTACAGCTCTTATGGAAAGTGTAAAATGGGTGAAGAGGAATTATGCCAAAGGGTTTCACAGGAATAACTCTGAACTCACAAAAAACATGACAGAGAATTAGGTCTTTTTCTCTTCTAAACTGAGTAAGACTTCTCAGAAACCTATAGATAATGATAATCCATCTTTTTCCATTAAATTCTTTATTTTTCCATATGAGAAGAAAGGATTGATTTTGTTTACAATCTGTTTAGTAATAAAAACTGGTTCTGCACATAAATGAAAAGAGTGGATATTCACACCCAGAAAAATAGTCTAAATAATAATGTAGAAAAGAGATTGTTCTAGGGAAGTCAGAGATGGAATTTACAGGAGGATACAAGGAATCTACCTAAAACATGCTAAGAATCAAGATGGCTCTTTAAGATGTGCCCTCAGAAATTTTTTACTGAATGGACAAGAGACCATTAAAGGTTATTGTGGGAATCATGATTTATTAAGTTAGGTTCAGCTCAGCAGTGCAACTCTGTCTATCCAGGCAACAGTAAGTCCACCAGCATTATTCTGTATTAAGGAAGAACAGAAGTGGTTTAGGCTCATTCACACTTGATCTGCTCAATTCAGCCAGCAGATTTGTCTTCCACCTCAGCAGACACTCCTGCTGCTTAAACTCCGGTCTGACAATCTAACTGATCCCTTTCCCAATTGCCATTTTGAACTTATGGGGCAACTTGAGTGATGCCACAGGTAATCCACAGCCCTTTTACATAGCTCTGTGGGCTAAATATACAAAACAGGTGATGTGAATTGAAATATATCCTATATGACCTTGTATTCATCCCCTTTTTCTAATTGCATGAGCCTGGTGTAAAGAACAGTCAAGGAAGGATGGATGCACCTTAATTTGGAGGGAATATCATCAATGGATGAAAAAAGCTGGGTAAGTCCTAACAGTTGCCCTGAACAGTTAACAAAATTGATGTGATTTATAGTGATACACAACTACTTGTGTGACTTTGAGCCTTTAGTGCTTTAAATTCCTAAAGGAGTCCAGGTGAGGAGATACTGGATGAGAAAATGGGAACTCCTGAAAATGGTCATTTTTCTAGTCCTGCTATTAAGTCTAGGAAACTCCTGCAGCATTCACACCATAATGTGAAAAATAAAGCAGTCAGATGTTATATGACTGCCTTAATTGTGGTAATCGTGCATTTTTCAGCACAAAGAAGGAGGATACTGCTGCTTCTACATTAAAGGGAGAGTGAGTTTTATGAGTCATAAAAGGGAAGGAAACACAGGAACATTTTCTCACTGGCTGTAAAAAAAAAGAAAAAAAGAAAAAAAAGAAAAATGTGAAGACTTTCAGGGCTTATCCTGAAAAACATAGAAGCTGGAGGTGTTCAGTAGCTCTCTGGGCCTGGCTTTTTGTCAGGGAGTAGCACTGATAACAAAATAATTTGAGCTGAGGCTTCATCCCAACATCCCTAGAAGTGAGGAACAGAGGCATTACTGCACCAGGGCTAACTAGGACACCACTTAGGAAGGGACCCTCTGCAGCAGCCAAGGCATATTACGTTTCCCAACAAATGTACAAAAGCAAGTGTTCCCAGGAAATTTATTCCCTTTCTCATGTGCTGTTCTCTTTAAAGCCTGTTTCTACAAACACTTGCTGCTTGACTTGCTTCCTGACACCACGAGGAGTCCCATTTAATTAACCTGGCAGCCTACAGTGGTGAAAATAGATTGCGGCTTGTAAGTGTGGAGATTGACAGTCTCTGCAAGCTGCCTTGGTTTGCTTAGCTACAGAAGTTATTGTTTCACAATTATTTTGATCCTATGATTCCAGGCTGTCCATCCAGTGGCTTGGCTTCCGCTGCAACGGTAGCTGAGGATGGGGAGGGAGGGGGAAGTGGACTGTGTGTGACATGGAGCATCAGCAGTTCACTCCCCCACGTCTGTGTTTTATTGGGTAGTGAATTGCCTCTGGCTAATCATGAGCCTTCTTAACATTTTCCTCTGAGAAAACAGATGATCAAATGCAAGAAAGCCTACTCATTAAAACAAGTGCTGGGAAGGTTTTGTTCTTTTCAGACCCATCCCTGTGTTTGAGTACCTAGAGAACCAACCACTATTAGCTGAATAGCATCTGTTTACCATCAGCTTTGTCTGAAACCTCTCTTTTTTTTCCAAGTTAATAAAAGTGGAGTTTGAAAACTGGTTCTGATTAGGCAGGTCGAATAATGAAAATACTCTCTAAGGCCAGAATATACCTGAGGATCCCACTGCAGAGCAAAACAGCACATAGAAATCACCAGAAGAATGGCAGATCAAGGCAGATGGAAGTGGCCTACTGGGTGCTGCTGCGTTTGGAGGTGCTGCCGTGGTGCTGCAAATGGAGGTGTAAAAATTGTGGGTAAGATTCAGCCATCTGAATTTCTGCATTAGGTCCCCAGGCAGTAGCGTTACACCCCGGGGAGAGCAGACATAAAGGAAGATAAAAAAGCCCCCCCTTTTTATTTTTAAGGAAATAATGTATGGTACACAAGAGTGATGGAGGCTGCAGCAAAAATTTCTTTTCTGCATTTCTTTCTGCCTACTTCACAGTTAGTTGCTACACACCACTTCCACTAGAGTATTTTCTTTCCCACTGTTATTAGGATAAATTGCCTATTACCAAAGTAGCTATAAGGAAGCAGAAAAAAGTGTCTTTTCCATCACAATGCAGTCAGGTTCCATTGTAATTGGCAGCGTGGTGGGTATGTCACTCCCACCAGGTCCCTTGCCCAGCTGATTGAGTCTGTTCTTTGTGTGAGATGCTCCTATTTGTGTTGATTCATGTGTCTTTCTTTTTCAGTCTCTTTTTATGGGTTGTCTTTTCTTTCCCTTGTAGGAGATGAACAGCCGGGGGGAGGAAAGGCAGTTGTCGTCTCCATTTACCAGTTAGTACTGCTGCGGTGAGCGTGATTCCTTCTTATGTGTTTGTGCACTTCTGTGGGTGCTGCAGGGTGAAACTGTAAATTCCAGTTATAAAAATAAAACAGGAAGCACGGGGCAAGCAGGTGAGGCAGAGTTGTTAAACACTAGTATTTGGATGGCTGGATGGGTGTCCATGTTACACGAGCTTGGCAGAGACGTAGACAGCTTGCAGCTCCTACTTTGGGGGACAGGGGCAGCATCCAGAATTTCGGATGTCTGGACTCCTGAGCAAAACTATATTGAGAAAATCTAAACCTATAACAAGAGAGCCAAAGAGGGACTTTTAACAAGGGCATGTAGGGATGGAACAAAGGGGAACAGCTTTAAACTGACAGTGGGTACAGTTAGATTGGATATTAGGAAAACATTCTTCACTGTGAGGGTGGTGAGGCATTGGAACAGGTTGCCCAGAGAAGTTGTGGATGTCCCACCCCGTAAGTGTTCAAGACTGGGTCGGATGGGGCTTTGAAAAACCTGCTCTAGAGGAAGGTGTCATGGTAGGGGGTTGGAACTGGATGATCTTTAAGGTGCCTTCCAACCCAAACCATTCTATGATTCTATGACCTATTCCAGCTGACACTCTACTGTGACTGGCCTGTCTTGCTGTTGCACTCCGAGGGATGCCTATTTCCTAGTCCATACTGCTGTTGACCAGCCCATACCTCAGCTTCTCGTGCTCATCTGGACAGTCAGCTTGGCCACGCTAAAGAAGACCTGAAGCCATGCACAGCCCACCAAGAGCCGTCCCACACATTTGCACCTCCTGGCCATGCCTGCCACATTACCAGCCAAGACTTGTCGTGACTTTGTCTCACTCTTACTGCTTTAATGGCTTAAAAAGTCTGAGCAGCACTGCTAGGGATTGTGTTTGAATCCTCACAAGGGTGACCAGGAACATGAATCTCTCCCTGCTCAATACATCTGGGATAGCTCAAGGTACGCTACTGCAGAGTTGTCAAGCACTGAAACAGGCTCATCAGAGAAGCTGTGGAACCACCATCCTTGGAAGTTCAAAAGATGTGTAGATATGGCACTTAGGGACATGGTTTGTGGTGGGCTTGACAGTGCTGGACTAATGGTTGGACTCAATGATCTCAGAGGTCTTTTCCAATCTAAATAATTCTGTGATTCTAAGAGTGTTCTGTTCTCTTCACTCCCAGATTCAGATTAGATCCACAGGCTGTCCCTTTTAAGTTAAGTAGCCTGGAATTTTTTCTCCTTCCAGAAAGCTGCTTTCAAAGCATTGAAAATTTGAAAGGAAAGGAAAGCTCCTTGAAAGGGGTCTAATATAGTGCAGGTTTCTCCCCAGAGTTTGCTGTGAGGAACCTGGGGTCCTAGAATCTTTTATCGACATCTGGCCAGAGCCAGAATTTGGAAATGCCATGACTAGACCAAAACATGTCTTTGAGAAGTCATAAGATGTCTGTGCCAAGTTTTACAGGGAAAGCTAATCCTCAGATTAAAGTATAAAACCTGGGTTTAATCCATTACTGGCATAGACCTAAAAACTCTGTAACACTTTCTGTATTGCCATACCTCCAAAACACACACACAGAGATTTTTCCACTTTTTAAGCATGTAATATTTGAGACTTATTGGAAGCTACAGAAAAATGCAGAGGTTTATCTGACCGAAAAATGCAAGCAGCATCTTCATGTATCTTTTGGGATTTAAATGCATTTCTTTTAAACTATTTTTATTTGCATCCATAGAGAAATTGAGAGTCACCAGGAAGGATTAGCTTGTTGTAATACACAAGGTGAGATGTGTAGTGGCTGCAAGGCTGGGTAATGTAATTTAGATTTTAGAGTGTAAGTGCAAGCATGAGGTGGGCAAGCATGAGATGGGCAAATCAAGTCCAATATAAACTGTATAATAGTACTGGAGAAGAGAGCCGTAGGGCTCATGAAAGGGCTTTCTTTGAAAATAATAACGTTAGTCAGTTCATTAAGGAAACAGAAGTGACTATGAGTATTTCATGTAATACATTAAATAGGATTGGAAAGAGTAAAATAACCACAAGCTAAGAGCAAGGATCCTTCAGCATACTGCATGCACAGACTTCAGTTTAGTCATCTCTTCCTTGTGTCCAACACAAAGTAGGTCACAAAAATTAACCTTTCTTGCAGAGAGATGCTTCTACATGCAGAGGCATAGAAGCTGGTGGCATCACTCTGGTCCATGTCTGCATTCATGTCTAGGCCATCAGCTCTATGTATGTCCTTCGTTGCATAGAAATATTTTTTTTAAATTAAAACTGCCATTCACCAGAGTAAAGAGACAAATTCCCAAGGGAAAAAGAGCAATCTTTGAAACATGGCACAGAATGGGAAAATATGCTTATTTTCATTCCAGAGAGGTGTCATAACCCCACAGAAAAATTAGCCCCACATAGGGCTAATTTTAAGACCTATAGAAATCCATGGGAGAAAATGAGTCTTCACTGCAATGCGTATGAAATCTTATAGGGCCACAAACAATATAAACTCTCCCTTCTCTGGCAACTTCAAATGTATTTCATGTATTTTTCTAATGTACTAACAAAACTAATAAGCTTATTTCACATGAAAAAATAAAAGGCATAAACACTGTTATATCCATGAGTAAAAATGCTCTCTCAATCAGCTGTGGTCAATTGCCAGCCCCTGCACCCCATGCTGGCAAAAAAAGAGCTGCAGGAGAGAAATGCCTTATGCATGGAGGGAGACTGTGCGGAAGGGTCTGCATCTCCCTCTCCACAAAGTGAAAATCGTCGTAGGAGACTCTAATTATCCTGTGGCAAATTAAATGGCAAAACCAGCATGAGCCTCTAAGTCTCAGCTGTAGAGCAGAGTTTCTGGTGGGGCTTTTGTCGTTTTGTTTTTATGTTCTGGCTTAATGCACAGCACATCATTACCAGACGCTTGGGTTATGCCTGTGCATTGCAGTCCAGCTCAGGAATTACATGGACGTGGTCGATATTTCAGTACCTGAAGCGGTCCTACAGGAAAGCTGGGGAGGAACTTTTTACAAGGGCATGTAGTGACAGGACAAGAGGAATGGCTTTAAACTGACAGAGAGTAAATTTAGATTAGATATTAGAAAGAAATCCTTTACTTGAGACGATATGAGGCACTGGTACACGTTGCCCAGAGAAGCTGTGGATTCTCCATCCCTGGAAGTGTTTAAAGCCAGGTTGGATGGGACTTTGAGCAACCTGGTCTAATGAGTATCCCCACCCCTGGCAGCAGCACTGGAATGAGATGATCTTTAAGGTGCTTTCCAACACAAACCATTCTGTGATTCTATGATTTATTTCACCTTGAAAGAATGGAAAATGCAGTGTCTTTTCCTAGGTAAAAGCCAACCAACCAATCAAGTAAAGGAGAGATAAGTTCCTGAAAACTATAAGAATTAAGCTCTATTATTATCCTCTATCCCCTCTCTGAAGCCTTGGTTTGAGATTGGTCAAGGAGTAAAATGTCATGCAGCAAACAGATAGAGTACTAATGGTGAAGCCAGGAATTTACCAAAGCCCATGCATGCAATTTGCTTCTCTTCATTTTGTGCTTCTCTGCACAAAATCTGCACACGAATCCTTCAAATGGATAAGCAAGCTATCTGATCATAAGAAACAAAGCATCGGCAGTTTGGCTCTGTGCTTGGTAGTGGGGTTGTCTTCTCTTCAAGGCTTTGCAGTTCCTTGAGCTGTGAGCTACCTGCAGTGCCTCAACTGCTAATGCACGCTGTCAAGGACCGAGTAAATACCTTGTCTGTGAGACTGAACTTTTTGTAATAATAGAACATGATCCAAACAGTGAGCTTCAAAACTAACAGAAACAAAGCTTTGCATGTATATGTCAAGGCACAATTGCATATCTGTCTTTATCTGTAAATATAAATACTGTGTGATGCCCTGGCAGCGTAAGCTGCACAGCAGAAGCACGGCATTACCAAGCAGGGTCCTGCTCTGAGCCTCTTGGCATCAGTAAGAGGCAGACTTAGGCCTTGGTATGTAAGAACAAGAAAATGATACTGGGCTGGTCAGTTTGGCTTCACAATGCTGAGATTATATATATTATATATATTTATAATATTATGCTAAATATTATATTATTTCAAATATGAAATACTACTGAAAAGTCCAACTGGGATTCAGACAATCTGCCATGGAGGAGAGCTGGGCATGTGTGATCGTAGCCATGGAGCCAAATATCCACTTGATGTAAATCAATATATACCTTTTCCAACCAACTTTAAAAATAAGTATGTGTGCTTGCATGTGTACACAGAAGAACATGTTTTTTCCTACTGAGGGAATTTGACCTTTTTAAAATTATTTAGTATTTCCTATCCTACACTGGCTTCAGCTCATACATTTAGGGTAGGGAGAAAACCTTCCCCCTTCCCCTCCTGTAATTTTCCTAATGGTCCAGGATTAAAAGGAATCATTTCTCTGCTTCTGCTGAGTGCCTTATAACTAGCACCATGTTTATATTTACCAGCAGTAACACAGAGGAGTAATTTTTGGCCGCTAATGCATCCGGTCTCTACGTCCCTGTCACTCTCCTCCTGCTCCAGCCCAGCTCCCTATGCATGAGATGAGACAGTGCTGTAAACTTAGCAGTTGTGTTGAAAATCTTGGTATAGGCAAATTTCTTAAAACTTTGGCACTTCCCTCAGTTGCCTGACTTTGTAGGGGTTTTTAATTGGTTTACAGAAGAAAGCCATAAAATACATGCTTGGCAAGCTCAAAAACAAAAGGTAAAGGGAAAGAAGAAATCTGTATTCTCATTATGTTCAAGTCTCATTATTACAAAGTAAATTTCATTATTTTTTACAGGTTACTTAAGATCTCTGCCTGCTGGTCTTTGGCAATGCAGACAATAGACATTTTAACTACTTGTTTGTGAAATTAAAGCAACATTCTCGCCAGAATTTTCAACCTGTGGGTGGCAAAACTTCCTCTGTTTGAGGAGTTATGAGCTTCTAAGCTATTTCCAATCTGTACAATAGGCAATAAAGTAAATCCAATAATGCCTACTGCTATCTTCAGTGCTCTGATCCTTTTCCTTTGCAGTGCATAATTTAACATAAAGCTCTATCTAGTACATGATGTGATCTGGCATGCCAGGAAAGTCTGTTGTAGGATGGCAGTTACATCATATAGTGAAGACTGAGAGAAGTATACTTGTTCTCTCCTGCATGGTTAGTAGGACTATTTGATCCATTTTTCTGCAATGCTTCAAGAAGTTTTCTTCTGTAGAATGAGCCTGCAGTTTGTTTTCCTCAAGAGCCAAGGGCTGAGCTCCTTAAGACACCATATATGCTGTCTAGGGAGGAGGGAGACAAATGACCTCAGTAGCTCTTGTCACCTTCCTCTGGTCAGCTGGCAATGACTCTTGGAAACAAAGCCCAGAACAAAAATGATGCGATGTGCCTTTTCTTTCGAGTGGCCAAATTATTCTTCAAAGATAGAGGACCAGATTTTCCAATGGCACAAACTGTTCTTGACTCACTAGATGTGTAGCCACAGAGACCAGCATCAGATGAGGATGTGGCCGCCTGTTCTTCTGTCCTTGATATTCTCCCTGTACTGGTCACTGGCGAGGCTGCACCTCGAATCCTGTGTTCAGTTTTGGGCCCCTCAGTACAGGAAAGACACTGAGGTGTTGAAGTGTGTCCAGAGAAGGGCAATAGAGCTGAGGAAGGGTCTGGAGCACAAGTCTGATGAGGAGCTGCTGAGGGAGCTGGGGGCATTTGGCCCGGAGAAAAGAAGGTTTAGGAGGGACCATATCACTCTCTACAGCTGCCTGAAAGGAGCTTGTAGCCAGGTGGGAGTCGGTCTTTTCTCACAAGTAACATCTGACAGGACAAGGGGAAATGTCCTCAAGTTGTACCAGGGGAGGTTTAGATTGGAGATGAGGAGAAATTTCTTCACTGAAAGGGTTGTCAAGCTTTGGAACCAGCTGCCTAGGAAAGTGATGGAGTCACCATCCCTGGAGGTATTTAAAAGACATGAGATGTGGCCCTTTGGGGATATGGTTTAGTGGTGGGCTTGGCAGTGCTGCATTAGTGGTTGGACCTGATAATTTTAGAGGTCACCTTTTTCCCCTTTACATCTTTAAATGGGAATTTCACTAGGATTTCTTTATCTTACAGAGGTAAAATTCTCTGCTACAGAGTGACTGCTCAGAGTATATTGTTCACAGAATTTGGGAAGTTCTGCCTCTAACAGGGGTTTCAGATGCAGGATGGGTTGTTGGGTCACACAGATCTATTAAATAACCAGCAACTAAGTGATGATTTCTGGCTTTTCACCCATTTTTCTCTTGTGCTGTCGCAACAATCAAGCCTGAATGACAAACATCCATTTAAAGCCTGATTTTGATGTTGACAGATCAGATTTCCATTTAAATGAGAACCAAAATGGAAGCATCCTCTTGATAGTGAATCTGTAGAAACAAAGAAAAAGCCCTGGGCTCACAGTACTGGTATCCATCTTTGTGCTGCTGAGTACTTGATTGCTTGCTCAGTGCACAGGTGGTGAACTCTGAATTTTGGCTCACAAGGATGTGAGGGAGGAAGAGGAGGGAAAAAACAGCAAGAAACCCTCCACAAGAAGGTGGCTCAAAATACCAGGACAGAATGGAAATTGGTGAGAAATTTTCCCAGTTGTGGTTTTCCTGGTCTAAAGAGAAGGTGGATATATTTTATGTCACTGTGTGTTGTATGTTTCTGCCCTCCCCTGCAACTTGCTGCAACCTTTCAACCACGAAGCATTCTCAGCTGTACGTGTATGAATATATATACACACACACACACATATATATATTCTTGTGCACGGATGTGTGTGTATATATATACACGAGCATTGATCTACAGATTCTGAGGTAATTTAGGAAGTGCAATAAATATTCCTAAGTGGAATATAAATTAATTCTTCTGACTCAGAAAAGTTAGCAACATATGGTTTGTAAAAGTCTGCACATTGTTAAGGAAAGTAAGTTCTCTGTGCCAAACCTCCCACATATTTTCCATGTGGAAACAGGGAAGAAAATGTAGTGACCCAAAGACCCTAAATTGGTTCTCTGAGGTTGATGAGAAGCAACTCTTAACACTAATACAGAACTTTAAAGATTTAATATATTTATATAATAAATATATACATATTGTGCTATATATTTATATATCAGAGATACACCTTAATATATAAATACATTAAATAGATAATAAAATTTTATATATTTAATGTATATTTAAAACAAGGTCTATTTTTTTATTTGTTCCTGCACTTGTTGGCATCAACAGGATTGCCTGGGCTCAGCTGGTCTGATGCTGGCACCTATTAAAATGCACCTTTTAAAGAAAGGTGGTTGAATAGCTTTCTAAATAAAATGCTGGGCTGGCATCATTGAAATACGATATGTGAACAAGAAAAGTACACAAAGCCCCAGAGTAGGTAGGATCAAATCACAGACAGCATTTTGTCTCTGTTTTCAAGTGTTTTGAAAAGGACAAATCAACCAGGATGCTGGGATAAGGCTTTGATCCTCTCTTTGTAACAGTGCTATGCTTTTAAGTCTTTTTTTGAGTGGCAAACCACTCATGAGTTAAGAAAACAGCACGGTGCAGTCCAGCATGGAAAAAACCCCACACCCCATAACAAAATATAACTAATTCACTGTTGTAGAGAAAGGCTGTGGTATTACAGGGTAAAGTTGATGGGAGAGTGATCTAGATATATATAAATACATACATATATATATAAAATATATAAACATGAAGATTTTTTTTCAGTAGTAACAGTGGTGCTAACAAAAGGAAGCACCTCTGCATGTGTTTCATGCAGCTAGAGAAGAGTGTCAAATTCTCTGCAGAGACCCACATGTTTTAGTCAGGAATGCCAGAATACAGCCCAGGAAATCTGGCCTCATGGAATAAAGACGAGTTAGATGAGAAGAGCTCCTGAGCCACACACACACACACCAGACAAAGGAAAGCACATTCCAGCAGGGTTTTTCAAGGACCTTTAAAGGCTGATGAGTAAACAAAGAAAATACAGTGAAGGACAGCGGTGGCTCTTTCACCTTCATGTTAGACTTGACTGAAAGAGAAGAAAAGCTCTAACATAGAAGGATCTCTAAGAACTCATCCCCATGGTATCTAATGAGTTTTGTCAGGATAATTGTGCTTGTGCAGCATCTCCTGCAGTAGGCAAGCGCCTGCACACAGACCTTGCAATGCAGATAGGGAACCAAGGCAGTGCTGCCAACAGGCTTCAGCGAGGGACAGCCGTGGGGCTGCTGGCAGAATCACTGAATGGTTTGTGTTGGAAGGGACCTTAAAGATCAACCAGTTCCAACACCCCTGCCATGGGCAGGGACACCATCCACTAAACCAAGTTATTCCAAGCCTCATCCAACCTGGTGTTGACCTCCAAGGATGGGATATCCACAACTGCTCTGGGAAAGTTCTGCTTCACTGCACACTGAGTAAAGAATTTCTTCCTAATATATAATCTAAATCTCTCCTCCTCTAGTTTAAAGCCATCCCCCCTTTCCTATCACTATCTGCCCATGTAAAAAGATGGGAATTACTGGAAGTACTGGAAAGTGTTCTAAGGTCTCCCTGGAGCCTTTTCTTCTCCAGGCTGAACAATCCCATCTCTTTCAGGAAGAACCAGAAATAAATTTCACTAGTCCTGAGTTTTCATTTTAACACCTTGAATTTTTTCCCCTTCCACAGATAACTGTAGATGCTACATTTTTTGTAAGGTGTTTAATCACATCAGTGGCTAAAGACAAAAAATTCCACCCTAAAACCAGCAGCTAGGCTGAGGTGAGCTTCATAGGTTTTTAACACTGTATAACCTGGACTGATCTTTGCTGTTCCCAGAAATACTGTGAGCTGGAGCATGAGGAAAGACAGAATTCTTACTTGCCACAAGATTTTTAATGATACGGGAATTTTTGGAACCTTATCTCTGTGGTGCAATACATTAGGCACTTCTCTGTCAGCCCAGCAATGTACAGAATGCAAACCTTTTAACCAGAAGTGGATCACAGTTAATTGATGTGATGAACAGGAATAAAAAGAATGTTGCTACTTTTTGGTTTGTTTAATGATATTTTCTTGGAAGCCTGGATTGTGTAACTAGAGAGCAAACTCTTTGGGCTGTGGACTGCTCTTTCTAACTGAGTGTATCAGACTCAGCACAGCAGGATCCTGATAACTGCTTGAGGGCTTGAGGTGTTACTGGAGGAAAAGCCATCAGTGAAGTGCCAAGCACAACAATTAACATTTGAATTATTTACAGACTACAGGTGGGCTGTCCATATGCGTCCGTCCATATACTCATAATCTGCTTGGTATAACGCTCTGAAACAGAGCTCTTTGTAGAGTGGAAATGCTGCATCCTTGGAATAGCTTCCCATGTCAGCTGAAATGGGGATTCAAATTTGAAATGGAATTAACGCAAGGAAATTAGGGAGTGGCATTTAGAGTCACATCACCACTGTTAGGGCAGAAAATGATACTCCTTCTCCCTGCAGTGACAGTGGAGAGGATCCCTCTATCCCACAGGCTGAAAACATTGAACCAGCATCTCTGAATCCAGCCTCTGACTTTTGAAACAAGAAAATAAAACTGCAACTGAAAGAGCAAAAGTGAGAATGTAAGAAAGGTCCAACAAATCTGTAATCAGTGTGCTGCCATTTCTAAACCCCTAATAAACAAGTAGAGTGGAAAAAACCCAATAGCAGTTCAGGGTAACTGTGCAGTGAAAAGCATTCAGCTATTTACATTTCAAGGACTGTTGATCTGGGGGAGCAGCACAAGAGGTAATCTCACCCTAATTGATAGTCTAATGATATCAAAATCTTCTGAGCATTAAAAGTATGGAGAGAAGCAAGGTCTATATGTCTGTGTTTGCAACACACGTCCATCATCATCGGTGATTTTATTGGGCACCAATCACCATAGTAACCCCACAAATCCCTAACACTCTCTTGGAACCATTCAGATCTGCAAAAAAAACTAAGAGCACAACCATCACTTCCCAGCCCAGCTCACAGAGCTCTGCATCATTAACCATCAGGTAATGACCAAATCGTAACTGCTTCATTCCCCTGAAGTATAGGAAGGTTGTTTCAAACAGCTAAATACAGTGCTTAGAAACAACAGCCCCCCTGAAATGGCCTGTTAATGAATGATTTATTAGGCAGCAGCTTTCGCTGGGATAATTTCTTAATTAACAGCCACTAACTAGTTGATGTCTGAAAAAGAAAAAATGCTAAATATGTTGATTTTTTTTCCTCGAGATTCTAGAAGTCTGTTGATGTACCAGTTCTCCTTCCATACTGGAGCCATCCCAACATCAATTGGCATGAACAATGTGAGATGTGATCTGTGTTGCTTTCTCCTTCCCCATTTTCATGGAGGCACAGTGCTGCTAAAAGGCTTCAGCGTTCAGTCCCTCCACTGCCCTGCTGCGATCCCTCTACCACAGTTTGCTACGAGGACCTGCCTTGCACACCCATCGCCCAGCCTGCCTCACTGTGTGTGGGCACAAAGAAAACTAGGTTATTTATTTTCTCTCCTCTGAATTGCATTTTACCCTTTTTCTTTCCTTTGAAAATTATTGATCAAAGAGCCAGAACAGGGAAATATCCCTGTGCAGGGACCACTAACAGCCAATCAATTTGCATGGGCAAGCCCATTTTAAAGCATTTTGGTGTCATTCGCATGTGGCTTCTTGTACCAACCCTGGAGAGATGCACAGGGAGACATGCGCTGCAAAAGGAGAAATTTAAGAGTTGCTTTTGCTTTAGTCCTCTCCTTTTTCTATTGCCATGCAGGTCACATCTGGTGGGAGCAGCTCTGCAGCCCCTCATCCACACCGTGTGCAGCTTTAGTGCATCTAGATGTGGATGCAAGTGATTTTTACAGGGTCATGCCATGGTGCAGGAGCAAAGCAAGGAAACAACTGAGAATTCCTGATATGTCTTTCATGACCTAGCCAGGTATAAATCCCCTTACTTCCTGGGAAAGGGCAAAAGGGGATCTAAATTCTTCTTTGTACATAGGGAGAAGGAAAGATACTGCACAAGAAGGGCTGTTGAGCAGTGGGGTAATGAGGAACAACAGGACTAAAACTAGAGGCACCTTGCAATCCTCTGAAAGGAAGTGACAAGATTTTGGAGCTGGGACAGCAACATAGGATTTCCCTACCTGAAGGACAGCCAGGTTTGCTGCAGGCTGGGGAAACTGGAAACTGGAGCAAAGTGTGTCCTGAGGCAAGGAGGGAGGTTTGGATGTGTGTGAGCCTGGGTTTTCAGAGGTGACTCAGCTCTGCAGCATCAGCAGAGAGCTGGGAACGAACGGTGTGTTTCTGCGCTCCCTCAGACAAAACCTAAATATGCTCAGCAGAAAACACTGATCTTGCTGTAACTGTGACACTTTTTTACTTAAAATAAAGCTGCTTTTCTTTTCTTGTCTTGAGGTGTGAAACCAACTTCAGTTCTTGCCCGGACCTTGCTCCAGCACAACTGAAAAATGCCTGGCAGACTTACCAGTTTACATATGCTAATATGATGAATTTTCAATATGCTTTAGATGAGGCAAGTTTTGTAATTAAAAAAAAAATCCATTTTTAATGACATAGGAAAATCACTTTCCTCCGTAATAATGTAAAAAGGCCATAAATAAACTCTTCTTCACTCTTCTTACCCGTCACATTGCATAGAGTTATGCAAATGCTGGGGCATTTGCAGCACAGCATTTACTAACAATGTGAAACTGGTACAGACCTGAAGGTATTTTTTCTCTGTATTTGTTTGTCATCCTCACAATAGCATTCGGATGGGGAGGGGTGTGAGTTTCTTGGCCATGTCAAATAACTTAGAAAACTTAATTCTTAATAGTTTTGGAAGTGCCTTAAACTTTTCAAAGCCTCAGATGTTAGACAACTTCACAGTGAGTGCTTTCATCAAGCTTCAACTTACTCTGGCAGTGAGATAATGAACAATTTAAACAAAATGAATGAGAAAATTAAAATTAACAGTCCAGAAAACTCTAAATAATGAGGGAAGAGCCTCTGATGAGTTAGAAATATTCAAGCTTTTTGAAGGATTTTGAGTATTTATACACAAGCCTATATGCGTGTGTATAAAAATTCATAACCTTGTTCATAATAACCATTATTGCTCGATGATCTTGAGAGTAGTCAGACCCTGTGCCACATGCTGGCGATAATCTCTCTTCTGTTTATGGTTGCTCACTGGAACAACATACATGAAGACACAGGAAAATTATTTGCATTAACTGAATAAGTCCAACAATCTTTTACTTCAAAAAATTGCAGAAGCAAATTTTTTACATTCCTTGTCATTTACTGACTGATGATGGAGTCTGAGCAGGTTGAAGGCAGGGTCATTAAATCCCTTCACATATGATTGAATGCTCTTTAAAGTGACATAGGAGTGCCTCAGAGACAAATTGTTACCTATGCAACTACTTCTGGAGTTGGACAAAGTGTCTAGAACAAGTCATGCTCAAGATTAGAATCACAAGTCAAGAACAGTGTGTGTTCGGTGGAAAGGAAATAGAGAAACACTGAAATGACGTAGGGAAATGTCACCTCCATTCTCACTTAGCTTATTTCATCTATTGTCATCTGGACTTTACTGCAGAACACAAGAAATATCCAGCATTGCTTGTTCACGAGTTGTCTCCAGGAATGTCAGATGCAGAGGGTAGCAGAATGTGGATATAATAAGCCTAGTTTACAGCTCCCCTGTCAACTTAACAACATTGTGAACCGGGATGGTGTCCAAGACTCAAATGCTCCTTGCAATTAAGCAATGAGAGGTATCAGCTCCTATGGACAGTGCCATGGCTGGAATCCTATTGCTCTGAAGCTTTTAAAATAGATTCTGACTCTAAAAACGTCGTGCACACCAAAAACCCCAAGAAAAGGTGATTATCAGGCAGACCTAGCAAATGTTTGCGAAAACGTTGAGTTGCAACCCCAGCACTGGGATGGGGCTTGCCAACAATTGCTCAGAGGTTTAAGAATGCAGACGGAATCTGGACTAAGTCACAACGCCTATGGCTATGGAGGCAAATAATTCAAATGTCTGTTTTCATCTTATTTCAACAAAAGGTAGGTTAACCTCATGGAAGCTGAATGACTGCCGATCTGATACATGATTTTTCCTTCCACACCACCTCGGGTCTGCAGAACAAGTCTGAGTTTACAAATCCTCCCTTTTCTCCCCCATAATCTGTTCTACTTGAGCCAGTTCCTCAGCTAATTTGGCAGGACATGAGGTATCCCAAGAGCTGTTGACTTAAAAATAAAAAACATTCAGACTCGATTCTCTGGTTTTTTGCAACATGAGAAATCATTTATATTGGTACAAAGTGAGCTAAAATTGTAAATGAATGCTCTTATATCAAAATGAACTTTCAATATCAATTCTGAACCTGATTTTTACTAATATGCAGCTTGTTAAAGTACAGGATAATGAAAAGTTTGCTCCAGTATGTTTTTTTTTTTTTTAGGTTCCAGCTGATAGCACCAGAAGAATCCTTCAGAAACAAGGCTGCTTCCTGTTCAATGTTAACTTCACACATGGGAAGCCTGATCATGTGCCATTAAAGTCAATAGGATTTTTATCACTGACTGTAATGAGCAAACCATCAGACTATATGCTTTCTTCTCTCCCCTCCACTCAGTTCCTAAGTTTCTCATCTTTATTCAAACAACTTTTCCCTGGTTTTCTGTGCTTCCTTTTCCTTCAAGTTTTGTGCCATCAATGCCCCACATGCAAAACCAGTGGTTCAATAGGAACCGTTGTGATTCTGTCCTTTAAAAATGAAGCTAACATATCATTTTGCCACTTTTACAGACAGAACTGGATAAGTTGTGGAGCTCTAAGCAGAGTCCCTTTGGAGGCTTGGTTTCCATTCAAATCAAACTGAACGGGGCATGAACATGAGTGAACTAAAAGCAATCAAACCCAATATAACACAGCTGGAGAGGCCAGCTTGGCAAAACGCTCAAAATCCTATGCTCTTGATGATTAAATGAACCATAAAGGTTTTTGGCACCTTTTAGCATCATGCTTTGAGGTCCTGATCTTGCAGAGGACTTCAGCTATGCTTAATTTTAAGCTCTTGCTTATAGCCAATGACATCAACAGGTTTTTGTTCCAGATTCATGCCATCTCACTAGGGACACCTCACTGAAGCAGAGAAGAGATGAGCAGTGGTCCTCAGCCTCACTGGAGAAGGACAGGTGGCTCCTGGATGTTTTCTCTGTTTTGCATTAAAACTGTTGAAGTGCTTTACATGGTGAGAATACTTATAAAAAATGATGACAGTAAAAGGACAAACCCAGATGATCTCAAGCAACATCTCAGGGTCCTTAAATAAAATTTTCCTCCCTCTGCTGTTGGACAAGCATTAGATCCCAAAGCACATACAGACACCAATACATCAAGAACTCAGAAAGTTGCATCATCTTTACAGAATAAAACACTGCAGTGTCAGGTAGCTACATACAAAGAGATTGTATAAATCTGGCATAATCATGGCCAAAATTCTTTGTAATTAGGGAAAAGAAAGATTTTGGCACAGAAACAGAAAAACCAGAAACCCAAGCATGCATGCAATCTCATTTTCTGGCAGGTTGTTCGTATCAGTGGAAGGAAATGATCTAATTAGTTTATGGACAGTGTTTGTCCCTGAAGACCACAGCATGGAATTAGGGGGGAAAAAGTCTATCTGAAGCAGCTCATGTTTTTCATACACTAAGTGAGTTCTGGTATCAGTGAAATGAGGTATGCAAAGTAAAAATAATGCTTACCAAGGCTGATAGGCACCAAAACCTAGCTATGGCAGAGGAAATGAGGACATCAATTCCAAAGACTCTAAAAATAGGGTTTTTTCCAGGTCTGCATAGGGACTTGCATAGATGAAAAAGTAACCAGTCCCCTAAAGCCCTTTTTTTTGTGTTCAGCAAATGGTAAGACATACCTCTTTTTGGATATATATTCTTGGGGAGACTCAGAAACTCAGTTCTGCACTTTTAAACAGCCTCCATGTTTTCAAAAAGGGCAGCCAGAGGCCACATTTTTCTAGTGCTGTTGGCAAAAACAGACTTGAAGTTTGACAAGAACATGAGAATCCAGCATAAGGGATGGACTAGTCTCTGGCTGCTTCTACCTCTTGCTCTCTTTCAAATTTCTCAATAGATTTATCTTTATCACTCAGTTAATGTGTCTAAATGCTCATTTCCTCATTTTTGCTCACCAGGGCTTCCAACAGTTCTAGGAACAGAGATGACTGATGAAGTGACAACCACTGTGTTGCATTGTCTCTTAGCCTTGAAGGATAAGGTAACAGAAGAATTTTCAAAGGAATGGAAAAATGTCAGAATTTCTTTTCTTTCTTAAGTTTTTCTTTTTGATTGCTCTAACTGGAACCTGAAAATCACTGCAGTGCAATTTGTGGACTGTCATGAATCATGGGTGATTCTTGTTCTGATTTTGGCTTTCTAGGATGCTCTGGAAGCTTGCTCTGTCTTAGGAACTGGTGCATATCCCTCTTCTGTGCTTTCTGCTCTCTTGTTCTGCCTACACCCTGACATTTTAGCAGAGAAATCAGTATTTCTAGGGTATGGAGGGCATGGGATTGTGCTAAACAGGTTTAGGCTGTAGGGTCAAATCTAGCACTATGGAAATTACTGTGGAAATAAAATCAAATTCCACTAAACTCTCAAAGAACTGAAATCAAAGATATTTGTGCTTTCCCTGATAAAAATAAGGAGCTGATCCCTGACCTCTATATAAAAAGACCTCTTCCTTTAGTCCATTTTCACTTGTGTTAGCATTTACAGAGTTCGACTTCAACAAAATACTTTGTTGTTTTTCAGGAACTCTTACTCTATGTTTATAATGACGTCTTTCATCCTGCCTTTCAAAGCCTTGATAAGCACTTGCATATTTAGCTTCTCATCGATTCTTGGGGTATTATTAGACCAAATTTAACACTGAATAAAATAAAATGAGCTTCAGAACATCTAGTAAGTCAGCTTCCCAGCTTGGATAAGACGGCAGGAGTCCTGACTCCTCGGCTGTTATTCTAACCGCTAAACCACATTCCCTTCTCTTGCCTTATGTCTTCTGGGAATCATCCATCAAATAACTTTCCTGCATTTCCTTTTATTGCTTCCCAGGTAATGTTTATTGCTTTGAAAGTAACTAATCATTGGTTGGGCTGTGCTTAGATGCAATTAAAAGAATATTCCACACCCCCCTCTTAAAATGCAGAGCATCTCTGAGATTCCTAATCATCTGAGTTTTATAACTCTGTTTTATTACTTTCCAAATATACAATGCTCATAAAAAAGGTAATTGGATCTTTACAATAATGCCATTTCCTAATCTTCACCAATGAAGGAAAATTATCATCATGTAGCAGAATATTATGTTTCCATTATTTTGCTCTCTTATCCCATGTCAAAAGTTTTGAGGGCAAATGCAAGGTATAAATACTAAGCCATCACTGCTGAACAAAATGGTCATTAGGGGTGATGATAATTCTGTTAAACAGGGAGCATCAAGGATGAAGGGATAAAGCAAAGATATAGAGACTGGATAGCTTGAAGTAATAGAGAAAAAAGTACACGATAGCAAGTGTTTTGTTTAAATGCTTATTAAATAGGAAAACTAAGAGCCATGTTTTTGCCTCAGTTCTTAAAGTACATAAAATCACAGAATTATTTAGGTTTAAAAAGACCTCTAGGATCATCAAGTCCAACCATTAATCCAGCACTGCCAAGCCCAGCACTAAACCACATCTTTAAGTGCCGTGTTTCCATGTCTTTTAAACACTTCCAGGGACTCCACCACTTCCCTGGGCAGCCTGTTCCAATGTTTAACAATCCTTTTTTGGGGAGAAATTTTGCCTAATATCCAATCTCAATCTCCCGTGGCACAAATTGATGTAATTTCCTCCTGTCCTATCACTTGTTACCTGGGAGAAGAGACCAACCTGCATCTCATTACAGCCTCCTTTTCGGTAATTGCGCCTCATGGTAGCACATTAGAATCCTTTACTTGCTTCAGTACTGGAGTAGGTTGAAAGTGGTTTCAACAGCCACCAAACACAAGAAGAAACACACCACATCAGGGGTGGTAGTTTGGTCCAAGAGTCAAAAGGTTTAAGAAGCAAAACAGCAATACGTTTACTAAAAAAAATAAAAAAAAATTAGCAGTTCTGGTGTCAGGCTTCATTCTCAATTGCTCTTATTTTCAGAGGAGCTGAAAGTAAGATTGAGCCTGTAGGGGCTCAAGCTGAGGCCATTTTTAGAAATATAAAGCCCTAATGAAGCCCCTGTTGCATTTCCCTATGTGCGAGGTGGGGACAATAACCTCTTTCTCTGGCAAGTGTTGCAATTCCTTTAGGACGAGGATTGTTCCTTAATGTGAAATGAGCAGCACTTTGCCCAGCACGGCTCTGACTTTTCGTTGAATGGCTTGAATTTGCAGTGAGGCAAAAATACACAAACTGAAAGGATAACAGTACTTGGGTAGATTAATTTCAAACTACTTTCAAATTTCCCTTATTCCTGTATTCCTGTGGTAAATGCAGAGATATCTTTTCTGTCTGGGAAAGTTTGCAATTAAAAAAGCCCTCTGTTCTCCTGCATGGGAAGCAAGCCTTCAAATATGGCTTGTCTGTGATCGGTTCCCATTGCCATGGCTCTCAGCCCTGGGAACTGGCAGTGCATTAAAACAGGGGCTACTGGTATTTAGAAGTGACCTGTCTGACACAGCTCTCTCTGCCGCGTTATACAGGACACTGCAGGCTTTGGATGACACAGAAATGAAAGACGAATGTGGGATTCAGAGGGATGTTCAAGGTCACCAACACTATCCCTCAAATATGAGAGGCATTGTCCCATGCAAGCCTGCTCAGGACTGTCTAAAAATTAGTTATTTTCTTGTCTAATCTTCTAATCTGGAAGAAATTACAGAACTCATTCTTTAAACAGTTAGAAAATTTCTAGTTTCCTGTCTAAATTTATTTTTGGCATATTTGTAGTCATCTGTTCTTGTGCCAACATCATCTTTTAGCTTAAAGACCTCTGCTCCCTCCCTAGTATTTACCTGGCTGGTGTATTTAGAGTCTGCAGTTGTATCATTTCCCTGCCCTACTCCTCCAACCCTTCCTGTGAGAAATGAAACCCAGATAGCCTTTGCAGTAACCCCAAGCCTCCCCGCACTGTAGCCATACAAATTGCCAATTTTTTTGGTTACAGATTAAGTTCTTCTTTCTTGAACATGTTCAACAGAATATGGGTGGGAGGAGGGAGGGAGGGAAAAAATGTTATAGTCAGTATTGCTGTAAAGAATATGTAAGTCCAGAGAGAAAAAGAGATTTGAATAAGTTGGCACAAGAAGTGACCAAGGCAAGAGGAGATTTTGAGTCTCCTGATGCCAAGCCCACTGCCTTCAAATACTTTTATTCATGGCATACCTCCATCACAGCAAAGGGTTATTAAGGTGTGAGACACTTGGTTCTCAAACCCAGCATCTCACCCTGTGATCTTCTAAGACTCATCCAATTTGCTCATGAAATGAAAATCTATTAGGAAGGGTCTGCTGTCTGTGCATATTAATATCAGCTAAAACTAGAGCTTTCATCATTATCTTCCTTGCTTTTCCCTTTTGCCAAAAAGGCAGTGTGAAGGTTACACTTAAGGTCAGATGCTGTCCACATTCATTGGTTTATTCCCAGATTTTGAGTTATTGATTTTGAGCTTGTCTAGGAAATCAGTGCAATGCAACATAAGGTTCATTGATAGCCTGCTGCTCTTGGTGCATTTTAAAAAGATAACCTTATAGAGTAAAACAAATTTTTAAAAGAGAACTTCAGTGCCTTCCCACTGTTAATTCAAAGCTTTCCAAATCCTTGGGCAGCTGTTTTAATTTATTTTTACACTGTCTTTCCCCTGAAGCTGTCTTTAATGGTCAAAGCAGGTTTCATTCTTTCTTCTTACTTTTGTTTTTTTCATTTCTCCTGAAGATGAAACAAATGCCCACTGCACAGATATTCAGATAGCTGACCCATTTGGATTTGTTCCCTGCATATTATCAGACTGTCTTTTAGCTTTCTGGGCCCCATGAATGAAAACAGCATCATGGGCTCATGGTATCAGCAAGGCTGTGACCTCTGTCTGAATGCTGCTTCCCCCAGCCATCTCACTGGTGGTCTCTGTTTCTTGCTCCTTCCTTAAAATTCACTTCAGGGACACAAGTATATCCCTGTACTTTGTTTTCCAGAACATCCATGAATTCACCAATGCTTAGCTTTTCATGCTTCTCCCTGCCCATTTTGCCTCCTGTGTGTGTGTTTGGTTGCTGTGCAGCTCCCCTCCTTTCCCTGCCCTAATGCTGTTATAGGATATTGCTGTTTGCTAAGAAATGAAAGATGATATTTAAAAGGATGCTAGTACTAGGTTGACTGCTGTTGAATTTCAGTCGCTGGTACAAATACTGAATTGTATTACTTTCATGGTAACGCTCTCCCCAAAGGATTCTCCTCTTGCCTCATATGCTCAGTCCCCGGTCAGTTCAGATCTGATTGCTCATCTGTTAGATGTAATAATAGTATTGTGCTGTGGCTCTACAGTGCCTTTCATCTGATGTGTTTTGCAGAGTCTGGGCAGCTGTTGTAGAGAAACAGGTGGAAAGCTGAGTGCTGAGGCTCTTTCTAAAGTAATTTCAGTTGACATATATTTAGTGAACCCATCCTGCTGATAAAGAGGTACAGTGTGTATTATATAAGTGTATATATACACACAGCTAATTAAAATGACAGCCCTGGCACCAGTGGCCAGCTGGGACAGATCTTTTTCCACAGCACCTTTCTTCATCAGCCCCCCACCTTCCCAGGCTGGTCACCAGCCCCAAAGTGTACCCACTATCACTGCTGTTTCAGAACATGGTTTTTCTAGTCTCATGATGACTGGGGGTATCTGTCTGGACACAACTTAGGAATTTGGCTGTGTTTATGAAGTTGCCATTTCTCTGCTCTGATGTACTGTCAGCAAACCAAGCCCAAGTCATAAGAGGAAGGATCCCATTTGCCCAAAAATAAGTTGCAAATGTGGCAACAAATATGGTGATAGCCATATTACTGGAAGTGTAAAAGAAGATGGAAACCAGAGGAAAAGAGATGTGATTTTGGAGGGTAAAATATTAACTCAGAGAAGTAGCTAGACACCCTGAATGTATCTGCTTTGCTTAGCACAGCTGAACTTGGGACACCTCTGGGAACTGGGCCAAAACACACACACACGATATAGCACAGTGTCCTACCGGGATATTATTTGAGATCTTTAAAGCAAAACCAACTGGTCTGGGCACTGCTTGTGTCTGTTATTCTGCTGCAAGGCTCTGGTGACACCAGAGTAAGCTTATGGGCACTGGCTGAAACAGCTCTCTAGCCTAGGACCAAAGCCCCTTCCAGATCTTTGATTTTCTCAAAACCAAAAAAGCAAGTTGTTGTGCTAGGAGACAGATCCTGAAGCCTGATGAGCAAGAAGGGGAATTTGGGAGAAACTATGACAGTGGTGAGCAACTGCATGAGGAAGAAGGTTGGCTTTTTTCAGTGCTGAGGTTGTACCAGCACAGTCCTCAGTACACACACAGTGGTCTCCATGGACTGTAATTTCCTCTTCCAGTAGAGGAATTGGCTATATTGGACTGGTTTGTGATCCATTAGTAGGACTGAACTTGGAGAGCCATTGCCTGTTAACATCCTGCACTGATGTGGGTGCAAGTGGCTGAGATGTGCAGGCCAGAGGGAAAGAGCAAGAGAAAGTGAGAATGGTGGCAACCTTGCCACACACGGAATGGCAAATTCATGTTTTCTAAAAACAGTAACGTGCCTTTGCCACAACACTAACCTGCACTGCAGCTTCAGATTTGCTTGTAAGTCTCCCCTTGGTCATGCACCAAACCACTTGATTCCAACATGGCAATGCATTAAATTTGAAGTGATGTGCTCAGAAGTATATATGGGATGAAACTCGGAGCTGCATTACAGACCAACTTCTGACATTGTCCATTTGTGCCTCTCAAGTAATGCCTGTCATCCCATGCCTTCCCACAATTCCCTCTGTATCCCCAGAAAGAGCAGACACTTCTTCTACCATTTCCTCAAGAATTTAGGGTGAAGATCACTACTATGGCAGTGATAAAATGCAAAAGATTTTCCCCCAGTATTCCTGAAGCCATGCATATATGATGACCATGGCAGCATGGGCACCAGGATATGAGGTATTTTACAGTAGTACTACTCTTACTCCAGCTCAACTGCTTCCGGTTGAAATACAGTTCTTCAGTGAAGACAGATGCCAAGAGCGAAAGACCCTTCTGTTGTGTGTGGGGGGGTGACCAGCGTGACTATATATTCATGCAAACAGATGGAACAGTTTATACTACACTACTCATGCATATTTGGTTTGTATTTGAGTGAAGACTAACAGATGCAACGTGCTATTTTATTTTTTAGGAAATATATGATTAGATATGGTTAATTTGCAGAGGGTAATGAGCTACATGCCCTTATTAAAAAGTCGTATATTTATGTACATTTCTAGCAGAAACATCTTTCTCTTGAAAAAGGGAGCTCTCTGTTAAAAACAGAAAAGCTGACCTTTTCAAATTGGTACCTCAGTTGTGTACCTGCTCCTTCTTTACAGCTTCTTACAGATGTTTATTAAGAAATTGAGACAGGAGGATACTGATGACTGATTTGCGATCCTCCAGAAATTTGTTCTCTGTACCTGGTTAGATTGTTTTCATATGTATACACCTCACGTACTGCTCCTCTCCAAGGAGCCTGAAAGGAGGTTGCAGCGAGGTTGGAGTCAGTCTGTTCTTCCAGGTAGCAAGAGACAGGACAACAGGAAACAGTCTCAAGTGGCACCAGCAGGGTTTGGACTGGATTTTAGGAAAAGCTTCTTGACTAACAGGGTTGTCAGGCATTGGAACAGGCTGCCCAGGGCAGTCAGTGGTGGAGTCAGCATCCCTGGAGTGATTTAAAAGTTGTGTAGATGTGGCACCTGGGGACACGGTCTAGTGGTGGGCTTGGCAGTGCTCCATTAATGATTGGACTCAATGACCTTAGAGGGTTTTTCCAACCCAAACTGTTCTATGATTCTATACCTAAATAATTTTATTTGGTTTTGAGAACATCTCCAGGAAAACTGCATTTCATTCTTACCATGTTGACATGGTCTTCAACATCTTAAACTTGACTGACCTTGATATTTCAATGATCATATAAGGAGACATTAAGTGAAATATTGCTAGGTGGACTGTTGCTTACTTGGGCATTAAGCAATTAATAGCCACTTTGGAGTACTTTTTCTTTTTGCCTTTGTGAAAAAGACGATATATGGATACTTTCCCCCTGAATTTCATAAATAATACCATGGCCTAAGGCCAGAAACTTTTTTTTAGTCCCATAAATTCAGTGGACTGACCATGCTAGGGGTGCATACCATCATTACTTGAGTGTTTCAGAGGGCTGGAGTCAGTAGTGGCAGATCAATTCCTATTCCCTGAAGATCTCAGTAACATTTTGGTTAGACTCAGGGGACTGGGTGTCAGAGTCCTGGGGTCTAGTCCCAGCCTTGCCAATGACAGAGAATGCAACATCAAGCAGATATAATTAACACGGATGGAAATACATCCCAAGAAACCACCTTGCCTTGTAGCTGCCCATGCACACACACACTTTGCAGGCTTGCACATCATCAATTTGCAGACTTGTACATTGCCATTTTACAGCAGTTTCATGAGGTTTACTTCTTTTAACTTTTAGCAACAGGGAGTAATTAGTCCAGGATGTGGATATCTGTAGTGTTGAGGGTGGTAGCCAGTTGTTTCAGTGCTAACTATACAATGCTGATGAGAAAGACACCTTAGCCCAAAAACCTGGGTCACCCTTTCCATTAAAGCACTCTGAGATTTTTAACATCCCTGCAGAGCAGATGAAATCAAAGTCTCCTTCAAAGCAATGACCCACAGTGCCACATAGCTGTGTTTTCCTGTCCTAGTGCGATGAAAAGCCAAGCAGACTCGGCTGATAAGTTCAGTCCAGTGGGAGTGTGCGTTTCCCAACATCTGGCCCAGGCTTTACTGATGTTGCTCAGCCACAGGAACAGCCCTCCCGCCACTTTATTAAGCGGAAGCAACGTGGCTTTTTTCATGTTGTGTATTATCGGATCAGGTCTATCTCAAATAAATCATATCAGCCCACACTGTCATCTCCTTCCACCCACTTTTTGTGTAAAACTTCCATTGCCAAGCTTACATGCACTGAATTTTCACAATGGGTAGTTTGCCAAAAAAAAAAAAAAGGGGGGAGGGACAAAACTTGGCCTTTATTTGAGAGATAGCTTCCTTTGTAGGATTGGGAAAGGAGGAAGGATTGTGATAAACATCATTACTAGCAAGTAATTTTTCCTTTTCTGATGCAGCTCTGCAGTGAGTTTGTTATCTGCCTGCATGAAAGATCTTTTCAAGATGTTTAAAGTCCCCAAGGAAGTGAGAGACTAACAGAGTCTTCCAAATGATAATAAAAGAGGGATGTCAGGGGGGAGAAGATGTCTCTCTTGTTCCTCTAACACTTGACAAAGCACTTTGCCCCCCTTTCCAGCATTACTTTCCTAAGCAGTTTGGGAGGGAAATGAGCTTGCTTGCAGATATTTTTGTTCTTTAGCTAAAGAAACAAATGTGTTCACTGAATATAGCTCTGCCAAGAAAATAAGAACACGGGCAGGACTTTGAATGGAGTCACTGATGGGAATGAAGGAGAGGAACAGTTTGCTGTTTGAATTGCTCATCAGGAAGAAATAAAGGTGAAGAAAGGGAGGGAGGAAATGGAGTTGTTTGAGTGAGGATGCTGAATGCAAAATCTGAGTGGAAGAAATAGTAAATGCTGAGAAGAAGCTGGATGAGTCTGAGTCATGCAACAGCTTTTTTTTTTCCCCCAAAGCTGTGTAAAACAGACGCTGCAACAACCCACCTCAGAAACCTTTCATGCAATCGTTACAGGAAAAATGACCCCGGGGCAAGGTCATGTCTTCAACAGATGGACAAAACCAGCTCTTCTGTTCTCCTCTCTCTTGCCCAAATGGGCTGGAATCTAAATGGTTTTGAGTGGCATCTCAGAGATTTTATGGCACACCATGATAAAGGGCATTACTGCCTGCCTCCTAACTCCCTGCAGGGATACATAGAACCTCAAAAAATCCTAATTCCTGCTCTTCTCATACCAACTTTTCTAGCACAGTGATATTTTCAAAATACTCCCTGCTAGTGACCTTCTGAATGCCCTGTAATTTATAACACTCTTACTGTAAAATATTAGAAAGACTCACTAACCAGTTTTCAGACAGTATTTTTGCAAGGTAAGGTATGTCTGCATATTTCCAAAAACATGCAAGTAAAGAATCTGATAATTTTTTTTTCATCCTACTCTGGAATGCTATTCATAGGCTTATCTGGACTTGAAAATGTATTAATATAATTATTCTTGGAAAATGATTTGGAATTATTAATTTCAAAGTAACTCTCTATGTGGAATCAGAGTGATCAGATACTTGTGCCAAAAGGAACAATGCTGAAATAATTATTTCATAAAAGCCATATTAGTACAATTCCAATTGGAGAGGAGCTGGTATAAACAGGAAGGAAGCAAATCCTATTGTCTTCCTCTTTCCTTACAGCCTTGTTTTACAGCCGAATAGGCAATAATGAGGCTGTAGATCTATGTCGTCTTCTTAGAATCCAAAAGGCTTTACAGTCTGTTGGATGAATTTCAACACCCTGTTCAAGTCCAAGGAGGAAATAAGCTCTTCCAGAAATTCACCAATCTTCCTTTTTCTTCTTTGAGTCTGGCTGTATCTCAAAAGAACCTTATGGACCATCTGTCCCTCCTATCCTCTTAACTCCCACATGCCACCATCGATAAGACATCAATCTGTGAAGCAGCTCTGGGAGAGAATTTTTTTAGTTGTTTCTCCAGGAAGGCATCTGAGTAATTCCTCTGCAGAATCTATCTGCTCTCTGTGCCTGCTGGGGAAAAGGGGTATTGACCCCTCCCCATGTCTAATCTGGTCTGGACATTCTTCTCTTGAAGGACGCAAATGTATTGGCAAGAACTTTAGACAAAGCCAAGAATGAATTAACCAAATCCAATTCAGGGAGGACGTTGATAAACTGCATGGCTCATGAGAGCATTAAAGGTTTGGAAAACATTACTTACAGTGAGAAACTCCAGAAGAAAAGAACTAAAAGAAGGTTAAAGACTCAGTTCATCACTGTCTATGGGGAAATGAATCTCTTGGAGTACTGTTCAGGGGCAATAATAGATGTTTGGGTCTAGGATGTCTTTGGGAACTCTTCCTGAATATCTTCTCTTATTTTTTGTGCTTGTGTGGGACTAACCATAATCTGATGCAGACAATGCAAAACACTCATGCCGGTGACTGAGATAAAAATGACTGGGAGCTGCATTTGCTTCAGAGTCCAGACTGCAGCTCTTTCTAAAAGTCTTCAAAAAAATCTTCTGTTCTAAGGTGGCAAAATATCTCCCAAGGAAAAAGCACTATTACCTTCCAAAATATTTCTTTGGGAACTGATCTTCTCCTTAGTCATGCGGCTTACAGAGAGAAGTTGTCTGAACTCTTCTGTTCAAGTTTGCCTCTATATATCCACTAAAATGCTGAGAAGCATCATACTGAGTTTCAGTACTTATGGCCTCAATATTTACTCTTTTAGCCCCAGAAGCTCTCTATCCAACAATCCAACAATCCAACAATTAACATATCTTTTTTTTTTCTGTCAAAACTTTGATAATTTTTAACCAAACAACAGCTGGGTTTATCCATTTGCACTGAAGGGGTAAGACTGGCCACTGATGTTTCTCCAGGTTTCTGCTTCAATTCACAAAAATCACAAGGTCTAACAGCTCACACACATGACCCCCATTGAAGGGAGCTATGAAAATATCCCACTCAGCCTTAGGACCCGTGGAGTTTTTGTGAGTTGATCTCTGCTTTCTGCTTTCTCCATCCACAGAAGGAAAATGACCAAAGAAAGCAAATTTGTCCTGACTTGAGAGCAGCCAGCATACCAGTAGAAGAGGTCCTGTGCAGATGGAATGGCAAGGACTCCCCTCAGGGGGAACCACACTTGATGGACATTCAACAGCCAAAAATATTCAGGTGGGGTTGAGGGACACTGTGGCTTGACAGAGGACAAGGAGAGCACATTCCCTCTGCTGCTTATAATTTACAAATACATACATCTATATTCTATTTGCATAAATGTTTAGGTGAACCTTTACCAGCCAAACCATCTTTATCAATCAAACTTCTAACTCGCTTCTCTGCAGCTCCATCAGGTGGCATTCCTTTAAGACCTTTCTTTATTCTCTGTTGTGGACTGATACCATGCCAAAATTTCTACTTTCCTGACACCAAGAGTAAATCCAAAGTCATTACCTTTCTTTCTGTAATATCCAAAGTCATTACCTTTCTTTTCCTGAGAAGTGAGCCAGGATTATCACTTCTTCAAACTTCTGCAAACACAGCACTCATTTCATGGCAGTCCCCCAATATATGATGGGTCAAATCTCCAGTCTGGGTAACAGGCTTCTTTAAGGACAGCTGAAGAATGCATCCAGCAAATTGCACATGTTCCAGAGGGAACACCTTGTATTAAATGCCAAGGAGGAGTAGGACCTGCTACAGGTAAAGTTTGCTTTGTTGAGCACTAATAAAACTAACGGGGCATGTTTATGTCGCACCTTTCATTCCAAATGATCAAGTGCTTTGCAAGCCTTAATCATTTCACCCATCGCTGAACTGCAGACACCTCTGGGGTGGAACATTAACAGCTGCTTGGTAGAGCACAGCAGCAAGCCAGAGCAATTAATGAAGGAGAAACATCCCATCCAACCACTGGAGCAAAGGGAATTTTGTTAAGTGGAATGTAATTATCCAAAGCAAAGAGAGGGAGACATTTCCCTTCTTTCTCTAATCTGGGGTTACAGCTGCTTTTCCAGTCCCTGTGTTCCTGGGGAGTCAGCATCCTAGCCTGACTCTGAGGTTGCAGTGGAGACTCATTTTAATTTCCATTCTAAGAGAGAAGCAAAACTCCCAAAGAAAAAGCATCTTGATTTTTTTGTGGGATACCAGATTCCCACTCCTTCAGATGCGGATTACCATTTACCTTCTTCAAGCACCTAAACCAAACTAGAACCAAACTAAGAAAGTGGCTGGAGATGAAGACTCAGTACATAAATGTTCCATACAAGCAACATGACACTCTCTCAGCTATAAAATCTGCACATTATATAAGTGGGAGAAATCATTGTCTTCAAACTATTTGTGGCAGGGTGGCTTGATTTAAATTTTAATCATGGTTTAAACCAGGAAGCAGAAAAATCTTGATTTAAATAATCAGGTTTAATCTTGTTTTGCATGTGTGCTTTTCAGTTATTTTCTTTTAAAACTGGTTGATTCTCACTGATTGGTATAATTTGCTGCTTCTTTATGCTAAATCAAAGAGTATCCTATATCTATACATATTTATTTCAGCAATTATGTAGTTTAGCATGCATTTATCCAGATTCCTACTTTTTTACATTTTTCACTAAGAGAAAATGGTGAACAACAGATTTCTTATTCAGTAGATGATTACTGGCTTTTTTAGTATTTTTTGTTGTCTTACATTTATTTGAAATTCACATCAAAACTGCATTTAAATGGAAACTGCAATATGGTCGTAATTTCACCCCTTCCTCCCAAACTAAGGGTCATAAAAGTACTTCAACAGGAGACTGAGAAGAAAGTAAGTCTTGCACAGAAAATGCCTTGGTGAGAACAGTGACTGTTGTTGCTGGGGAGCTGGGGCGGGGGTGCATTTCCAAGAGAGCTTGGCAATGCTCCTTCCTTGCTGGCAATGCTGGTTTAGATAGCTCCAGGTGTTTTTGTTATGCCACCCTCAGTCACTGGCCCTTATTTGACCCAAACCAGGAGTACTTTCTGTTGGGTGGGATTTCTGCTGCTCTACTCTGTTGAACTGATCTCTCTGTGGCATGGGAGCTGAGTGGAAACGGTGAAATCAGAGCTCTGTGTGCTGGGACCCTTGAGGAAAGGCTTTACAACACATGGTTTTGGGGGATAAGTCAGAGCTGGGCTCCATGAGCAGTTGCACTATCATGACTATGGGGATGGAGAACCCCCGAAAGGGCATGGGAATGGGTATCCAGGGAGGCAAACTCTTAAACAAGTTGTCCCCTCAGACATAATCATAGAATCACAGAATGATTTCAGTTTGAAGCGACTTTAAAGATCATTGAGTTCCAGCCCTGGCCATGGACAGGGACGCTTCCTACTGGACTAAGTTTTTCAGAGCCCCATCTAACCTTGCCTTGAACACTTCCTGGGATGGGTCATGCAGAACTTCCCTGGGCAACCTGTGGCAGTGCCTGAGCATCGCCACAGTAAAGAATTTCTTTATATCATCTAATCTGTATCACTTGTCTGTTAATTTAAAACCATTCCCCCTTGTCCTGTCACCATCTGCTTGTATAAAAAGCTAGGAATTATTGTTTTCTTTTTATATACATGATTCAAGAAGATCTTTGCTGTGGTGGAGGAAACGAAACAACAACCTGCCCTAGAGCATATAATTAGTTTTTAGGGGCAGTCCAAAGAAACACTGAAAACTTTGCAGAATTAGGCCAGTAATGCATTTTCAATCACTGCTCTTGATTGAATAAAGTTGCTAAAAGTTAATCAAAATCCTCTGAGAAATAAAACAATGAAATTTTAATGAATAAATTCTCATGGCAGAAGCTATGCTTTCCTTTATTTGGAGCTCAGTGTGTACCTCTGGGCATGGGTAAACCAAAAATAACGTGCTCTTTCCTCTCACTTTGTTCTGCTTATAGATGGAAACACCACTGAAAGAAACAAAGCCAGATACCTCCAAGGGCATTGTAGGAGACTGAACCAGATGTGGACTAACACTGTGTGCTGAACTCAGAAGCAGATCCAGTGGCCCAAATGGGAATTCAGAAAGACAGACATGAGCATCTGGAAATGCCCCATTGGGAAGAAAACCTGAAGAGGGAATAGTGGGTATAGAAAGCCAGGTGCACCAGGCTTCCTTTCCAATTTCTTCTACTCTTCAGGGAATATTGCTGTATATCTTTGAAAAGCTGGGATGGTGAATGGAAATGTCCTGCCCATTGCAGCTGGATGTAACCCCTAGACATCCAGGATGAAGGAAAAAAATGGAGAAAGGGCAAAGGGGAAACAAGCTGTGGCTCCCTGTTCCATGCTTAACCAGCTGGTTAACTCTGGAGGCAGGAGTCTGTGGGCCACAGAGATAGATATCCAGCCATTTTGAGTTCTCAGCCATCACCCCATCTTTGTTGATTGGATATTTACTGTCTCCTCTAATTCTTTGCTTTTCTCCATGCTTATTCTATTTCATCTATCCCAGGAGGGATCAATCCTTTGCCTAGAACAGGGTTAATCTCCGGCCTTAAAAACAAAATCCTGCTCCAGATGATCATTGAGCTGCAGGTCCACCCTGACTCCACTACCAATGTCCACTGCTATGCCAGCTCTGATGGCCCTCAGTGTCCTGACCATAATCCTCAGTCCGTGGCATTAGGCATTCCCGATTGGCAATGACACACAAATCCCACCCCAAAACCAGGCTGCAAACTAAGTGCTGCTATCAAAAGAGTAATAGGTTTCATGCTGCTGAACATAGGTTTGTTCCCCTTGGGGTGTATCACACCAAAAGAAATTATTTATGGCACTTGGAAACAGTGTAAAAAATGCACAGATTTGCTTCCAGAATACTTGGCAGCTTGCCTGCAATATTAATAAATGCAATTATTTTCCTTAAAAAAAAAATCTCCATGACAAGGCAGTTTAAAGTGGCAAAGGAAAGGACAAAAATGAATGGTGTAACTGCAAAGAACAGTAAATTCTTACCTGTTAATGTTGTTTCTACATGCCCTCTCCCCCAATATGCAGGCTAATAATGAGTTTTCAGAGTTTGGAGCTTTTTTCCCTGCCTCATGGCTTCACCGTCATCACAATAATAATAACAACGTGAAACCTACACACAAACCTATATTGAACTGCAGTTCATTACAGCAGAAGAACATTGTGAAGGACTTTAATGCCAGCATCCTTTCAGATGCAGATTACAATAATGCAGAAAGTACATTCTCTATGGGACACACCATACGGGAATAAAAAAAAGAAAATGGAAAGACTTCTTTTCCTCTAGGGACAAAGAGGCCAGCAATGAGATAAATTAGCCCTACAAATCAGTGGGAATTCCTTCACTGTGAAACAAAATCAAGATACTGATCACTAATGCTGCACTCAAAATACTAAACTGATTAATCTCAGGTGCCTTCGCCTCTTAAATGGGGAGCAAAGATGCTGCTGGTTCAATCGGCTCTCAAGTGGGTTGAAGCCTGTCTGAGAGGCAGTGACATCCTCATTTTGAAAGGCTGTTTTACACCCAATGGGCAGGGAGTTGGTTGAATGAGGAGGGAGATAAGGGTCTGTTGTCCTAAACCAGCCAATCTACTGTCACATACAGGTAAAACTTTCTCTGAGACTCTTGTGAAGAAGTGAGGTGGTGACTCACCTATTCACTTTCAAGAAGTATCTCAGGACTAGTATCTAAAAAGGACAGAAAAAATAAGAGGACAGAAAATATGAGGAATCCATTATCAAGAATGTCAGTGATCAGAAAGTTGGATCACAAGTAAGAAAGATGTAACAGCCTTCAAGGGAGCCATTTTTCAGTGGAAATTGTAGCATTTGATGGTCATACAGTTAAAAGTCTCCTTTTTTAGGACTAATATTCCTCATAGGAATATTAGTATCTTTACGGTTGGAGAGCCTGAAGGCACATTTCTTCTCCTGACCTTCACATTTCAAGGGACCACCAAATCTCTGAATATCTCTTTAAGGTGGCTTCAGTAAATTGCAATATCCCAACAACATCCACATACTGTTAAAATGGGGATTTTTTTGCAAATCCTACCTGGAAAGTGGCAGTGTGAGAGTTTTGAGAAGCTGAAATAAGGAAGGGTATTAGTGAAAATTCCCTTCTGGATGGTCTACTACTTTATGTTGTTCTTCACTAACTTCTGCAATCGATGATGGATCTTTAGTGGTAAGGGTTCTGGCTAATTTTTATTTCAGGCTGAAACATCTTGTTAATATTAAGGTTACAACTGATGGAAGACAAGTGAAAAATGACAGCCAGCAGATGTCTGATCTTGTCTGGGTAATTCTAATTTATTCTTGTTTTTCCTTACTAAAAAGTCATAAGGGAAACTTAGCTCATAGTACACTCTTTTAAATTATTATTTATTCTGAAAAATGTTTTGTCTTTTAAAAAATTTCCCTTCTGAGTTCTTTAGAATCTGAGTATTACATTTTTGCCTACATGGTTTGCAGCAGAAGCATTTCTGAAGCACACACTCATTTACTGGAAGTACTTTATAATGCACTGTTTAATTCAAAGGAGAAAAGAAGGAGATGATGTTGCTGCAACCACGGTAACAATATTAACAATAGAGTAGATGAAGCCTGAAAGGAAATTACTCAGCAAAACACGATAATAAAAAGAAAAGTCACCATGGATGGTCAACTGGGGCATTAACAAATAATTTGTAATGCTGAGATTATACAGTAATTCTGGCACTGCTAATTGCACTGATATATTGAACTGTACTTGGGGCCTGTGATTTGGGTCAACATGATTTGGGAAACAGGAAGGTGAATGTAAAGGTGAATGAATGTAAAGAAAACAGTAAAAATCCTTCTTCTGCAGAGAGTCAGAGCTATTTAGGAGAACCTTGCAAGGCACCTCGTAGCAAGAGAGACAACATTAGCAGAAGAGCTCTCAAAAACCAAAGGGAACAAGGAAAACACACAGAAATAATTACTGTTTGTCTAAAGCTCTCTTAGCTGTTGTAAAACAGCTCTGAGGAGAAAATATTTTGAAAAAGCTGATGAAATGTGGCTTAATCATCGGGACATCTTTCTGATTTAATAAGAAGCCAAAATGGATATCAGAAAACTAGCAGATATCAGAAAACTAGCAGTGAACAGCATATTGTGGCGTAGCTACCAAAAGTATTGGGATTTATACCACTTGGGCAGGTTGTTTTCAAAAAACAGACAGTTACCACCAGGCACCTAGGACCTGGTGTAACACTGCTGATGGCAACAGGGGCCTTCAAAGGCTTTGGTGAGTTCTGTATCAGTCACTGCTGAATAAATGAAAGCATCAGTTATATTTTTTAACTACCCTGAAGAAATAAAATCGTATCATTTCTTTGATGTTCCTTGCTTGAAATACTTGTCTTTAATTATTTCCTGCTTTAATGTACCCCTGTGTTTCTAAAACATTCTATAATCATTCAGTTCTATTGAGTCCTAATACCCTATGCAGTTTCTTAAGCACTCTTTCCAGCAACAGTAATGGCTTAAGCAGTAGAAGCAGAGAATGTGGTGGCTATTGCAAGAAATGCTCTGTAAATCATATATTATGTCAATTAAAATGGCTAAGAGTTGAGCCTGGGATAGCAGAGCAGGCAGAGCTATCATGTAAGCTTTCAAGCTCCTGATTGCCACTATGCTTCAGTTTTACAAAAGCCTATGAGAATTTTCCAGAAAGGCAATTTATTCGATGAGAAAGCAAATGTTAACTGTAACATATCCACTACCTTTCTAGTTAAGCTGGTAAGGCTTGGAGAGCATGTTTGGATATCGAGCTGGTTGTTTGCTTGACAGTTTTAAAGTTGATTGAAATGCATCCCAGAACAGTAGTGACTAAAGGAAAAAATTCACAGAATGGTTTGGGTTGGAAGGAACCTCAAACGCCATCTAGCTCCAACCCCTGTGTTGCCCTGGGAAGGCAGGGACACCTTCTACTAGACCGGGTTACTCACAGCCGCATCCAGGCTGGACATGAACAATTCCAGGGATGGGACAGAAGAGGAAATGATTCCTCCTTGTAGGATGTGGGTCCAAAATGAATTGGTGCTCCTAATCTTTTCACCAGTGTCTGTATTACCATAGTCACCATATCACTTTTGGCACTGACTGGTCCTTTCAGAGATGAAGCTAAACATAAATGAACCCTGAGATGAAACTGTTTGTCCTAAACAGAGATGATCAACAGATCTGTGGTGGAAGTGTTGGGGTGATCAAACCTGCATCCAATTCATCATTAAATGGATGATCTGAGTCCAGTAGTCAACACTTCTGCAAACATAGAAGGCATGAAAAAGTTTTTGCAGGATGATGTTTCCTACATGGTTTTGAATTGTGAAGATGGAAAGAAGCTGCACAGTGCAACTTGACAGAAAAGGTCCTGCAGCTTGAATGTTTGCTTCCAGGGTGGTTAGATCTGGAATTTTAGTTCATGTCTACTAATCTCTCAGTGTGCTGAAGTCGCACTTCAGCAATACTTCTGCTGCAAGAATTTCTTTACATGATAGATCACAGTTGAGCATCTCCAACTCAGTTGAACTGTCTCGAGTCATCTGATGTTGATCATCCTGTCTGTGAAACCCTTCTGGCCATTTGATACTGTCCACATTCTTCCAAGGAAGAGATGATGACAGAGAGAAACATCACTCCACTCCTCACAGCATTAATCACTGCTGACCTCCCTCTCTTGTTCCTTCTTGTATTTAACCAACTACTTGCCTTGGTGGATGTGAACACTGAGCCCAGATTACAACTAAAGTAAATCCTTAGTTTGTCTTAGCTTCTTTGGAAGACTTGAAAGTTAAGCTGTACTGTTTGTTTGTTTGCTTGTTTGTTTGTTTTTAAAGGGCTGCAACTCCACTTTCACAAAGACAAATTTTAAAAATGCTGTTGACCCCGGTCCACAGTAACCCTGTAATGACTGTACTGAGTAAAACAGTATTCTCATTATCACATGAAAGGTAGAAGCAAAAGTGGTTTGGTTTTGTTGTTGGCGGGGTTTTCTGGTTGGTTGGTTTTGTTTTGCCTTTTTTTGTTGTGGGAAGGGATTTTGTATTGGAATATCTACCCTTTTTCTGCCCATCTCTCAAATTCCAATCAGTCCAGGGATTACCAGTGTGATTCATAACAGTTTGGGTGGATCTGGGTTAAGATCTCCATTACAGACCCAAAGGAAATAGTCACGGTCCATTTCCATAGCTGCTTACACACAAAGACTGTCCATGTCCGCTTATGTTAGGAGTCCCCTAGGCAGTACAAAAGCCCAGCCTGAACAGTCCTGCACAGCCACAGAAGAAGAAGGCACAGCAATGCTGCAAGCATTGAAATTGGAGAAAGAGGGATGCTTGAGAGGCCAGCATGGAAAGCCACTCTGACTGAGACAGCATCTAGTCTAGACCTTTCTCAGCAGCTATTTGTCTAGTTTACACTTAAAAGCTTTTAGCACTGGAGTTCCTCAGACTCCTCTGATCTCCTCCAGTGCCAAACTGCTTTCAAACTGTTTATGAGGCGAGGAGACTCTAGATGCTGTCTTTTAACTGTTTTTGTTATGGATGATGTTCAGAAGATGGAGTCAGATTGTTCTTGGAGATGCTCAGTAGGAGCAATGGACACGAGTTGCAGTGGAAATCCATACTAGCTCTTAGGAGAAGAGTTGTTCACAGCAAACGTGTTCAGCTGCAGAACCAGGATATAGAGGCTGTGGCCTCTCCATTCTGATAGATGCTCAAAGTATAACTGAAAAAAGCCCTGAGTGACCCAGTCTGACATCCAATTTAGCCCTGCTTTAAGCAGGAGAGGGACCAGATACTTCCAGCAATGCCTTCCAGTATAAATTATCCTCTGGTACTGTATTTTTATGATGGTGTACTTATGATTAGAAGTTTTTCGGTTGGGTTTTTTCTTTGTGTGTGACCAAATTGCTGCAAAATAAGCCAGTTTCTGGAAGACTATTACCTTGTTCTTCTTCAGTGTGCTCTTCTCTATGGTAAACAATTGCTGGCTCAGTACAAATCCTGTCCAGGGTTAGCTAAGGTACCGCCAGGAAACTCCAGGCTTCAGTCCAAATGACCACTTCAGGAGCTTCTTTTGCTTGAATCAGTCTTGCTGAGAACTGTCTCTGAGAAGTCTACTATAGGAAAGAAGTTCTCCTAACATCATTGCTAGACTTCCAGGAACCAGACTTCCCCCGTGCATGGCTCTGAACTGTTAATGGGAGTTCACAGTTCCAGTTCAGATCATGATCATGCTGCAGAAAACCCTTGAGCCATATGACGTGTCTCTACATCAGCAGCACAGAATGATGGCACTGTCCCCAGACAAGGTGCAACAACTTGAGCTGTGCCTCTGTCCCCTCACTCTGCAAAGTGACTCTACAGGTCAAGCGAAATGCACTGTCCACTGTGGGGGGGGAAGCCATCGTGGCTCTTTGAGTGTGCAGGATCTGAGCTCAGGGCAATGCCATAGTTATAACTCAACTCTTTGGTGAAAACAAACTTTTAACTTAGTAAAAGTGTTCAGCCTCCTGGAAGCATTCAACCTTCTAATGGAAGGTGTCCCTGCTCACGGCAGGGGCTTGGAACTAGATGATCTTTAAGGTTCCTTCCAACCCAAACCATTCTGGGATTCCATGCCAGCTACCTGTGCAAGTCATCTTGGACATGGACATGGACTGCAACATGCCATGGAACCAGAGCACTTCATAGGTTTCCTTAATGACGGGGTGGATTGTGACTGCACTTTCTGAGCAGCATATCTGTTCCTTCAAGGCATCAGCATTCCTGAAATAAAAACAAACCTACTTTTCAAGGGAGCCGGACCTCTCCTTTTCTAGGAACACAATAAATGTCTTGGCAGAGTCATGCTTCGACAGCTTTAGATTTACAAACATCAGAAGTAAATTCTGATTATTTATTTTGGATAAATAATGAACAGCATAAAAATTGCTGACTTTAACCTCCATTGGAAAAGTTGGTTTAATGGGCCCCATAAGCTCTTCTATTGATGGCAGGTTCATAAAGTCCATATTGACTTCAGCTAAAGGCTATAACTTCTATCAATACTGTCAACAATTAATATTGACTCATAAAGGTATCCTGTAAACTGAGTCATAGCATTATGTTACTTTACGTTGCCATTAGCCAAATGTCATGTCTTCTTGAAAATGTTTCTCCTATAAATCTGGGTTTTCTCAAAATAGCCTCTGTGATAGCTAGCAGCCCAGAGAAACGCTGCTTATGTGGAGTGAGGAGAGAGGAAATGCCTTTGTGTTTGCCAGGCAAAGCTTCTGAAAGGATCTCAGGCTTTGTTTGCTCCTACAGCAGGTCTCAGTCTGTGAGGGGTTTGTGCACAAAGGTTTCTCACACCTTTATCTGTGCCAAACGATTACAAAAAGAAAATGCTCAAATTCTGCATACGTATAAGACTCGTCCCTAACCTTCTTTTCCTTCTACCTTGCAACATTTGTTTGGATAGATTTATACCACCAATTCAACTGCAGTCCCTATACTAAAGTGACCTTTTTCTAAGTTCTGGACCAGTTTTTCTGACTTGAACTTGCCTGATGTTTATGACATCTTCCAAGGGAAATCTAAGCATCAGATGAAGCTCACCACCAGCACAGCTTTGATCTTAATATTTTCTTTCAAGTTCCACCACTTCATTTTTGTCAGTATGGACACCACAATAATCTAGGTTTTATTTCTGCTATGCAGATTTTTTTTTTTTAGTATGATACAGCCTTTCTCATTTAAAACACCCAACATCTACAACTGCAAATGCCAAGGCCCCAAAAACACTCCTACATTTATACAGCACTGTATGTTCTCCACTTGTCGTTTCTCTTTTTCTAGTTGTTATGAAGTGATGGTTCAAAGAATGGTTAGTGTGTCATTAACCTTAAGGGAAGAGGAATCGAAGGTTGTCTCCACCCTGGCATGAGTAGTACTGCCTCTGTGGATACTTTCAGCAAACCCTTTCAAGGCATGTGAAGTTGCTAACACGTTGTTCCTGATATAATTTCATTTGTAAGTGATCTGTAGGTACAAAGTTGCATTTGCAGGTGTAGAGATAACATTACCGAAAGCAGGGAAAAAGACTACAGCAGATAATGCAATTCTTCTCTCGTAAGACCAAAGGAAAAAAAAAAAAGACTAAAATTCTGTACTTTGCTTTTCTTAGTAGTCCTGGAAATAAAAATGTATGGGATAGGATCACAGCTGCTCACCCATGACCATGGAAAGCGCAAAAGAGAGCTTTGGAGAGAGGAGAATGGGATGGAAGCGCAAGGTGTTTACTTTTGGCTGTTTTCTAGCGATTTCTTGTGAGTGTGCAAAACTTGGGTTGACCCTGATGATCCCTCTGATTTTTCATCAAAACACAAGGATCAGAAGGAAAACAATGTAACCTGGCACTGTGTATCTGCTCATAAGACACTACACCAAGAATCTTAAAAAAAGTATGGTAAAGATAATTCAAAAGGATTCTTCTGCACATACTTTGAACAGAAGGCCATTTATCTTTGAACTCTGCTTAATATATCATTATCTCCGAGCAGAAACTTAATAAGCTTCAACTGTAATTTTGTTGGAGTTAAACATAAAATCATGTGGGTGGTGTATGTCTCACTATGTCATGGCTTCCAGAAGAAAACTTATCATCATTTGTCACTATAATACTGTGGCAAAAAGCATGAAAAGAACAAGTGATACAGTCATTTCACGTGAGCTTTCTGTGCTGAGCACAAGTGCCCGATGACTTGTACTCAGCAGCTATATTAAGAAGCAGGCTGTGCTATAATTGAATTAAAGGTGCAAAGGCATATAGGATTGGATGAACTCCTGGGTCAAGTTGCAATTGAATCAAAATCCCCTCTCCTTCTCCTACACTGCTTGGCAGAACTGCTGACCAAAAGGTTCACAGACCTACAAAAGGCATGCAGGAATCCCCGCAGCTGGGGACACAAAGTCACAGAGATAAAAAAATCTGTGACCTTCAGCTTTTATTTCGCACAAAGTAAAAGGCTTCTAAAAATATTTCGCCATCATTTTCCTTCAGAGAGCAGTCAGCCAATTTACATAAATGAAACGGCCCCTGTCAAGGAACCAGCAAGGAAGAGAAGAAAATTATCTGCCCAGAAAATCTGAGCAAAGATAAGAGTAGCATCAGCCAGGGGAGGGGAGATTTAAATGCCTTCCCTCTGAAAGGTTGCTGCAAAATCAGGGAGAGTATCACAGCTATTTAATGATCTCTGTCGCAGTGATAAATAAGTAGGAGCTTCTTCAGCAGTTCATTAACAAACATTCTGTAGGACAGTACAAAAGGCCACTACATGGGGCTGTTAGAAGAGTGTTTTCACAGAGTCTGATAAAAAATCCCAGCACAAAACCTAAGGAAGATTAAGGTGGAGTAGTAGGAAGAGTCATTCCTGGTAGAGCTCGAGGCTGACAATGCATGCGCTGTCACCACTTACCAGTTTCAGTATTCTCATGCTCCGTGTCGGTGAGGGTGAGGTTGGAGTTGGCCCGGCTTGACAAGCAGGAGCTGCGTCCGGACTTGGTGTTGCGTCCCCAGAGCCTCACTGGGTGCTCGGGTGACATGACCACGTCTGCTTCTGTGTCGGCATCTGAGCCAGCACTGATGGAGTAGCCACAGTGAGGCAGCCCAATGTCGGTCCGGTACAAAGTCCCGTGTGTGGGTGTCACATCTTCAAGTCCCAGTTCTCGCAAAGAGAAGTTGGCTCCTGTGAGAAAACACATTGGCCTGGTTATTCCTTAATAGGGCACGGTGCCATCTAGCACAGGAGCAGAAGTGTTCATCCTCTACCTTCATGTGGGGCACAGCAGCGTCACAGTAACACGCAGTAACATCATACCAAAGATGCCCCTCTTCTGTGGTCTTGCTCAGTGTGAGACTGAGAGACAGAATCATAGAATCATTAAGGTTTTAAGATCATCGAGCCCAACCATTACTCAGCACTTCCAAGTCCACCACGAGACAATATCTCTAAGCACCTCATCTACACTTTTTTTTCATAACAATTCCAGAGTGATTCCTCCTCTTCTGTAGGCAGCCTGTTCCAATCCTTGACCACTCTTTCAGTGAAGAAATTTTTCCTAATATGCAATCTCAATGTCCTCTGGTGTCACTTGAGGCCATTTCCTGTTGTCCTACTGCTTGTTACTTGGGAGAAGACGCCAGTCCCCACCTCACGACAACCTCTTTTCAAATATGCCAATACTGAAAAGTGGCTGGATTCCTGCTTCTGGAACCCGACAAAAACTCAGGGCATGTTCAGTGAAATCATCAAATTTGAAAGCAAAAACGGATGTAGAAGTGGTGCAATTCTTTAGGAGAGGCAAAAAGTAATCTTCTTGTGAGAAAAGCAAAATGAGGCGTGCAAGGATCAAAAGTCCTACCATACACCTGACAACTTCCCTACAATAAGCTATTTGAGCGAGTTCTGCTCATTGAAATCCCTGAAATTACATGCTGGGGATTTAAATTTCCTTTGGCGATTTCGCTCTCCCCTTGCTGACCACTCACACCTTGACTCAGTTTAGCTATTCATTCTGATAGAGTCACAGCAGAGGTTATTTGGCTGCAAATAGATGCAATTGTTTAGCTGACTAAAAATACGACCTGAAAAGTGACTCTTGACTTCATGTCTAGCTACCTGCAGAGCTTCAAAATCAGACTGAATGGATGTGAATAAGGCTTCAAATATTAGCACACTTTGTTTGGAAAGTTCCACAAAGAGGCTGGGGAGAGCAATTTTAATCCACATTTATTTATTAATGCATGCATTTATTTTTCAACCCTGAATATCTTGAAAAGATTTTGGCCACCCGTGAGTGCCTTCAGCTGCACAGTGCATTTACACAGCTCAATGCATCCCTGCTTCTGTTATGCTATGCCTTGGATGGATTAAGGAACTGAGCAGTATTTGCAGCTCAGGCATATTTCAACAAGATAAATCTGAATGCAAGATCTCCAGGAAATTCCAGGCACAAACCTTCCTTTGAACACTGAAATTCATATCTACTCATTATTGAAATCTGTTCATCAAGTCTGGATCTCAAAGTTGTATCCAAAGCTGAATTATCATTTTCTCCTTTCTCAAGACCCCACAATTGTGTGGTTCTTCTCACAATTCTATTTGTTGATGTCAAATATCATATGGTGGAAAATGCATATCCAGTAGAAATAGATTTCTACTTTTCCAGAGTATGGTTTCACACTTGTGGGAACACCCTAGCTTGTCCTTGAGCCCTGCTGCTCAGGGAAGGTCTCTCATATTAGAGCACACATGCATCAGATGACAGCTGGCCAAAAGTAGATGCTATTTTACTACATTTTTTCATTCCGTTGACTTTACAGCCAATAGTGAACAGAGAGGAGACATTCAAATGCAAGGTGAATAATGAGACTGGACAACATTTTCATGTATAGTTCAGAGAAGAAACTGCTTGATAGCAGGAGAAAATGACTCCGGTTCAGCTGGTTACAGATCTGCAACTGACAACACTCAAACTACATAAAGGATTCATGAACTTCACACCTTTTTAATTGACCAAAAAAGATTAAAGCTTTCAGACAGAGTGGACAGAAAAGGTTGCTTGGGGCTCACACCTCTGTCCAGCCCTAGGGCCTTGCTTGAGAAGCATAATGCGCACTTGTGGCAAAGTAATCCATTTAACGTGATTGCAAAGTGGTTTGAGAGACTGTCCTCTACAGTCTCATGTCATGAGGAAGCAAATAAAATTGACCCGAGTTGTAAATGCTAGGAAGCAGTATCTCCCCAGAGACCTTGCTATTCTCTTCTAGTTTCGACTTATGTGTAAGGCCATGGGTTTTTAAACCACCCCTTGTGGAGTACTGAAAAACATCTTTTGGTTTTCCTTGCGTGTTTGAGTCACTGATGGAGAGTTCCACCTTCCTCTGAAACAAGCCAGACTCAGCATCATCAGGCACATCAATGTGCAGCATGACCGATGTTCTCCAGTAACAGCAGCTCATAAATTATGAAAAATGACTGCTACAATTAACTGAAAATCAAATTTATTTGCAATAAACAGCAGCAGATGCATTGATTTTCATATTCTATGCTCACTGTTGCCTTTTAAGCTGGAAGAACTCAAGTCAATAAAAGGAAGATAATAAATATCCAAGACTTTTTAATTCAGATCTGGTCTATTTTCTCCTGTGCTGACTTGCACATTTGCTGACACTCACTCTAGCTAAAACCATTTAAATGCTGACTTGTTTATTTACTGAATTTATTTGGTCAATTTGAAATGTTTCCCTCCTCTGCCTTCCAAACCAATGCAGGAGAGAAATTCACTTTGCCTTGTTGATGTCAAGCAGGCTAATAAGGCTTGGTTTCAGTTGGCCTGAAGCCAAGCAGCACCACAAAGTGAGGTCCATTCATGGCTTACTGCCAGTGGAAAATGTGGCACAGAAAGTCTGGGATTTTTGTTAACACTCTTCAGGCCAGTTTTGGGACCCTCAGGATAAAATGGGAGAAAGCTTTAAATTGAGCCATCTGTGAGGGTCATAGCAGAAGCAGAACTGGTGACCTGATATGGTTAATCTTAACTTCTCAATTAATTTCAGCTACTTAGACCAGTCATTTTTACTATTTCTCAGTACCCTCCAAAATTTTCCTAGGGAAGTATGAACTTGTGTATAGAAAATTTACACTCCCTGTCAACAGACTGGGTTTTCAAGAAAAGTAATCTTTTGTGGGCTTCTTAGGAGAAGTCTGTGGACCTGCGTGGCCTCATGGACCTCCAAGTTGAAAACCGCTGACCTGGACTAATTCACATCTATCCTGCATGGTGAATATATTCTATGAAGTAAGCAAATGCAATGACCTAAAAAGTTTCCTTTTCTTTATAATGTCATACATTCCTTAGAGGGGATGAAGTACTTCAGAGTTGCTAAGAGAGAAACTGCTTTTATGATGTCACAGTATTACTTACAACAACTATTGGCCTTTTTGTTGATTATTGCCTGTTGCAGCTATCCTGAAACTCAAACACCAAAGCCATATGCACAAAAATACTTCTGCAAATAATTTTGCTTGCATGTGCCTTGAAGATGAGTCTTGCACCAAAACCACAAGTGCATGATTTTTGAGGAGTGAAATTAAGCAGCCCCCAAGTTTAATGAGTGCAATTATATGCATTTGGTTTGGGGAATCAGCTTCTCTACATTGCAGAGGATGTGCTCAGAGTACTCTGGGTCGACTAGTTTATGTTCATTTTCTGGAATGCTGCCTACTCTATTTGCCATTTTATACTTTCCTTGAAGGACTTCTAAAAACAATTTATGTGAAATCCTGGTTGGAATGTGAACTACATCTCCACAGAAAAATGAAGATGAGTCTTAAAGCACGGGACAGAAATCTACCTCATGTAGGCAAAAACAGCAGTGAAAATGTAACTGTGCTGACTGCAGGGTAGCAATAAAATAGAGAATATCAGGACTTTCTATTAGAACTGTGGAGTCCATGGTGACTCTTCCTCATCTTCACAGATACTGTGACTCAGATTCACTAAAATGTGCTCCTTTAAATCCTGAAGTGGTTCCTTACTCCTCTAATATCGGAGCATGTCCCCAAGGCAAACCAAAAGCCTGCAGACCATATACAATGCCAAGAGGGTTCATCCCATCTGGAGCTCAGTTGCCTCCTTTCTTCCAGGGTTCTTGGGCTTTGCTGTAGACCAGATGGACAGTGTGGACACTGACACTGTCCCCTCATTGCCTTCTGCCTCAGCATGACAGAGCAGACACATGGCACAGTGAAAGGTCTCCTGAGCAGGCAGGAACTTTCCATGCCACATCAGTACTGTACAGGATGTGCACAGGGGGTCTAGTCTCATGGTGGGAAGAGGCGAAGTGCTGCTGGAGACAGAGCTAAGACACAGAAAATGTGTAAGTGCTAATGAACATGGGGTATGAGTATGCCACTTAAGGACACTGGGCTGCACACAATGTCTGTGCATTACAGTGAAGATGATCCCTGCTGCTCTCTTTAAATCTCTCTCTTATATCTTGCTTTTGGCCTTGGAGTCTTTCAATGGTAGCCTCCCACCCAGCTCCAGCTCTCAGCTGATTCCCTCACGCTGCTTAAGTACCTACCTGCTCGGCAGAACTCATCAGCCTCCTGGTGCACCATGTCTTTGACCCGATTGCTGTAGGTCAGCCTGGAGTCTTGATCATATGCCTTCAGGGTCTCACTGGAGCTGTAGGACTTCTGGGGTGCCTTGCTGTCCTCACTCTCGGCTGAAGAGCTGGTGTAGCGGCGCTCAGTGTCGCGGCGCCGAGTCAGAGATCGATACGGTTTCCTTTCTTTTACATCCATGGCACCCTTGTCTGAGTATTCAACATTAAAATAATGACGTCTGTGTGATGGTCAGATTGGAATAACCTGAAAGAGAGAATAAAAAAATTCATGCCTTTGGGCACTCAGGGGCTAATTAGCCTTCTTTGTACATTCTTGCACTGAAGAAAAGGGATGTTACTTAATGGATTGCAGAAAACCCTCTTAGAACAATTACCAATAAAAAGAAAGCCTCAATTATGTGTGACTCATTTAATAATTGCCACTGCTAACAGGACACATACACGCAGCAACCTGCATCTGTTTGAACTGGGCACGCACTTAGGAATTTGAAACTGATTGTGATATTGTGGGTCTTCTTTCCATGGGAAGTGATTCAGACACTTCCAGGAGGCATGTAGTCATCAGTCACCTAATCTCTGGGAAATCAGGTAATGCTGAAATGTCTCTGTTTGGGCAGCCAGAGGACTTGGGAAAAATGCTGTCCTGTGGTTAAAAAGTGTTTTCATAGATCATGAGGTTAGAACTTTTGAACAAAAGACTGAGACAGTGTAAGAAGGCAAGTGGGAAGGGAGAGGGAGAAAGGAAGAATGAAGGAGTGAGATACGGATGGAAATTGAATAAAAATGTCTTCCCTTTCAGAGGGCTCATCTTTACTCAGCTGGAAATATATTAGAACTTAACCAGAGCTGAGAAAGTGTAAATAAATGATAGTGTTCTGCTTCATGTAACAACATGGCCTGGGATTTATTTCTGTGGAAAAACCAATGTATATGTGCACTGCTATGCAAGCATACATATCTGCGCACAGAGAAAGCAGATATCAGGAATAAAACGTATTAAAAGTATTTTTGTCAAAATAATTAATAAATAGTATTTTTACTTCAAGTTTATTAAATGTGGCAGAAGTCACAGAAAAAGGCAATGACTTGCATTGAGATGGTAAAATATGTTTTTTAATATCTAAACTGGTTTAGTAGGAAAAATAATAAAATACAGAAACCAAATATGGAAAATCTGTAATTGTGGGCTGAGCTTCTCAGAAACTGAGTCCTCCTGACTGCTAAAGAACGGAAGTCGAGTTCTAAATGCCACCCCAGGATACAGTTGTTTACCATCAGCATTTAAAAACAGAAAGCAAAAGGTTCAGAAAGAACCTATCAGTTCTTGGTCTTTTTCATAGCAAATACATATGGAAATGTATGGCAGAGACTGAATCACATTCTGTTGGCATTTCTTTCTTTAAAGGCTAAACACTGACTGACTAATGGAATGTTACTCCTCCATGACTCAGACCCTAGCCTTGCTTCAGATGCTGTGCCCTGGATTTCAAAGAGCCACAGAATCCTAGAATGGTTTGGGTTGGAAGGAACCTTGAAGATCTTCTAGTTCCAATCCCCTGCCATGGGCAGGGACACCTTCCACTAGAGCAGGTTACTCCAAGCCCCATCCAATCAGGCCTTGAACACTTCCAGGGATGAGGCATCCACGGCTTCTCTGGGGAACCTGTGCCAGTGCCTCACCACACTCACAGTAAAGAATTTCTTTCAGATACCTAATCTACATCTGCCTTCACACAGCTGTGGTGCAGTAGTTGAGGATGGATGTGCTGTGAGCTTGTAGGTCAGTTTAAAGGGATGTGATGTAACGCAGCATTTGTGGGTTTCAGAACTCAGTGTGTGAAGGATGGAAGACCCTCAGCACAGGTTCTGATAACCTACAAACCATAATACTAATACTGAAGCCTGAAGCCAACATTTTATTATTAATTCCTTACTTGAAAAGCTATAAGGCACAAGCACAACTGAAAAATACTAGAGTGGAAGAGAGACTGCAGAAGGAAGCAAGAACTACAGGAGGTCTGTGAGATAAACTGGAAGCTGGGCAAAGAAGAGCAGGATTACACTCTTGGGACTCTTGTGGGGTTAAACCATGACACACTCATATTTCTACAATTCTGATTGTGCTAAAACTGTTCACTGGGTTTAGTCCCGTTAACCTCCAAAACCAACCTTGCAATGACAGAGTCGAGTTCCAACATCTTATATGGTTTCTGTAGCATTCTTCCTGGAAATTAAGACACTACTATAAAAAAAAAAAATTTATTGTCTCCCAGTCTATTCCAGAGATGGTGGCAGACCAGAAAGTTCATACTTTCTGTTTGTCAGCAGAATGCATAGAAACTATTGAACACGAAGGGAGGACGGGGAGAGGGGAAAGGAGGAGTGTCTTATAACGAGTTTTACCTAAGTCATCCACATGGATTTGAGCCCCACTTCGATTTTAAATGTGTTTTTAAACCCACTGAACTCACTGACTTAAATTCATTCATGTAAATGCAATACAGTGAATGCAAATGGAATTGCTCACTGACCAAAACTGACACATGTTAAATGTATTGCAGAGTAAGGGTACAAAACTAGGCCTGAACGTAGAAGCAATAGTGAAGGAGATTGTGTTGTGCTAAGGAACAACAGCAGCATGTAAGAGATATACCAAATATTGGTAGATAGGTTTTTTTGCATTGAATCAAACATATTGGTGCTTTCACACTGGAAAGAGATAAAAGAAATAGAGCATCTGATTGCCTTTCAGTGCACTGTCATCTCCCCTTTTAAAAAAAAAAAAAAGCTTTTTTTGGCTTGAGAAATTGTGACTTTTTTGCACTTGTTATTGAATCTGTTTGCCTCCTTTATAGCATCTCTGTTTGAAAACCTTAGAAGGAGCAGGTTTGTTATACTTTTGAATAAAACACCTTAAAGCAGGATCCTTCACAAAAGCCCTGTATTGAAAGCCGCTATTATGAACACTGAAATTGTGGTTTATTGTTACGGTGGATGGAGATAGCAGGATGTGAGTGAGAAGTGGTTACTCTCTAAGAAGAAATGAGAAAAGGTGGCTTCTATCTGCTCCTGAGCATTGTAACAGTTCCTGCCTAGGGCTGGTCATTTAAAAACCCTCTAGCGGGAAAGGCTCATGTGCCAAGAAAACCTTTCTGCACTGCTGGAGCCACAAGGTACAAACAGGGTCTGTAATTACCATTAGTAACCTTGCAACTTAGGAAATGACAAAAAAACATGAGGAAATTGACTGAATTCCCACCAGATGAAGGGTTTTCTTTTTGTAAGGAAAGGTGCTGAAACACTGAAAATTCTCCTACAGTTCATCAAAAATAGCCCTGTAAATTTGCACCATCCATATGCACATTCCTCTGTAACGGTGTTTCTATTCCCAACTCATTCATGTTCTTTATAAATTTAACTCTTCTCAACTTTTTATTTCTCTCTCCTTCACAACTTGGCTTGACTTTCCAAATAGAAAGGTTACCTCCATAAAACATAATGAAGATTTTTTTAAGAGTTATTTCTAAAGACTGAACTGTTGCATTTACCTGACTTAAGTAAGTTTCCATCACCTCTCCATGGACATGCAGTTCTTGTCATCTCAGTTTTATGGCCCAATGCCCAGATGGTTTAGATACCTCACTTTCAATGGAGTTGTGTTGTCAGAGAGTTTGCCTCATAGTTTTTCTGTGATAGATTATTATTTTTTATCTGCTACTCCTTGTGTCTAGATTTTACTTTTGCTATGATTTCATCAGTGCCATCAACACCTCACATTTTTCCTGACTTCTCTGGCACATGACGAATACAAAGAATCACACTCGTCTCAGTTACATACTCAACCACCAGTTTCTTTCCGTCTTTAGCTCATGACTGCTCCTCATAATTTTAAAAGCTTCCATAAACTCGCTGGACTGGATGTAAAAAACCAGGCTTTCTAAAATGGACCTTTCCATCTCTGTGATCCTTTTCCCTCCATAAAAGCACAAAACACCCTTGCTCTGAATCATTTATATTTAGAAAGGGCTTTCTTGTCCTATAATGCAGTGTTGTTTCTAGTTCTGTTTGATTCTTTCATCATATTGCTGTCTGCATAACATATAAAATTTCACCTTTTCTTCCTTTATTTTTTTTTATTTTGAGGCCAATTAGTTGCAATCTCCATTCTTATTTTTGGCAGTCCTCTGTGTATGCAATCCCAGCTGGACCACAAACTGGTCTGGAGTACAATTCACAGCAGAAACATCCTTCTGTCTTTACTTAATCTACTCAGAAAAATCCCACTGACCCCAGAAATGGTTACTTACTCGTAAAAGCCTTTAAAATCAGGTTCCTTGATATAGTTATATTTTTCAGAGGTGTGGGACTCTTGTCACATCCTTGCATATATGTCAGGGAGCAGAACAAAAAAACCAGCTTTCTGGTTCTGGTGCAGTGGTACAGCAAATGCAATGCTTATTTGCAGCTCTTTTTATTTTGCTTTTGCTTTGGTTGGCTCCCAAATAATCCTTTTTATGATGTTTCATCCTTTATACCTCTCCTCCTCCTTCTCAGTTCTGTTGGTTTTTGTTGCTCTTTGGAGCTTTGATTAACCACACCGGCTTTGTGCTGCAGAATCGCACTCAATGAATGGCAAGGGGGATGATTTATTTTCTGAGTCACTGCTCAAAAGACAAACTTGCATCAATCAAAAACCAGACAAGGGAGTGTGACACCACAAAGCGATATGCTAGGAGGCGCTTACAGCAAAAAGGACAGGTGGTCTTTGATAGCTGACTTACATTGCAGGTCACTAATCACAGAGATTAGCAGCAAGGTGATAGTGCCTGTTCTGGGAGGCAGCATGTCATATCATCCAATTTTCTGTCAAAATGTGAGGTTTTAAACAGTAGAGATAGCTTTATGTACTTCCCAGATACTTATGGCAACAGGGTGATGAGAAAGATGGAAGAGTGAAATATTTTGTCTGCAAGAAAATGTGAGCATGAGCTCTGGTGGGCTGATTCCACCTCCACCTTTGTGCTGAAGGAAGAAAAAGGACTATTTCTCACGGTCATTTGTTTTCCTCTGCAAAACTGCCTATGCAGAAATGGCATCATCTTACTTGGTAGGGCATGCTTTTTGTCTTCTTGAACTCGATCTCATTTCACTGCTTAGGGCAATATTTTTCCCTATTTTTTATTGCTGCTGCCCTTTGTAGAATGAGCACAGCCATAGGATGCTGAGCAGCAAGCTTAATTTTATATTCCCTCCTTTGGGCTCCACAAATCGAATCGTTAACTAAGACCTAAAGCTGGTGAGTAGTGAGCAAGTATCCTTTCCTTCACTTTATAGAGGAAGAGATGAGCCATGGGAAGTCAAAGTGAATTACTTAAGGTGGTACAAGAAGAAAACAATACAACCGAGGGCAGCAGCTTGATCTCCAAGGCTGAGTCTGATACTGAGTCCTGGATTTTTTTGAGAACCAAGCCACATAAGCATAGTAGAATAATTAATTTTAAAAATTGTGGCCAATGCGTGTCTGAAATCTTTGTTGGAGAACAGTAGCACAAACCTCAGGTATTATTAACAAGATGCTTTTTCATGTTTGAGAGTGTCCTTCAGTCAGAAGGACTGTGGAGCATGGACAATTGAAGCTGTGTCTGGCCAGTGAAACCCCATGGTGAATGACAAAAACCCCACTCAGAGTCAAAAGGGAGACAGATTTTCACCTTGTATGTTAATCTTCTCAAAGACACCAACAGATACTGGGGGCAGACCAGCAATGTTATTTGGGAAATTAGCTCCAACTCAGGATCCTAAGCTGCAAACAAAGAAGCTGTGAGTTCAGATGATTAAATGACTTTGTGTCTGTGGTTAATAATATCCCACACCAACTTAAGTCATCACCTGGTATTTTACATCATATTTGTCCACTGTGACAGTCCCACCACACTTCCATGAGGATGCAAATGCCTCATTCAAGGCTCTTTATTCTGATTTCATAGGCTCATGGAAAGGCTTGGATTGGAGGCAACTTTAAAGATCATCTAGTTCCAACCCCACTGCCATAGGCAGGGATGCCATGCACTAGTTCAGGTTGTTTAGAGCCCCATCCAGCCTGACCTTGAAAAAATCTGGCCTTCTTTACAAAAAATGTTGAACCTGAGAAATCTTATATGGTCATTTTCATTTGTCAAGAATTGCCTGAGATATTGCCTCCCATTACACCTCATCTAAAGCACAAACCTGGCATAAACGTAGTGGTGAATGTTCTGATGCATTCAGCAAATACTTAGGCATGTACTCAGGCGTTATTCAAATCAAATTTGTATTGCCTGGTGATCAGAGTCAGCAATGATCTGATCTGAGCAAATACACCACTGTGGCTTAAACAGTATGATGCCATTTACCAGGTTTCTGGGAGATTATTCTATAACATAAAGGATTCCTGTTTTTTTTAATTAAACTTTAAGCTTCAGATTTATAGCAGAGGTTCAAATCCCTTGAGGTCTTCGTAGGAAATAAATTAAGCTATAGGTATAACATCCTCTCACATTTTTGGCAAAGACTTAGGAAAGAAGCAGGCACAAGAGAGGAGAATGAAGAGTTGAATTAATACTGCTTGGCTTCAACCCAGTACTCAAAGAAAGTAACAAAACCTCCCTTTTCTGGTCTCAACCACTAAGCCTTTCTTCTACTGGTAAGAGACTTGCTAGGCAGTTGGTAATGCCTTGTCCAAAAGATGTAGTTTGTGACCCTTTCATGAATAAATCAAAACTGCATTAGCTGGAGGCCCAGGAAAGCTTGAAACAGTAGTGGTAAGAAAACATGAAGGAGGCTGGAATGCAATTATCTCAATTATTTCTGGTTTGCAACCCCCTAAGTCTTCTGTCATGGGCTGGAGCCTTTAACCTGTGCTAGCAGAAGATTTTAGGGCCCGAAGTTAAAAATTCTTTTGAATAATTTTTGATGAGTATAAGCAGTTTGCAGTTGCAGCCATCAGAACTCTACTCTGGCTTATGCCAAAATGGAAATTACTTTGGAAAAAAATTAAGTTTTATTTTGAGATTCTCATTATGAGTCTATTATCTATTCTTGGATGAAGTGGGTTTTCTTCAGAACCTCAATTTAATAGACAATGCATAAAGGCATTTAAATAATAAATGCCAAAAGAGACAGCCTGACCATGTACACTGTCTTATGTTCAGCCTACAAATTTTTCCTAACTCTGTATCAGACTAGAGGTTTGGGTGTATGATGTGCCACACATCCAAACCCCATGTGAAACCAGCCCATTTACCAGCAAATCTCAGAGTGACAAAGAACTGGTGACATAAAATGCAGGTAGTCACTGTAAGTATTCCAATTCTTTCTCCATCACCCACCTTTTGTTAATTTGGGCTCTTACCTGGCATACAGGAAGCTAAAATTTGTGTCCTTAATCTGAGTCAGACTGGATGAAGTTTTGAATGTCTCAAGCATCCTAGGTGAAAGCTCTTAGCATAGCCTTTCTCAATCCATTTGGGAGAATTCTTCTTTTTCTTCCAGAAAAGAAAAACATAGCCTGGGTTTTGGTTTCTGCTTGTTTCGTTTTTTGTCTGGTTTTTTTTTAAACAAAAAATTTTATTTGATAGTTTCTAGTCATAAAACTGTAGAATGGATTCTATGACAACAAAGAAAGTGGCTTTGCGTTGCAAGGGACCTTAAAGATCACCTAGTTTTAGTTCCCTGCCATGGACAGGGACACCTTTCACTAGACCAGGTTGCTCAAAACCCTTTCCAAACTGTCCATGAACACTTGCAGGGATGGGGCATCTACAGTTCCCCTGGGCATCCTGTGCCAGTGTCTCATCTCTTAGACAATAAGAAAAGGCTGGTACAGGGCTCACTCAGGGGGTTAAACCTTGTACCCACTCCTGGGTAAGCTTTGTGTCTCATTCTCAGTGTTCTGTTGTGACCTACAGAAAGCTTTTGTAATTAAATTGTGACCCATATGACAATGTAGCAAGAATCCCATGACAATTTCCATGCACACCTTGTGACACTCAACCTCTTTATTCCACAATTAGGTATGTGAATTCCCATGCTTAAATACACCAGCTCTGTATCCCTGCTTCTCTGTCAATAAATTGAACAAGGAAACTATCTATCTGTATTACCTGTGTATGGATTGGATGCAGTCAATTTGGAAGAGAAGAAGGGGACAGTAGTTGTGAATGTGTGAATGGTGATTTAAGAATCAAGGTTGGTCCTTCCCCTCTATCCGCTTCAGCAAATTTCTTTGCAGGACCACTGGGTTTGACAGTCCCTCATGAACCTGTCCTCTGAGAGTTTGCCTAATCCCATTTGACTCTTAAATACTTTTGTCCTTTGCAACATCCTGTGTGCAGTCTCCCAGTGTGATTGTAGAAGTACTCGTCTCATTTAAAGTCACTGTTTACAGTTGTGTCTTCCACGGGAATATTCATGAGCCCTCAGCCTTTTCCATAAGAAAAGAGGCCTTGGACTCACTCTCAGACGTATCTTTTTGCTATCACACATTATTTCTGAAAAGAGCTGACTGGAGGCTGGGACTCTTTTAGGAAATAAAGCACGTCTGCCTTTTCTGCCTGCAGCCACCATCTTGTATCCATATTCCTCAGTAAACGTATGACGTCTGTGTGCACCTCCTGTTTGAAACAGAGTTCAGAGCATCTTCTGTTCCACACCTTTCGGATACAGCCTGGGGTCTGAGCAGCTCACAGGGTGACAGCTTGAATTGAAGGACACCTGTAGTGTAAAACTTGCAAGATCTGAATTTGTCCTCCTTTCTCTCATTGGTTTGACTGTGAAAACAATAGAATAATAGTTTTGGCCAGCATTGGCTTTCAATACTGCTGTTGAATAGCAGGGAATGCCATAGGCTCAACTGGATTTGGAGGAGTATACTCAGAATTATGCTCAAAAAGTATTGCTAGGGACAGATTTTTATTTTGTATGGATTTATATTTGTAATGGACACATTTATTAACACTAATTACACAGACGCTCCGCAGAACAATAATATGAAAAACTTCCTGCAGCAGAGGGAAGCTCTCACCTAATCAGACAGGACTCCCAGCACAGGAAAAAAGTATTATCACCCCTCTTCTGCAGGCAAAGGCAACTACCTTATCCAGTTACTTGAACTCAAGTAACTAACATAGAAAACTCCTGAAGGATTAGTCACAAGGCCAACCTGTCCTTGTCTTACTACAATATCATGTGTAAAAATGTCCCTGCTCTTGTCATAGATGTTGTGGTGCTGGGTAATCTCTCCTTGCTTTCCTTCAGCAGGGGGAGAAACCAACCTGTTTTCCTGTTCTGATAGAATTCCCTACAGGGTTGAACTTCAAACTAAGTTTATCAAAATATGAATTTTCTGTAAAAAAGACTGCAAGGGCCCATGAATTGATTTATTTTAGGACTTCTCTGTGAGATAATCAGAGTGCATTGAGAGATGCTAGGGATTGATTAATCAGTGTAACCCCTACTGTGTCCAGAGCTTCACTTTCAATGACAATAAGCTTATGCAGTAGGAAGTGTATTTTCCTAGGTAAAATGCCTATGGGGAAAAAAATAGAGACGTAAAAATAGTAAATTAGAAATAGCAAGTGTTTGGGTTTTTTTCTGAAACAAAGGGCCCCTTCACTGGAATAACAAGTAGGGGTATCACCTCTAAGAAGAGATTTAAAGCACATGCGAGAGGGCTTACACCTGATTGCCGGTGCACTGCATGTACAGGGGTATGGAGAAAAGGCTCCAGGGAGACCTTACAGCACCTTCCAGTGCTCAAAGCGGCTACGAGAGAGCTGGAGAGGGTAATTTGAGAATGGCATGGAGTGATAGGACAAGGGGGAATGACTTTGGACTGACAGAGGGTAGGATTAGATTAGGTATTAGAAATAAATTCTTCCCTGTGCGGGTGGTGAGGCACTGGCATGGGTTGCCAAGAGCAGCCAAGAGATGCCCCAACCCTGGCAGTGTTCAAGGCCAGGCTGGGGCTTTGAGGTACCTGGTTCAGTTGAAGATGTCCCTGGTCATTAGATGATCTTTAAGGTCCCTTCCAACCCAAACCCTTCAATGATTCTGTGATTCAATGACCTTCAAAAACTGACATCAATACACTCTTCCAGATGTACAAATGCCACTCGACTGAAAGGTGCATTAAGGAGGGATCTTAATAAGGTAATGATAACTGATACTATTGCTCAGCTGAAAATATCAAGCACTACATTTATTCTATTCTTGCAAAATGCCACTTTTCTACTTGTCCAAAGATACCAGAGTAACAGTAGGGCTTATTTTTACTTTTCCTTTTTTTTTTTAACACATGGCAAAAACTCAGATTTCTTACTGATTTAGCCTTCAAGGAAGTACATTTTTGTCTCTCCTGCATTACAGGCAGAACAGACTGGCAGAAAGGAGGTGACCTTACCAAATAATACAGGAAGTCAGTGGCACAGACTACACAAACCCCAGCTCCTGTTTGCACTTCAGAAGTCTGTTTACTGGAGTTCTTGGATTCTGTGCCAGTATTCATAAAAGCCAATCATCATCTTTCAGCTGAGAAAATGCTAGGTAAGAGATGTGGTTTATCCAAGTCCAAACTGAAAAATAAATTCTGCATTGTTGGTATTAAGATTACTAGTTTAGTGTCTAAGTGATGAATCTTCTGGTTTGCCACAGGAAAATGTCTAATATTTGACTTTCTGTGGCAAAACAGAATGACTTATTAAATCCTTCTTATAAGAACAAGTTTTTATAACATTTAACAAAATGAGGGGAAAGGCCCACTCTTTTGCTGAAGAAAAGCTTTGCTGCCATGCTAAGGAATCCACCTTAACGAATATTCAGCAAAAAGACACTGTGGGAAGAAAAGGAAAAAGCAAATGAAGGAGATGGGGACGGGAGAAAGCAATTGAAAATGTAAATGGCTCATCTTAGTCATACCTTTAATGACTAGCTATACCAAAGATTAGAAGTAATTGAACCAGCTCTCAGTCAACAAAAGATGCAAATAGATTGCAAAACAGAGTGGGATTACATTAGTTTACACTAAACCAAGAGTAATTAGTGTTTGCCTAGTGCTTAAAAAGCAGAAAGTGCTATATAAATGTTAATTATTACTATTTGTTTCAAATAGATGCAACACACACAATCTTTTATATGCCTTAGGAAGTAAAAGACAATAAAGCCAAACTCAGTTTCCTTTGGCTGAGGCCTATCAGATCACATTTGGGAAAACACATGGAGTCTTATTCACTGGCTATCTCTGAATCATGACTGTTTCATTTGAAGTCATAGATGACTACCTATCTCTGTAAGGCCTATATTCTGGAAAATGATAAAAAAAACAAAGCCCACCCAAAGCACCAATGCTGCCAGCTCCACCAATGTCAAAAGAATAGAGAATTTAGGAGATGGAGGCCATAGGTTTCAGTAGCAAGTAAACCATCTTCATTTTGGGCCATGCAACAGTGCCTGAGATGAAGAGATAGTTATGTCTACTGCTGAGAAGCAAGACTCTGGGAAACAGCACCAGTTTCTCTTATGCCTTGCTGTACCACTAATTTATTGTGTGATCCTGGACAAGGAGTTTAACCTTTTGGGCCCATTTTATGAAAAACAGATATAACCATTCTCAGCTGTTTCACAGCCAAGTAAAAGGTCTTTTTTTTTGATGCTTTTAAGAATGTCATTTCAATAAATAATTTATGAGACATATCACTATTAAGATGTCTGAGAGAGTCTAGGAGCCTAACAAGAAACTTATGAGGTGAGATCATACAGTTTCAGGATGGGTTCTGGGCTATAACATGCTAATGATTTGCAAAGATTATTAGGCTCATTGGAAACGTGGACATAAAAGAACGCTAAAGTAAAATGCTTATCTACTTTTTTTGCAATAAATTTTCTACCAATTTCCTTCCTACCTTGGCAAACTCTTTCAGAGAAGAATGATAAATAGCACAGATCCAGCCATTTTGTAAGTTTTAAAAATTGCAAGGGGTAATTCAATGACAAAAAGTAATTTGTATGAAAGAAATATTTTGTCAGGATATGAGCTAATAAAAACCTATATTTAAGCTCATGATTTTCAAGGCAGTATACAAATGTGAATTTATTAGCAATTATGTCTGTAAAGGAAGCAGTACAGATGGAGACAGAGGAGACAGCAACATCCTCAGTCATACACTCCTGAAGCCAAATGTCTCATTGTACATATCATTGCCCAAGTGAAGCTGGATCAATGCTTGCATCTGTTGGATGCAGAAATCTGCAGGAAATCCAATTGCCAAGAATCCTTTAAACATAAGCTTGTTTTCACCAAAGTTCAGGCTCCTGGGTTTGAAAATGTCAACCTCAGTAGAGGAATGGTTCCCCGTTTCAATGTTTCTGATGACAAACTCTGCTTGAGATGTTCCCTCCTGCTAGGGCTCAGCCACCCTGCTGCTTCCTGCCTCCCTGGGGATAGTGATGCAGCTGTTAAACCACACCATAAGCTGATCAGGGAAATTGTCTGGAAATTAAAAGAAAAAGAGCCCTTATCTGCCAAATACTTACCTTTTTATTTTTGTAGCCTACCCCAACTTTAATTGAGCTAGATTAATATCAATCTGGTTTTATAGGGGCGTTTCACAATTAGATGCAAGGCCCAGCCAAGAGGCAATACACTGGGGTGCGAAGGAGAACAGATTGGGATACTCTTTTCTTTCATCTAAATTGGCAGATGGAGCTGTTTCCACTTTAGGTCATGCATGCAATAACTTGCCTGACCTAAAAATCCGTATTTCTAACCAGTTTTCAAGCAATAGAACTGGGGGTTTCTAATAACCCTTCTAGTACATCTTTTCCAGCTCTAGCCCCAACCATCCATGGGCAGGTGTACATTTTGTGGCTCTGAGAGATGGTATTGCTCCCTTTCTTTACAAGAGAGCTGCTGCTTCTTCATGAAAGCTACCTTGCGGAAACCCCTTGATCCATGTCCACAGCTCATCTATTCCTTCTCCTTGCTTACAGAGCAAAGTTTCTCTGCCCTTAATTGGAATTTCTGTTGAGACTTGATTCTCTCTGCCATGTCTTTACCACACTGTTTTTGATGAGGAGTAGAAAACTGATGCAAGCAAACCACCTACATGCAGCTAGCATCTTTTTCCTCCCTTCACTTCATTTTTCTTTCCTTTTCTTCCCTTTATTTCCCCTTTACTTTTATTTGTAGTAACTGTTGGTATCCCATGTAGGAAAAATGACTATTAGAAAAAAAAACCAAAAAACAAACAAAAAACAAAAAACAAAAACCAAAAACTTTCTTACTACTTTGTAGCTTTTTGCAATGTAGATCATGCTGTGTATTAGCCAAGCTATATCTTAAGATATTCAACAAATCACTAGTTTTCTCCCACATTTCCGACCAATGAGGAGTGAATCTGTTGTGTCATCTCCTGACTGGCATTGAGTTTTACACCACTATGGCTTCTGTGAACTGTGCATCTGATCCAAAGTCCTTTAAATTACATGGAAGTATTTTCCATTCATTTCACTCAGGGAGTAAAATGGGGCTGTATAACCTCAGCTCTCTGCACAAAACCTTTTAACGTTCACTTTTATGGTATGGGCTGCACTGCATCATATTTCAGTCTCCAAAAGTGTCAGTGCTGAGGACAAAAAAGAATTAAATTAAGAAATTGGAGTCTTTTGAAAATCTCTTTCTTAGGGTGAGCCAAAATGAAACTATGAAGAAACACATAAGAAAGCACATTGGCAATTTTTTCAGATGTAACCTGTGACCTTGCCCCCGTGGACCTTTGAGGGGGCCTGGGTTTGATGGAGCAGGTTTTTCTCTAAAATTATAGAGAAAAATATTATGCTTCTGGCATAATAAGCATAGTGCCTTTTATAATTAAGTCATTTAAAAAATTTTCTTTCCGTAATTATATGTAGCTGGGGTCTGGAGCAGTCCAGCCTTCAAGCTGTCAATAAACACGTTTAGTGCCGAGTTGGGTCATTAGGCTTACAAACAGGTTGAACCTAAACACTGGGGTTTTTAAGCTGATTTCTTGGATAGGTAAAGAGATATTTATATTTTCATTTAGTTTGAGTGATACCAGCACCTGCCACTGGCTCTAAACAGAGCAGTTAACCCATAACTCCCTCTGTCAACTCCTGTTGATGAAAAGCAAAGCAGATAAATTAATGGCTCCCCTGAGAGGAGAGAACCGAGAAGGCTCATGTAAACAAACACCTCACAAAATACAACTGTATTAATGGGAATGGAAATGAAAGAGAAAATGCCTCTCCCCATCCTTGATAGGCACAGCAGGCTGGAGGCAAACACCCACAATGAAGCTAGAGGTGGGGAACACACACCAGGCTCTTTGCGGCTCACTCAACTGCTATTAGTGCAGATGGAAATATTTCAGTGGCAGCTTCCTTGGAGCATCTGGCTTTGTAAATGTGACCCTTGCCCCTCTATGCTGGCATGGGCACAAGGGCCTGCTGCTGGGAGTTGCACCCTGCAAACAGTAATTAAAAGTGAAAGGAGGTGAAATATGTGATTCTTTTAAAAATCTGGTTTGCTCTTAGGGAAATATAGAGGATGATCCATGGTCCTTGGCTTCTTCTCCCACCTGAGGGTGGGCTCAGTATCTTCAGCTGCTCTGTCTCAAATGTGCTGGGGGCATGGTGCTGTGACATCAACTGAAGAACATTCAACTACCTCCTCTGCGAAGGGATAATGTTAAGACACTTAGATATCATAAACCCATGTAATGGTTTGGGCTGGAAGGGACCTTAAAGATTATCTAGTTCCAGCCCCGCTACCATGGGCAGGGACACCTTCTGCTAGAAGGTAATGGTGATTACAATCTTATAAAAAGCCACATATGCAGGTCAGTTGATTGGGCTCTAGTCAGGGAATAAATCTAATCAGGAGAATTTTTTCCTCCCATCTCTATGACCTTCCTCTCTCAAATATGTTTTTCCCAGTTTCCCTGTAAGGGGAAACTGGATTTTAGTTTCTTTTCCTGTTACTGCTTTGGAGTAGTCCTTAGCACCACAACGCTTGAGCACCTCACAGTCTTCCAAGGCAGAAAAATGTTTGCATAGACAAAAATACTAAGGCAAAGACCTCTTCCCTATCTCACCCTGGCTGGTCATTTTTACCCGTGCACGTCTTCTTCCTTGAGATAATACTAGCACCTGTGTGACTTGCATCTGGTATAAAATGCTTGCAGAAATGGAAATAAATCAAAAGTGGGGTTTTTTTGCAGACCAGGGATCCAGGGATCCAATCTGGTTTCCACTGCTGCATTGTGGGACTTGGTGCAGGGCAGCCAGAATCTGCTGCTGGCCAAAGCTACAGCCTGAGGAAGGATTTATGAAAGACAGCAATGCTGTGTTTAGGGTAAAGGCAGATCCCATGTCTGTGTCATCCCGCTGTCCTGTTCAAGATTGCACCATAACTCCTGTCTGCTCTGCATACCCAGATGTTGCAACATCTGGACACACGGTATGAAGATTTTTGCCAGACTGGAGGATCTTAAGTGCCTTTTGCCTCCCTCACACCTCAGCTACTCCTGGAATGTGGAGGAGAAGCCCATAGCTGAACTTTCTCAGCTCAGCTGAGCTTGTGTTAGGCTACAAATTGTAATTTGGAGAAGGATGTGTGTAAGGAGGGAGGAGTACAGCATCAAAGCAAGGAGCTGCAGGTGGCAATCTTATTCACATGTGTTTTACCTCCTACCCTGGCATTGTTTATCGCCTGTGCATTGGCTTGGACCAGAGCCAATGAGCCAAACAACGTTCTCTGTGTAATTATATGCTTAATGGAAACAAGCAGAGGTCCCATGGCCTAGATTTGGAGAGGATTGTTTCTTAAGTAGTTGCCTCTGAAGAAGAGCTGGGAAGGAGCATGCCAAAGTCACATGCAGAAGTGACAGTGGAAGGGCACCATTCGTAGTAGGAGCATGTGGTCTAAGGGCTATGCTCTGCAGCCAACTCTAATATCAGTCAGTGCCTGCTTGGGCACTTCCTCAGATGGTAAATCAAGAGCAAGAAGTTGCATCAAGTGCTCATCTTGCCCTGTTGAGGACCAGGCAGCAGCAACTCTGAAAGCACTTGATATGATTGATGCCAAAAACAGAGCCCAAGGGTGTGGCAAGAGGTGATCCGGCTGTACTTGTGTTGACGTGGAGTACGTCCCTTCCAGACTGGTTTTCCACATCACCCTTTCTTCTAGAGGTTAATGGTCTTATAAGGGCAGCAGCAATAAATAAATGTGCCTAACCTGGAGCCCCATTAGTGTAAAGCCCAGCATTATATACCTATTCATTAACTGCATAAACTGGGTTGGCATGAGGATGGAAGCATGAGCCTCCTTCTACCTTCCATTCCACTGTCTCTGCTGTGACAAGGGCAGGAGAGCAGCTGGGCTTGAGCATATTTTAAGCTCCTGATTTTATGCTGCTGTGCAGAGCTGCTCTCAACATGAGGGTTCGGCATAAATGTACAGGGAAGGGGCGATAGGATCACAGACAGACACCGTCAAGATCCTGGCCTAAGGCAAACATGCCTGTGGCTTTTTTACTTCATGCTTTTCAGCTCAAATTAGCTTATCTGTGTCAGAGAGGGCAGCTGTTCCATGGGGGAAGGAAGAGGGAAGGTGTAGATCACGTATCTGACACCAGAATTTCGGAAAAGAAGTAAATGGGGTGGGAAAGGGGCAGAGGCAGCAGCTGAGTTCCCTACCTTGAGCCCAACGCTTTCTCCCATGGGACTGCAGAAAGAGAAACACTCCAGGGAGAGTGCTTAAGCAGTGCATTAATTATGACAATATTATTAACAGACCTCTCTCTGTCCCTTCCTTAGCTGACACCTCCCATCCTTTTTCTGTCCTGTGTTTATTATAAACTGGTATAAGAACTACAGCAGATTTCCAGTTGGCCCAGGGTTTTAGATAGGCTAAGGCTGAAATTATATCATTACACTAAGACATAAGAAATGGTCTCAGTAATTTGTAAGTTTGGAAACACATGTATCCAAAATTAATCCCCCCCCCCCAACCCTCAAGCAAAC
>VZTI01000603.1:643886-739330 GCA_013397865.1 Struthidea cinerea
GAACAAGCAGACAGTGACAAAAGCTGTAAATGTCTTTGATGGTTACATTTACTGCTAAACAGGGATGCTAATAATGTATTGGTCCTCAACCAGATTTTTGACCCATCTATTCTGGCAACTCAGCTCAACTGAAATCCAAGACACAAAGGAGATATCTACACTAGTAAATTAAATATTTTATTACAGTAAATAACTGTCTGGGACTATACCCTGGAACTGAGGCCAACTGGCATGGAGAAGCCTTCATCTATATAAAAAACCCTCCTAGGATCCAAAACAGGGTAATGTAGTCTTCTGCATTTTGGGACTGGTTCCTGGCCTATGCTGATGCCTTAGCTGTGCTCAGAAATTGTATGCCCAGGTCAAAACCTTGCAAGGAGCCTCTATTAATTGCTGTTTAGCTGCTATTCAATAATATAAATAATAACCCCTTGGTATTGTTTCATTAGTAGCATAAGCAGAGACAAAACTGCATCTTGCCAAACTGTAAGGAAATAGGTACCTCCGTATTTACAGTAGTTTTCAGATCCTTTTGTAAAAGAAAATGTTCTTTTTCTTATGATTATAAGTTAATTATGCAAGACCTGAAATAAGTGTGATATCCTGTTCTTAAACCTGCTCTAGCGTTGCCTTACATGCATTCCAGAGCTTGAAAGAGCTGTGTGTTGGTAGTCTCACAGCTGGCTGGCTCAAGTGTAACAATAATTGGAACCTTGGGTTTGTTTTTTTAAGGAAAACCCTGCTCCTTCCTCTTGCTCCAGAGATCGTTGAGAAGTGTAACTTTTCTCAGCATTGAATTTAATTTCTTTCTTCCTTTTTTTTTTTATAATTAAGAGAAAAAAAGCAAATTAAATGAAACTGATCTTTCACTAGAAACCCATTGATGGAGAAGATATCATTTAGAACAGGTTGTCTGGGAGTGAAGGCAACACCAGCCAGAGAGAAAATGCTGCCAGCTTGCCCTCCCGATTCTAATCTCTGATTTTTAGCTATTACATGAAGCTCTGCAAATCACCAAACAATGTGAACAATAATGAACGGGTGTTTAAGAAAGAAAAATGCCATTTGCAGGGGGATTACTGGACGTGAATGGTCTCTTTCCCAGCTCTTGGCAAAGAACGAATTGCAACTGCATTGTCGTCAAATCAAATATTCCTAAAGCACCCCTAGGGATTGCTTTGCAATTTTGTTAATATTTTAAAAGCATCCCTTGATCTTTCCCATGCCTGCCTGCAGCTATGATTTCATTTCGCTCTGAAACAGATGTCTTCTCTCTTTCTCTCTCCTCTCCTTCTTTCCTCTCTCCCTTCAAGTGTTCACCTTAATAAGGTACATTATGAACAATTGATTTTGAAGCCCATGAGCACGTGGAATTCAGCAGGAGACAGACCACTTTAATCCTGCCATATTTGGAGAATTGGCCTTTTTGCCAACACTGGTCAGACATGAGTCTTCTCAGAAAAAACACATAAGGAAAAATAAAACACAAGGAAACAAAAGCTTTCTCTCATAGCCACAGGACAGAAATGCAGAGCGATGACTGTTCAGAGCACCTTGGTGGCCTGATTCTGAAAGCCTGCCTCCAAGCTGAATTCCCAACATTATCTTGAACTACCTACGAATTACACATTACACGAGGGACAGACATCTTAGCAGGTTTTGCTGAGCTAGGAAAAGGGTTAATGGTTTTAAACTAAAAGAGGGTCAATTCAGATTAGATATAAGATATAAGATATATCTTAAAAGAAGTCTTTTAAAATGAGGGTGGTGTGACACTGGCACAGGCTGCCCAGAAAGGTGGCAGATGCCCCATCCCTGAAAACATTAAGCAGGTTTGATGTGGCTCTGACCAACCTGATCAAGCTGAAGATGTCCCCGATCTTGGTAGGGGGGTTGGACTAGATGGCCTTTAAAAGATCCCTTCCAACCTAAACCATTCCAGGCTTCGATGGTTTTTTTCAATGAAAACTGAGTAAGCTAGTACTGGAGGGGCATACCAACAAATGAATCAAAGCCTGGGCTCTTTGTACATTTTTCTATGAAAAAACACGTATCAGAGCCCTAACCAGACCAAGGCTACCTACCCCAGCAGCATTTATCTTGCTGTTTATCTTCAGGATGGTTGACAGAGAGGTGGAGTCTCTCTGAAGGCCAGGGCTGTGACTTTGCTTGACACCTGCAAAGTGCCATCCATCACGTGAATTAATTATGACTCACAAGATGATAGAAAGTGTGGCAAGGCAGGTCAAATGCCCTGGCCCTGGCTGAAGCACAGGCAGCTAAGTGGTACTATTTGTAGCAATGACCCACACTCCTGCCAACCCATCACGATAAAAAGGACTGGCTTGTTTTCTGGCTAAGTCCTTTCTACTTATTTCCACTTGTTTTCAATAATTTTGTGGTTCTCAGATGTGGATATCACACCAAGGTAAACAGGAAGGTAGACTATTAAAGGACTAAGCACTCATTAGTAATAGACATTTACTTGTTGAGCTGTTTGTGTGATGAATAAAATGGTCTTACTCATTAAAAAAGTCTATGAAATGACCACAGATGTGTTGTGGAGCAGAACTCCAGTTGCAGCTGGGGAAGCAGAGGTAAAGAGGAAGAAATCTGAGAGACATGGCCATGTGGTGAAGCACTGGATGCCTCAGCTGGCAGCAGAACCAGGGACTGAACAGAGATCTTCTGTTTCCCTGTCCAGACCTAGCCTAAGTCTTGTAGTTAGGCCAGTTTCAACTTTGAGATGTTTATGCTTTTCTGTCACTGCTGAGTAAGCATTATCCACTGGAGAGCATGTTTTCATCCCAAACTTGCAGGCTTAACAGCTAAAATTCCTCTTTTCCTCCCTCGCCTTGTCTTGGCTTTTTTCCTTCCTAGTTAAGTGTATTCAAATATGCAGATACTTCAATGAACTCAGGAATAGATATTTCAGTGGTCACTCCATGTGCTCCTTCTAAATACATCTAGTAAGCCATTTTCTTTAACTGTCTTTTAAATAAAACAGGGCTGGATTTTCAGACATTTCTTTTTATCTGTATTGCTCTTCAGGCCTCATTTAATATGTAGACTCAAGACAAACTGTCAGACATATGTTTTACTTCTCTAGAAAGACACCAGTTTGACAGCAGAGTACTGGGCAATTTCTGCAGTCAGAAGCAGCCTGATTCACAGAGTGCAATAACTGTTGCTATTTCAGATCAGATCAGCTTGAAAGACCATACAAAGACAAGCCTTGTCTCAGAGAGGCACCTGCACATGGTGATTGAGTGGTGGGGATCTTCCAGGTGCGATCCTGTTTCAGGGTTCTCTTGGGTTGGACATTGTGGTCCCAGGACAATGTCTGGAGGTCCTGCCTGAAGGGCTCAAGTCTAAGCAGGAAACACTTTCATATCATCTCAGGAGAGGAGGTTATGCAGAGGCTGGCAGAGCCTGTTCATTTGGCAGCCACAGAAGGAGAAGACAACACACACCAGGGGAAGTTAAGAAGAAACCTTCAATGGGTGCAGTCTCCCTATAGCGACCACGGAGCTCTCCTCCCCAAATCAAGAGAACCAGCTTCCTGTACAATGAAAGGAGAAAATAGGACTTGAACATGCATGGGAGCTTAAAAAAAATCAAGAGTGCTCCAGGATCTGAAAGGTAAACAGGAGAAAATTTTGATGTAGGAGCTGTAAGAGGCACTAAAGGTTGCCCAAATTAGGAAGAGACTGGCATGGTGGAAGAAACACACAGCAAAACCGTGAGCTGTGTACCCGGAGCTTTTGTTTCTTAAGAGCTCTAGCAGCTTGAGGCTGGCAAGCCCTGATAACCACTTATGTGCTGGCTGATAAATGGGTCAGATGCATTCTGTCATGCTTGGCTGGGGATGCTGGCCATGAAACAGAGAGGGGGATTGGTGTGGAGTAGAAGGTCCATGTAGCCCATGCTGTTTGTGTCACTGTCCTATGAGTCATTGCTGGATATAAAAAATAGTACCTTGAAGAAGAGCCTGGAAAAGACCGTGCAGTGAAGATAATCAGCTATGCCTGCTTCAGTGGCATAGCTCAAGCTTCCCTTAGATTATGACCTGAACCACTGAAATGCATACCAGAGTGATAGCAGGGTACTCATGTAATATTTCTATCTCCTTAATTATACCAGAAATATGACAGATACTTTTTTATTGCCTGAAAGCAGTAACAGCAGCAGCAAAACCTAGTTTTTATCTGTTAGTTTAAGGTCAGAAGGAGGGTACACATATTCCGTAATTTGTTATGGGAACAGAAGAAAAAAGTGAAGGAGACTGTCAGGGTTTGTCATGGTGCACTAGAAGCTCTGAGGTAAGGGGAATTTGGCTTAATCCGTCCAGAAAAGTTTGTTGCCTTGTCCCAAATCAGCAAATGTTGGACCTAGTCCAGCTCAGTTGAGTCCCAATGATCTCAGTGCAGGGCATGTAAATCCAGACTCTATTACTAATACAATTAAAATGGTTTCATTATGTCTCTATAGCTCAACACCTGCTGTCTGAAATTCTGCTTTTACCTTCCATACCTGTAAAACAGGATGTAATTTTATCAGCAGACCAGAAACAAGGATTGTTCATTTCTGTATATGTGCTCCACAGTGCCGAGCATAGGCCATGGTTATTCTTTTTTCTTCAAGAATTATTCCACATCTTTCTCTCTCCCAAGGACAATTACACCTCTATAATTCTAGGGCTATTGCTTGTGGATGGATATGAGTTTGTGGCCCCATCCCTGGGCAGGGGAGTTGGAACTAGATGATCTTTAAGGTCTCTTCCAGTCCCTTGAGGCTGAAGGGGAGAGAATACCAAGGTTGGGCTGATCTCAGCAGATGACCCAGCTGCTTTGCTACTCCCCAATATTTTAAAAATAAACTGTGATGGGGTTTATTCCTACAGTCAAGCTATAGAACATGAACAATCATAGGAGTGGTGCTGTTGCTTTCTACATTTGATTTAAAGTCTTCCTAGGAGGACAGAAGGGGAAGATAGAGTGACCCCTTTATTTAGTCATAGATTGGTGTCATCACTAACTCTTTACAGCTTGCTACCTTCTACCTCAGGGAAGTGTTTGCCTCTCTCTACATGACTGCTAAGAGCAGGCTTGAAGTGTTTCACATATCCCTAGGTGGTTACCAAAAGTATATCCATGTGGATATACTTATGTAAACCTTAAAGAGAGTAAGTAAGAAGAACTGGTGTATTAAATATCTGCAATAAATGTACGCAGATTGGCAACCAGTAAAAAAACAAAGGGGTTATAAAAGTCCAGAGGAATCTGAAGGATTCAAGCTCAAGACAAAAAAAGAATGGGTACCAGTGCTACTGTTTAATTCAGAAGAAAATTTGATTAAGAAAATTTCTGATTAACACAATGAAATATTTTCCTAATGATCAGATCCCTTAGGGAAGTCAAATAAAAAAAAAAATGATGATGATGATGATGATGATTGATGATGATGATGATGATGATAAAAAAATTAAACGTCTGAACCTTAAGTGACCCGAACATGAGAAAGAACTTTACTGTGCAGGTGACTGCGCACTGGAACAGGTTGCCCTGAGAAGCTGTGGAGTCTCCCTCACTGGAGATATTCAAGAACCATCCAGATGCAATCCTGTGCCATTTGCTCTAGGATGACCCTGCTTGAGCAGGGGGGTTGTACCAGATGACCCACCCAGAGCTCCCTCCCAACCTGACCCATTCTGTGATTCTGTGACTCCCCAAAGCACCATAGAAAGAGAGTGCTGCATAAAAATGAACAGTCTTATGCTGGATTGGGGATGGAATAGCCTGGTAGATTCTCTTCCACTTCTTAGGTTTACTATACTGTATCATTCACAGTGGAGCCAGATAAATCTGTACCCATGCAAAAGCCTGTCTCTGTTTCTCAGTAGCCCAAACCAGGAGCAATGTGGAAAAGCTCCTAACCACTTTGGCACCTTCCAGAACTTTAATGGAAGAAGAAAACAAGCTGTTTCCAGTTACTGGAGATCCACACCCATATCACAACGCTGAGGTACCCTCCATACAATCAGAAAGCTTCACTGACCCAAACCAAGTCTGAATTCGTAACCTTAGAATTGGGACATCGATTCTCTGTAAGGAAAACCTCCGAAACTGCAGAACTGCTGTACAAGTCTCTCCCTGATCCAAACAACTGCTTGTTACTTGGATGGAGTGTGGTCTAGATTTCTTACTCAATGGTAATTCCCAGCAGTTTGTAAAGGGCCCTTAGTAATCCTTAACTTATGGCAACAGCTGTTGGAAGGCAGCCCATGAGGGTGGTTGGGTTGATAGCTCGACTGAGGGCAGGAGATGCTTATCATCACAGCTTTGATGGAGAGGAGAGTCAGGGCCACTGAGTAACATCACTAAGCTTCAAAATATCCCAGTGTTCTTGCTTTTGTGAGGCACACAAATTGGAGATCTGGAAACCATCAGCTTGTTCCAGCTTTGTAGCACCCTCAGGGAGGAAGCAAATTCTCTGCTGGCTCTGAAGATGTGCAACTCTAACTGCACTAATTCAGTAGTAACAGCGAGTCAGGGCGAACAGACCTACCACTACAGAGAAGACACCAGAATGGAGAGGCATTTAACTGACAGATGTGAACTGCTTGGCATTAGTGGAGACAATGAAATACCACATTTGTGAGCAGTAACGCAGACTTTATCTGATGTACAGTACATCTGTGCCTTAAATTTCCTTTAGAGCGCAGCTGGGTGTTAATCCCCTTTTCTTGTTATACTCCTCTCTGGCAGTGAATACACTTGTCAATTAAAATATGTTCTTTGAAGTTTTTTCAAGCTTTCCAGAGTAAAGAATTGTGAAGTCTCACCATGATCCAGGATTAATTAGAAGGGCCAAATTTGATCTTGTTTATGGGAGTGCAAATGTGTTGTAACACTATTCCCAGCCTAGCAAGAGAAGACATTTACTCTTGATTGGTAATTTTATTTGGTTTTTTTTTACAATCTTTGGTTAGGAAAAATTAAGGTAGTTTTATTCCTCAGCTGATACTCTGTGGACTCCATCTTCATGTGGATTTCAGTGTTGCACAGCTGCAAGTGCTTTCTTTAAAATAAACCCAGCTCTGAGACAACTCTGGGCCATGAAGATGATCAGAGGGCTGGAGCACATCTCTTGCAATGACAGGCTGAGAGAGTTGGAGTTGTTCACCCTGAAGAAGAGAAGGCTTCAGGGAGACCTTAGACCCCCTTCCAGTACCTAAAGGGGTTACAAGGGAGCTGGAGAGGGACTTTTGACAGGGAATGTAGTGATAGGACAAGGGGGAATGCCTTCAGACTGAAAGACAGTAAGTTTAGATTAGATATTGGAAAGAAATTCTTTCTCGAGAGGGAGGTGAGGCACTGGCACAGGTTGCCCAGAGAAGCTGTGGATGCCCCATCCCTGGAAGTGTTCAAGACCAGGCTGGATGGGGCTCTGAGCAACCTGGTCTAGTGGAAGGTGTCCCTGCCCATGGCAGGGGGGTTGGAACTATATGATCTTTATTGTCCATTCCAACTCAGAGAATTCTGTGATTCTACTATAATTTATCCAGATATTCAGATGTAATCTGCTGAAATATTTACCAAAAAAAAGGGGGAAATTTATCAACTATCTTTGGAAGGGTTTCATCTCTAGGCATCTCTGGACTACATCTGTGCTAACAATCCTTCCAGTGATGGTGTGAGTGAAATGGACACAGTATTGAAAATCACATCCTCATATTCTGTTTTGTGTTTTTAGTACATATACTCTGCCAGAATGGGATGCAATCAATTGCTCCTATCTGGTAATGATTTGCTGCATAATAAGATATTATTTAAAATTATCATTACTATATATTGTGTCTCCTGGAGAAGGGTGCAGAATCCAATATTCAAAGTGGTTCTGTAACTGCATGAAAGATGTTATGGCAGACTGGAGACAGTCACAGACAAGCCCAGTCCAGCATCAGATGTATATACCTCTTCCTCATGAATTGAAAACATAATTCCTTAGATGCACATGAGTTAGAAGAAAGATTCACAACCCTTTCCAGTTAAGTAATGATGCTACACATGGAGTTTGCATATGGAAAGCACGCTGTGTGTACAAAATTGAGATGTGGCATGGAAACTCACCTGAGCTGATTTGGGGGAACAGTAAGACACCCCTTGACAAGCTCGCTAGCATGCTACTGAGAAGGCCTGGAGAGCATCTGAAGGATGTAAGAGAGTTTTCCCTTTAAACTGATAAAAAGAGAGGACAACAAAGGTCAAATTAATGATGAAACTAGTTTACTTGTGTAGTTGAGCTGTCTCTGGTCATTGGAAAGGGCTGGGAGGGAGCTATCTGGGAGAGGAAGGGTAGGGAGAAGACCAAAGCCATGCAGCTGGTGACAGCAAATGCAAATGGAAGCCACTGCCCAGGATTCCCATTCGATAGATTTTTAATTAATTTTACAAAAATAAATGAACACAGGAGAGATAAAGTGGCAAAAAAGATTTGATAATATTTTACAGTGGAAGTCCAATAGTATAGCACTGCTCTTTCAACAATATAGAAAGAAAAACAGTAAAGAAAGGAATCACCAGCTGAGTGTTTGGACATGTTCCTTGACTATTTCATTAATCCACCTTCATTTATTTATAGCTTGATAGTGTGATCCGTAGCAGTTGATTAAACAGCAGAGAGTGGCAATTTATTCAACTAATGTGAAGTAAATGAAAGATAAGCACATGTTACATGAGTCTTGCAAAATTTGATACAATAATAAACTCTAACTCCCTGTGCCTTCTTCAAAACATTAACAAAGTATCATCACACTTCTGTATTGTATTACAATCAGGTATTATTGCCAAGACATGGCAATTAATAGAAGAATTAGAGATTGGTGATTTCTTAGGAGTCCATTTGGAAAACAAAGAACATTGAGCACCCTCACTCCTCTTTGCATTTGACCTGTGTTTATGCAGCTAAATTTTGCTTCTTTGGGAAGGTTGTGAGCATAAATAATTTCATCTGGTATTAAGAGTTGCTTTCATCATTGCATTTTACTGCAATGAAACACAAAGTTAAAAAAATCCAAATATGTATGAGAAAAAATAAAAACAACAAACTTATTTTGCTATTTAGTTCTTTGAGTGACATTCTTGAATATTTTAATGTTATTTAGTGATGGAATCATGTGCCATTCATTCCACAAGTATAAATGGAAACAGGATCTAGCCTCCTATTATAATATGCTTGTGTATATTATTTTTTAAGTGGAAGCTGGTGGAAGAAAAATCAGTCCACTGGGTTACTTCAGAATTATTTCCAATGGGTTTCAGCACTTTAAAGTGCTTCTAAAATTATATTAACTGAAACTCAAGTAGAACCCTGTTGAGTACACTCATGATGCTGCAGCTACAATCACAAGGCTTATAGAACTGTGTTTCACAGATGTACACAGCCTTGATGTCTCTAGTGCCCATGTAATGTTCTCCTTTTCTCTCTCCACATGGTTTCTTCCCTTTGCTCATTTTTCGTATTGTATTTTATTTTTTTACAAGGGCTAGGGGAGGGAAAACACAGCTGTTGACTCTCACAGATCTGCAACGTGGCAAGACAAATCTCAGAGGTGGTCAAGACTCAAAGGCTTGCTGGGAAGCTTGTGCCTTTTGGCTTCTGCTCTCTATTATTTCTCGATCAGCATTCATCAGTATTGCCTTTGGGAAGAGAAAAGAAGAAGGAATGGGAAACAAAGGTCTGATCTTTGTTCTGTCCAATGGGCTTGTTCACTGTACAGCATCTTAAATAGCAAGTCCCCTAACTTCTTTGGGGTATTTCTTTAAGTAAGGAAGCAAGTACTATTATCAACAACACCAGTCTTTTGTAAAGTAACAACTCCCTTTCGAAACCTAAGATTTGCCTCTGTGTCCTTTTTAACCCCTGCCTCTATTCTTTCCTTACAGTCTGTCATCAATTCTTCCTAAAAAAGGCGCTATTTAAACCCTTTCCCTAACCCTACACTCGCTGTGTGTTTTATATATTCTTTTGTTATCAGATTTGTCCAGCCAGAGCTTTGGGAAGGGGTTTCAGGGACAGGGACACCCCGGTAAGTGACCTAGTGCACTCTGTCACTGCCCTGATGTTTGACCTTGGGCAAGTCAATAGCAAATGTGTAACATTAAAAAGCTGCATTTGCCAATATTTAATTGTGCATGTTACATAAATGACATTATAACTTCTGCTTACTGACACAGGAATAGTCTGTTTAAACTATATCCAACTAGCAATAATGAAGTGGACAAGAACTTATCCAAGTTTGAAGAACAGCATAAAAAGAAAGGTAAAAATATTTTAAAAAATTAATAATACTTTTTAAAAAGTATGGAAACAATCCAGAGAGATTAGAATCAAGAATTAGTCACAAAAAGTTGTAACAGAGGTTCCATTTTAATGAATCACAGAATCACAGAATCAATCAGGTTGGAAAAGACCTCTGGGATCACTGAGTCCCTATTACCAGACACCATCATGTCAAGAGACCATGGCACTAAGTGGTACATCCAGTCTTTGCTTAAACACCTTCAGGGATGGTTACTCCCACTCCCTGGACAGCCCATTCCCCCCTTTCTGTGAAGAAACGCCTCCTGATGTCCAATCTAAACCTCCCCTGGAACAGCTTAAGACTATGTCCTCTTGTCCCATCTGTAGTTGCCTGTGAAAAGAGATGGACCCCCACCTGGCTACAACTTCCTTTCAGGTGATTTTAGAGAGCGATGAGGCCACCCCTGAGGCTCCTTTCCTCCAGGCTAAACAACTGCAAGTTTCTCACCCTCTCTTCATAGGACTCACCCTCTAGACCAGCTTCATTGCCCTTCTCTGGACACGCTTCGGCACCTCAATGTCTCTCCTGAACTGAGGGGCCCAGAACTGGACACAGAACTCAAGGTGTGACCTCACCAGAGCCAAGTACAGGGGGACAATCTCTTCCCTGGTCCTGCTGGACACTCTATTCCTGATACAGGACAGGTGCCATTGGCCTTCTTGGCCACCTGGGCACATGGCAGTGTTAACCAGCACCCCCAGGTTCTTTTCCTCTGAACCACTTTCCAACCACTCTGCCCCAAGCCTGTGGTACTGCCTGAGGTTATTGTGATCCAAGTGCAGGACCTGGAATTTTGATCTTTTTAAACCTCATATCACTGGTCTTGGCCCATCAATCCAGCCTGTCCAGATCCTTCTGCAGAGCCTTCCTGCCCTCCAGCAGATTGACACTTCCACTCAACTTGGTGAAGGGCAACTTTTAAAAGTTTAGGAAACAGTAAATCCAACCATAAGTTTCTATTTAGAAATATAACTGTGAGACTTCAAATGTCAAACTACCATGCAGAGTACTAAAACACAGCCAGCAAAAGGAAGTTAGAATGCAATGTGCTCGGGAAATGTGTCCTTCTTTTTAATGGAGCAAACTTCCCAAATAGGAGACTGCAAAATATCTTTTTAGCAGCTGGATCTCCACTGAGGGTACTCTAAAACTGGCCACGAAACATCAAGCTTTGTGAGACACTGAGGCTTGCTCCATCCATCTGAGATACTGTTTCCTTGGCCACAGAGTGCGACCTGAGCACCGGCCTTAGTGAAACTCAGATTCCCAAAGCAAAAAAGCAGGGAAAATAATGAAATACAAAGAGGTTGGAAAACAAACCCACTTACAACCTCCACACACAGGTTGGATCCCTCACAGAATCAAGCAGGAGAAAAGGACAACATCCTGGAAGCATTCAAGGCCAGGTTGGATGGGGCTTTGAGTAACCTGGTCTAGTGGAAGGTGTCCTTTCCCTTGGCAGTGGGGTTGGAACTAGATGGTCTTTACAATCCCTTCCAATCCAAACCATCCTAGAATTCTATGATTCTAAAATCCTATCAAAGCAAACTCTGTAGCATTTGCTAAGCTTTTGTTCTGTTACAAAGAAATCAATTGTTGGGTTATTCTCTAACTTGCATTTCTGAGTCATTTGTTTTTAATTAAGTCTGTGATTGTCACATTTTCTTGGATCTTGCTATCGTGTGCCTAAAACCACCGTCTGTGTTCCGAGTCTACGTTTTTCTGTTCTCATCCTAAAGAAAAAGTCGTGTTGTGGATGGATCCAATTCCATCTTCTTCTGCCTTGATTAGGGGAACTGAATGTTGAGTGTGAACTGAGCACAACCTTCTTGTCGTTATTTATCACCCTTTCTGAAGGTACTTCCTGGTCAGATCCCAGACTCCTAGGGTTCAATATACCATCAGTACTGACATCTATGGTAGTCTTGAATCACAAAAAGTTATGGAAAAGCAGGAATTTCATTTGACAAAAGACTCAGGTGCATTTGCACTGATTCCCTACCGGTATCCTATTGTATTTTATGGTTTCTGCCAGGCATAGATAGTTTTCATTCCCATTGTGAGGTAAATGGAGGCTGGAACTGGGTGACTAAAGTCCATTCCAACCCAATCCTTTCCATGAAATGCTGGAAAAACAATGCACTGAAGACATGCCCTTTGGAAGAAATCCTGCTTCCTTTCCTTCTAGCCTGCAGCAGCTCAGAGCTGCACAACCTCCACTGGAGAACGACTGTCCACTCCTAGCACCCTGGACAACCTTAGCACGACATCCCAGCCCTTAACGTAGCCAACCATTCTGATCCAAGCACAGTCTTGGATTGCTGTCTCACAAGACAAAGAGCAGCTCTGAAAGGATAAAAGCAAACAAACACAAAACCCCCACATTCTGGTAAACAAACCCAAACAAACAGAATTTGTGATTTGGTCTCTTCTGTGTATAGATGGAGGCTGGTTTGAATTTATACCCTTGCAAAACTAGAAGCAGTGCCCAGGTCAGAGGAAAGCACTCTAAGGGAACTAAGGGCCCAGTGTTGTATAACTTATCCATCCATTACTTGGGCGAAGGGGCAGATGCCTCTGCAGCAAGTTCACTGCTGACACAAAGCTGGGAGGAGCGGCCAACACCCCAGAGGGCTGTGCAGCCTTTCAGAAGGGCCTTGACAGGTTGGAGAGATGGGCAGAGAGGAACCTTCTGAAATTCAACAAAGGCAAATGCAGGGTGTTGCACCTGGAAAAGAATAAACCCACGCAGCAGCACGGGCTGGGGGCTGATCTGCTGGAAAGCAGCTCTGCTCCTTCCAGAGAAGAACCTGGAGGTCCTGGTGGACAACAGGCTGCCCATGAGCCAGCACTGCCCCTGTTCCCAAGAAGGCCAATGGTATCCTGGGGTGCCTTAGGAAAAGCATTGCCAGCAGGGCGAGGGAGGTGATCCTGCCCCTCCACTCAGCCCCGGTAAGGCCACATCTGAAGTGCTGTGTGCAGTTCTGGGCTCCTCAGTACAAGAGGGACATGGAGCTCCTGAAGCAGGTCCAGTGGAGGTCTACAAAGATGATTAAGGGACTGGGGCATCTCTGTTAGGAAGAAAGACTGAGGAAATTTGTCCTGTTGAGCCTCAAGATGTGACAACTTGGAGGGGACCTCACTAATGCATGTAAGTATCTGAACGAGGGTGTCAGGAGGATAGATCCAGGCTCTTCTCAGTGGTGCCAAGCAGTAAGACAAGAGGCAGAAACTGATACACAGGAAGTTCCATTTGAACATGAGGAAGAACTTCTTCACTGTGCAGGTGATGGCACACTGGAACAGGCTGCCCAGAGAGGTTGCGGAGTCTCCCTCACTGGAGATATTCAAGAACCATCCGAACACAATCCTGTGCAAGGTGCTCTGGGATGGCCCTGTTCGAGCAGGGATTTGGACTGGGTGGCCCACTGTGGTCCCTTCCAATCTGACCCAGTCTGTGATGCTGTGAGCACAGAAATAGGTAAATTGTTTTCCTGTGGTGGCTCTTTGCAGCCACATCACTGCAGACTACATGGTCCTGTGGAGCACAGAGCAGTAGAGATTTGGGTCCCTGGAGCCCAGGGCTGAGAGAAGATCTTTATTTATTCTATAGATAGAGGGATGAAATGCAGCATGGAGGAATATAAAACACACCCAAGCATGAGAACAAACTTAGCTGTGTTTAGACAAAGAACTTGTGGTGGCTTCCTTCTTACCTTCTCTCTCATGGCTGCATGATGAAAAATAAAAACAGTTGTGGCTATAAATAGAGCCACTAAGGAAGGAGGACAAATCCTGCATCATTCATGAACACGAATCTCGGACATTCTGCCAGAGCATAACTTAAATATTTGCTTACATCAAAGTGGAGCATGATCAAAAACTGCAGGCTTCCCTCAAGGCTTTCATTCAAAAGAGAAATAGAGAAAGAATTGCACTCTACCTCTGTTACTAGATGCATTGTATAAATGAAAATTAGTGTAAACAGTCTGGAGATAACTAAATATTAAATGCACAAAATTTATATAGCTTGAAGGAAAACAGTAATTGGTTAAGCTCACGAGAGAGCTGAAACTCCACACTCTATTGTTTTATTCTTTAGCAAACAGAGAAAGAAATGGGTAAAAAAGAGCTGCAGCACCATTCATAGGTCATCGTTACCTCCCTGAGTACCAGAAGAGAATGCCTTCATGTTCAGGCCCCTACAGTCACAAGCAATTATATCAAATTCTAAGACCTACCTAAATTAAGACACTCTGATGGATCCGTCTTTCCCCCAGGCATTGGCGTAGCCCACATTAGACACAGCAAACCCACCCTGAAGATGCCTGATTTGGCAGGAAGGCTCCTAATGCAAACACTGAGTTATTCAGCAACAAAGCCAAGCCCTTGCCCACACAGCATCCACTCACACACCTCGAGCACAAGCCGTAAATCACTCCTCTAGACAGTGCAACAATGGAAAGACCTTCAGCACCTATAACCACAAGAGGTAAAATCTACACTGGGCCACCAATAAAAACCAGGGCAAACTAAGGGCATGGTCAGCGTTGTAAATCCCCTGTAAGGGTGGGAAATATCTTGGGAAAATTCCTCAATGGACCACCCACCATTTTTTTCCAGAAAAGCTTTGTCATTCCTGCAAATATCACGCAGGGAAAATTCTTTCACAAGCCTGGGAGACTCTTGGTGTTCCTGGCACAGCCTGCTCTGTCAAAGACACACTCTCCTGTCAATCAGTTAATCAGTTAATGAACAATAGTTAATTGAGTTAATGACCACAAACTTAAGGATAGGATGTTACCAAGGACCTCAGAGCTTTTCTCCCCAAGGTGCTACTGTCTACAGCCTTCAGGGAAAGCCAAATCTTTTCCCATTTATTTTAACATTTTTCTTCCAGGCCATATATGTACCTTCCTATAAGTTTGCACAGTGCTGAGCACAACCAGGCCTTGGTGTCACTGCAATGTATATTTGCCAGGTTTTCAGTAAATATTCCCAGTGACTTCAGCAGGGAACTGTGCTGCAAAATTGCTCTTTAAGACCTCATAGTTCCTAGTAAAATCTGAAGGAGACAGAAAGGATGTTGGGGAATACCTCAGATCCTACAGCAGGTCACCAAATACTGATGTAAGAGTATTTCTAAAGTGTAATTCCAAACATACATAAGTCAGAAAAATACTTAAAATTTCTAAGTGCACCTCATCTCCAGGTAGTGGGTGGGATTCAGATCCCCAAGTTTACACATCAGGAAGTTGTGTGTTTATATTTGAGGTATGTTCAGACTCTAGATTCTGTTTAGAGTAGAACAAGAACTTCCAGCAGATGAATAATTTTGTCATGAAATAGGCAGCTAAAGTCAGACTTACGTTTTAAAAATTAATAATCAGAGGAGCTGAAATACGTGTATGATGGGTGACGGTATTGGCAGGTGTTTGTTTCCAGAGTCTGCTTTCTGTCTTTCTGATACAAACCTGGTTGCATGCAGCTTCTTGGATATGTGTTTTTATCCTTTTCCCAGGTGAGGATTAAAGTCTCACTACATTTGTCTGTTTTCGGGGTTTTTTTGTGAACTTTAAAGAGACATCAGCATTCTTCTGTTAAAAATATTTTTTCTTATGTTTATTAAAAATTTCCATCTCTGACTATTTATTTTTTATTTGTAAACCTGCTCATCCCCAAAGGATGGTCAGTCAACTACATGTGAGCAGGTCGTATGAAAAATTTTTACAGATCTTTTGAAACAGAAAGCAGAATAGTAAGTATAGGATAACAGTGTGGCTGTAGGCCTAGCCAAGCATACCAGCTTCTTCAAAGGGACAGGATTCAGCCTTATTGTAAATCATTCCTACTGATGATCAGTCTGTTGATGTCTGCACTGTGCTATCAGGTCACGGTGCAATCAGATGCTCCTTGCATGTTTGCAAACCCCTGATAGACTTTTCCACTGTTCCCCATTTAAATGGCTCAGGTGAGCAGGTTATAACCACCAGAATTTGCTGTGAGGGTAGAGGGGGAAAGCAATGCAATTTATAAGTTTGTACAATTTTCCTTTTCTCCCACCATAGACCAGAAAATAACAAGCTCTATAATGATCTCTGCATCATATATGCAGCCCAGAGAAATGAATTAAGTTGCCTGTCAGGGAAGGACTAATGCATATTACTTCCAATACCTTTCTCCACTCTAATTCCCCCCTTTTAATACATGTATTTTATACCTACCTATACATAGATAAACATTATTTTTCAGATTAAAGCAACTAGCCAGCTAGTCCTACACAACAATTTAAAACAAAAACAGAGTATAAATTCCTTACATGTGTTAAATTGAAATATCTGATTTATATTCTGGTGTTAAAACAGCTCTCTCAAGATTTCTAATCTCCATTTTGAGCATTTTCTTGTCCTTTCGAAATCTATTATTCATGCCCCCTCATGAACCTAAAGCTCCACATAAACATATGCAAGTACAAGGGAAGAAAAGTGTCTGCCCAATGGAAATGGAGATCTAAATTTGGAGTAAGCTGGTACTGAAAAGGATGTTTGGGCAAATGTAAATAGACAGGAATTGTCTTTCGGGGAAAGAGAAATTAAAGTAATAAATTTTGAAGGACAAGGAAGATGCAAAGTTGTGCAAAACTCTAAATGACAGGTTGGCAACTGCAAATGGACTTGGTCTTTCTTCCTCATTGAAATCCCACTGAGAGTGATTCTCCAAGATTCCTGCTTTGGGTGCTAACTCTGCATATGGACTGTGCAATATTCGAGGCAGTTCTCCATCCCTCTTTGGAAGAATTCCTGAGAGACCTATTTTTCAGATGGAAATGCTGCTCAGTTTCTTGCTCCACACACTGACTGAGCGCTGAGGATGAAGAGAGAGTTCTCATTGGTTTCCAAGAAGGCAGACGGAGAACATTTCTGACCAATGCAGTTATAATTTGGGCTTGATTTTTTCCTAATGTAGTAAAGACTTGGTACACAAGAGCAAACAGAGAATGTGACCTCAGGAAAGTCCCATAGTAGGATTACTTTTCACCTTCCATTGGCATAGTTCAGAAGGGAAAGTGCATCAAGGCAATGAAGATGTTTATTTAAAACACATTGGAAATTATTATACATCAATTCATGGAGGAGGAGGAGGAAGATTGCACCAAAGTCCTCAATAAACAAACAACTTCCTATGTTTAAAGAATTTTGGTCTCAGTCCTGTCTTCCCTAATGAATCTCTGCCTGAAATTTATTCATACACTATCAGAATTACTCATTCTGTATCGGTAACACTCAAAAAGTTAAAGTATGCTTATTCAAACCCATAACTTTATTTTTTCTCATATCATCTGGCTCAAAATCATTGAACTCAACAGAAAGTGAGCCATTTCCTTATTTTCTGTGCCTTATAATTATTATTACACATTCAATTTTCATTCCTTACAGATTTATTTTACAATGTATATAACTATACACAAATAAAAATCTAATTGAATCAATACCAACCCCACATTTTCCAGCTAATCATACCAATAATTCTCCTTTGTTTTCTCTTTTTATGCCAGTGGATACCTGAAAAAACAATTAATGCAATGTTGCTGTAGAGCTAAGGAAGTAAATTGACTTCCAAAGCTGGGGAATTTTTGGTGAAAATGTAATTTTCAGAATGACTGAATAAATAAGCCATTGTTATTTAAAAATTAAGCTTACTCACACGAAGCCTGACAAAGCGCTGTCAATAACCTCTTCTAATAACTACCTACTTCTACAAGAATACGCTGATCATAGAAAGGTGGTGATAAATAACAGCCTGTTTGCTCTTCCACTGCAATGCCGTTACTCACCCATATTTATAACATGCCATTTACTAAAGTGTGCATGTTTATAGGCTCTCTGGAAAAGTCTGATAAGGACAGAGATTGGTGGCAGGCTACGCTCCAAATGACCCAAACTTCCTTTCCCTGTTGATGCCGGCTTTCAGCAAAGCCGGAGCAGAGCACTCGGCATCCTTCAGCAGTTCATTTTCTGTGCTCTCCTTGAGCTATGTGGCAGCGGGCATGAAAGGAATGCAAAGTCATGCTCTTGTGTGCTGCCCTTCAGCTTCATTATTTACTTTACACTCTTCTACCTGAATGCATCAGAAAGGGCTCTTTTTAAGACTTTTCCCTCTCTGCCTGCTTTTAGCAGCAGCCTGCTGCGTGGCACTGTTAGTCTAATTTAAGCTGGTGGGAGGGCATGTTCGATGGCTTCACCAGGTGCTGGGCTGGAGGGGGCTCCTCACAGCCATGTTCTGAAAAGCTTTGTTATTTACCCCTCTTTTTCCAATGCCCACCCACCCCTGCTTCAGCATGGCCATTCTTTAATTGCAGCCCAAGCTTAACGCAAATTCTTCCTGAAAGAATTTTCAGGCAGTTCCAGAGCTGCTTTTCATTTACGAGGGCTGAATGGTAGCTTCGATGGCATATGTATATTCAGCTTAGCAAAATGGGTACATAAAAGAGGTAAGAAATGGCTTTGTTGTGCTTTCAAAGCTTCAGTGTAAAACTTCAGCTTCTGCCAGTGCCACAGGAATTTTTCCAGGGTAAAAAGTAACCCAAATAGCTATTCCACTGATGTATAATATGGAGAACAAGAAATAATTATTAAGAATTAACTCATTATAACTTCAGTGCGAGGACACTGTGGAGGGTCTACTGAAAGCGAACAGCAGAAAACCAGCACGAAACTTCTACCAGAGCTGCCAAACTTTGGAAAGCTGGCCTGGGAGGTGGAACAAAAGCCATGCTGTCATTTCACTCTGCTGATAATGTCCTTCCATCCGTTGTGTGGCCCTGAAACAACCTCATCAGACGGTCGTTTGTCAAAAACAAATTTAGACCAATCTACCATATGTAATTCACAGTCATGGCTTGACAACATACTGCAGTTATCCCCAGCAGACACAACTGTTTACATTTTACACACATAATTGGGTCTGGTTCAGTAACATTTTTCATTGGTGTGTCTGCCAAAATTATTAAGCTATTAGTACATGCTGGATTGGTGCCAAGCAAAATATTTGCCAATAAAATTGGCCTTATCTGTATAAATGCCAAAAAGGTTTGTGTTTTTTGGTGTGTGTGTGTGTCTATTTTTAAGACTTTACTCCTTACAGTATATGTAAATGTTAAACAACATGACTGGACATTTATGTAGCATAATAGATCAAGATAGTCTAGAGTCTGGACGTGACCCTTGGGATCATGTCTTGTCTGCCATGTTTTCTGCTGCCATAGAACCATAGGATGGTCTGGGTTGGAAGGAACCATAAAGATCATCCCGTTCCAATGCTGCTGCCATGAGCACGGATACCATCTACTAGACCAGCTTGCTCCAAGCCCTATCCAACCTGGCCTTGAACACTTCCAGGGGTGGGGGAGCCACAAATTCTCTTCTCTGTTGCCACAGAGAAGATGCATGGTGTCCAGTAGAAAAAAACCACAGAGGAATCTTCTTCCTAAATCACTTCTTAGCAAGGTGTGAAGGACTAGCCACCACATCCACACTGAACTTGTGGGAGTGAGGGACCCTTAGGCTGGAATTCGGTCCCCAGCATGCAACATTCAGCCCAATCTTTAACATGAACCCGTAACACTACGCAGTTCAGATCATCACATCCATTCTGACATCCATCTTTCTGTCTAACGCCCTGAATTAGGTATTTAAATTCACATCCAATCTTCACTACTTACAAGGAATTACAGAAGCTTAGCTAGTTGCATCTTTTTTTTAACACACAGCTTTTTGAAATCTTAATGTTTGTTTTGTAACTGGTCACAAGAGTCACCAGAGAAAGAGCAATTTTTTTACTGGGAGGTAGATTCTTTTTCAGTACTATCTGCAGCTTCAACACCAGTTCAGGAAAATGCTTTCTCAAAACCACTTACCCACACTGCATCTCAGCTTCCCAGCTGAAGAGGAGGTGTGCTATGTTATTTAAAAACGCCTCTTTTTAAATCTTGTGGAGAGGAAAATAGTTTGTAAGTGGCAACTATTCAGGGAAATTTTCTCCCACCTCCTCAGGAAATAGGTTGTTTACTGTAATATTCTCAGTAATTCTTATTCAGACCATCAAAATGAGAGTCCTTCAAACTCTCCAACTCCTTGAGATTTCTCCTTCCCTGCAGCCCATTCACGGGGAGCAAAGAATGACCTGAACTCCCACGCATTTAGGCAGGGGTTACTGGCTTAAATTTATGGGGAGCAGGACTAATTATTAGTATTGAGCCTCCTATGAGGTTAAAGAACAATGCTGAGATAAAGAACAAAAGCACAAGCTTTACTCTTCAGTGTAACTGGACATCAGAGATGGACATTTGTATTTATTTGCGTTAGAAGATGTGCATTCAACATGGCAAAGGTAGATGACAGAGTCTGCAAATCTGTAACACGATAACATCAGACTTCAGTTCAAATAATGAAAACAGGGAAAATTTTCCACCCTCATTAAAATGTCTGTGGTATCTCTATCTTCATGGGATTTACAGCTGCAATTCATCTTATCCTAACGCACACATATAAAATATATCAGCTAAGGAACTCTGTAGAAGGCCGTTTCCCTTCACTGACAGTACATAAAGTCCAGGGTGACTAGCCAAAACGTGGATATCTGCACTGCTGAAAACTAAAAAATAAGGCATGGCAAATTCAACTCCTGTGAATTGCTAAGTGTTTTTTTTTGAAATCTACTTAATTTCTCAGGTCCCAAAATTTTGATGGATCTTTTAAGTACTCAACAAGCTCACATGAGTTATTCAACATCTGGGAAGATCAACATGCCAGTATGTTAGTAGTTTATTAAACTGAAAAAAACATATTCAATTTAACATCTCCAGATAATGTGTTTCCATGGAATGAGCACACAAATGTATGAAATTCAAGACTTCAAAACCAAGTTTAACTCCTTCATATTTTTGAAGAGCATACTTTGAAAAGCACAGGTTTTCATATCACCATATTCCGGTATTTTTAGTGCTTTTTGTTTTATTGTAGTCTCTCCTTTTTAGGGTAATCTGTGAGGAGCTGCACCAATTCTCCACCCTTCGCAAGACATCCCCTAGAAGTCATTGAGCATGAAAGAGCAACAAGTCAACCTTGACCTCACCTTCTCTGTATTTGAAAGAGGGCCTTTATCTTAATGTTCTCAAGTTGTGTGTCCTGCTTTGATTAATACACCCATTAGCCATCGCTTCTAGTTTCTTTTTCAACCAGTCAGCATACAACACTCATCAAGAAGCCTTGAGGTTAATTTAAAATTATTTTTCCATATGGTAACTAAGAGACAGCACTCCTGCAGTTCTGGCTGTGCAGCTGCGCAGGGTAAGGTGGTGGACCTTGTCTTTGGGGAAGCAAAGAACAGTTGGAATCAATGATCTTAAGGGTCTTTTCTGATATAAATGCTTCTATGAAGACACCAAGGCAGCGTTCACACCTACACTGCCTTTGGGCAACGTGGGGTTCAGCTTCATCTCACCCAGCCTGGCTGATGTGTCTAGGTAAGAAGATATGGATTTTCTTCCAGTAATGGGTACAGACAGAATGAAAGTTCCTGAGGGTGGTTTCCTCATTAAGATCTATGAATCTACTCTGAAGGTGACTATCCAGGTGATGTAGGAAATAGGATTAATCTCACAAGACAGCTACCCCTTGCTAGTTTTCTAGACTCCCCTAATGCACAGAAAATAAAAAGTTACACTTTTGTACTCAATTAAGCTGTCCTGTTTTATTTGTTCACTGAAGGTGAGAGGAACTGGATATTTAAAATGCCTTTTTTTTACCAAGTTTAAAGGAGACACTTAGGGGTTTTTTAGGTGAGAAGAATGCTACCTGAAAGAGGGATAAGCAGGGTGATCCCAGGCTATAACTCACCTATTCATTATTTTACTACATCGTGAAAAATGGAAATTCACTGTTTCTTATAATCAGAAAGGGGTTAGTGAAATCCCATGAAAAAATGGTTACAAAATTTCTATGGAAAAAAATAAGAAAAAAAGAGCAGGATGGTTTAGCTGGAAGGGACTGCTCTTGCGCTGCTTTCCTGTGTGTCACATCCCTACTTCTGGACACATCTCTCTCCTCTAGTTCCCAGGGGCTATGCAGCTGCTCTAAGAAAGAAGACACCACCATTCATGCAAGGGATGACAATCCTTCATCACTTCCACCTTTCCACCCTGACAACTGCTGACCATGTCGGGAGCAACACAGAAAGGAACTGCCCTTATTATATATAATTTTTTTACCATCAATAGAAAATAAAGCCTTCCACCTGCTATTGTGCAGCTGAGTTTCTAATCTCTGGTGCCAGCACGGCTGCCGGGAGACGACCTTCAAGCAAGAGGAAGTGGAGTCATGCATGCACGGGGCAGGACAGCTGTGCTGATGTGATGTGACACACACATGTCTCTCCAGCACCAGTAAAGATACCCCCAGTTGTTAACTGCTGGGCAAAATTTGTTATTTCCCCCATGGTCAGCAGCTCTGGACTGCATTCAGCATGCTGGCATAGAAACTGACATCAAAATTATTTCACTTGCTTTTCCTGTGGAAATACACAGTCAGAGTCTTTTATTTTTGTTTTTAATGATCAGCCATAAGGAGGTGGCAATTAATCCCAAAGGACAACTCCACATATCATTGTTGGCTCCAGCTATCGGTGGGACGGATAAAAGAAACAGAATATGAGAATATGGAGCCATTGATAATCTGATAATGAGTGCTGCTTATTAGGTGCTTTCCCAAGTGTTGTCTTTGGTTTAGAGTCCAGGCCCTAAATAGCAATTTGTTCACTTTATGAAAAAAACAGTTTGCAAGGCCTTTTGGAGACTAAGCAGGTCAATGCTTCCAGACCCCGCTGCAGTTCTTATTTTTCTGGTCAGAGCTCATTTGTCCACAGCAAATTTGGGTGACAAGCCACAGAAAAGTCACCTTCAATTTATCTGCAAAACCAGGCATTAAATGGACTCAGAAGGTGCTGCACATCCACCAGTACCTTTGATGATTAACCAGGGGCCTCTGCTCTCCCAACAATTAAACCTGAAATATTGTGACAGCCAGCACGGGCAACAGAGGAAGGGATGGTAGGAGCTGAATGTTTGGGTACCAAAAGCAAATGTAAAGAGGAAACACCATAGGCTCTCAGTGCTTAGATCATTTTGCAGCTGAAAGCAGTGACTTAGGCGCTTACCTTCAGACGTTAGCTTGAAAACGACCTCAGTTTTCTTATCTGTAAAATAGGTCTAATTCTATTTGTCTTCCTCTAGGGGAGCATGATGCATTTGGGTTGCTAATGTTTTTGGATGCTCCGGGCTTCTTAGGAAATATGAACTACTCAAGCAGTGGTGGAAGTGCAGTGAGCACAGGTGCACTCTGCACTACACAATATTCATCTCATCCATATAGGATGCTAATGCCAGTTTAGAGAGGAAAAGGAAGTCCTAAACAGATATTTTTCTGAATTAGCAACGACTATAAGGGTGTAGTGGAGTTTGAAAGAATTTCAAATGAGGAAACAAACCAGAATTTATTTGGTTATAAAAATCCCCAGGAATCTTTAAAGGGAATGAAAGTCTGAAGGCTATCCCTTGACTCAATTATACATTTGTTCATTATTTATGTAATATTCTGACCTACCCAAAACTTTTATTTGCACACATAGTTCTTTACTTAAAAGAGTGATTTTCTTCAGCATGCATTGTTCAACCCCCCCAACACAGGTCTATTTTAACAATCAGTGCAGCCATACATGATAAACAAGGTATTGGGAGGGACTCAGAGGATAAGTTAACACATCTATTTGTACAGCACTCTCAGGCTGGTTTAATGGTTATGGATGAGAATAGATGTTTCCAGTTCTAGGATATGCCATGATGAAGCGAAGTCTAGCCCAGAAAGAATTTTGGTGATGGACAGAGTTTTGGAGATGGATAAATTTTTTTTCTACAATAGGGTTAAATTTCTCCACAGCAGCTGGTATGGTGCTGTGCTTGTCTTCCCAAGTAAGCATTATATGTGATGGAACTCTGACTTCTCAGGGATGGCCAAAAATCTGATGAAAGTAATGAATAAGTTTTTTATTTGGCTTTTCTTGTGCATGTGGCATTTGCCTTGCTTGTTAAATTGTTTTTATTGAACTCATGAGCTTTTACAGTTTTACTCTTCCAATTCTCTCTTCCATCCCATGTGAGGAAGTGATCCAGCAGTTGTATAAGGGTTAGCTGCCTACCAGGGCTAAACCACAACAATGGGTTAACCTTGAAAATGCCATGGCTCAAAGTAACAGTAATGTCAACCTTGAAAAACCATAAGGACACAGAACTTTGTCTTATAGCCAGGCACATAGTCACCAACAAAGTGAAGGGATTTTAGCTCTTTCCTCCAGTGAGCATAACCCATGACACTTGCCATCTAGTGTTCTTACCAGCACCTGCCTACAAGTCTATTCCCATTATTGGTTACTAAAATATGCCTTCTTTCGGGTTCTTATTTAATATATATGTGCATATATATCTGCTGAGAGGAAGGAGTCTAAACTATTGCAATGTGGACCAGAACAAATCCTGGGATGCTTCAATTTATTTCCTTAAAATGCTTCCTCTGTGACACTGAGAGAGTACAAGTCTCCCTCAGACCGCATCCCCCACTTGCAAAATAGAAATAACATTTCTTAACAGACACACTTTTCTGTCCATTTCCTCTATATAGAACAAAAACATTTGGGTATAGGAAGTCTAGCATTTAGTGCAAAAGCTCTCTGATATAACTCAAACTACCCAATAGTTACATAAAAATTTCCTAAGTGATCATGGTGTAAGAAATACACGACAGAAGCCTCCCTAGACGCTAGGTATCCCTAGATGCTCCTGTTTCCAAGAAATTTGTCTACTGGAAACTTTCAGAAATATGAAAGGACATTTAAATCCACAAGAATAATACTCAGTTTGAGTTTTGACAGAAGGTTTTAGGTACAGTTTTAGCAAAATCTTTTTTCCATATCAGATAGCAGTACCTCAGAAATCACTCCTAACTCCGCACTGATATAACTTCAAAATGCCACACACGAAACACTCCAACATCATTAACTGGTGTGCAGTGTTGATTTTTATGTTGCAAATTTGATTGAAAACAAGAGTTTATCAGTGAAATGCTGAAATAGCCTTGAATATGGGGGATGTGAATGAGTATAATTGCTGATGGGTTCTTTTTATTATCAAGGAGTCTTGATTATAGCTTCATAGACTTAAATTATGGCAAATCAAGGACAAGATCAATTTACTAACTAAGCAAATATTTATATGAAGCTGGAGATTGGCATATATTGATCCGTTTATAAGGACCATAATTCTTTCTGCAAATGCATTGGCATTGAGCAGTGCTCTTTTCCCTATGTGCTTCCTCAACAGCAAGGAGCTGAAAGTCATGAAGAAAAGAGAAAACACTATTTGGCAAATCAGAGGGCTCACCCCAGTCAAAAACAGCTGCAAACCCAAGTCAGTTGTTAAAGATGACCCTTTAGATGGAGACTGATTAATGATGGGTTATGCATTGTAGATAAATTGATAACCAGCTCTTGTCGTAAGTTAGAAATCCTGCTTGAAGGAAAAGAAAGTGCTCAGAGCACCTAGTCATCAAGCTGGCAAGTGTTGATGGGCAACATCACCCAGGGTAGAGCATCAGCTGCCACATCCTGAGTCTCCCTGTGTTTGTAAGAGGTCACTTGGATCTGAAGCAGAAGAGCATTCCTAACTTGTGGGATGAAGAAGAATCCCTGTGAAATGATGACCATTCCCAACAAAGGCTGCTTTTGTTTGGAGGAAAAGGCAAGTGTGGGGGCAGGGAAGAGAAGAGGCCGGATTACCTTTTGTTGCATTTGACAGTTGAAAAGGCCCTGGTGAATAATTACCCTTAAAACTAACAAACAAGAAGAAAGAAAAAAAATGCATAAAAAGAGAAGAAAACCCCCCCTTGACCTCTCCCCAGACACAATAGCTCCCTTTGAAATAAAAACAAAATAAAAATAACTCATGGGGGAAAAAATAACTTAATTTGACTTTCCTTTCTGCTTTTGGCAAGTGTACACACATGCTCACATATATATATGTACAATTGCAAGTCTCCCCCTGTCACAGCCATCTTAAACTTTTCTAGACTTGATCCATTCAGCAGCAAAGCTTATGCAAAATGCAACAAAAAAATCAAGGGAAACTCCAGCAGCTAAAAGCACACCCTTGGTTGAAGGCCGCATTGGTTTAGCCACAAAAGAACAATTCCTGGTGAGAGCAGTTGTCATCTGTTTTGCATATTCCTTATTTTGTTCTTAATTGGCATTATATGGAAACTTATCTACAAGGCCATGGGAACCAAAAAGCATCCCTTATCCCCTCCTTCTTTGAACAAGCAGAACCCAATTAAAGCACAATCATCTCTCTTCTGCTATTAGCATCCTCCAGCAGCAGAGACACAGATAGGAGAAGCATTGTTAGTCCAAGAGCAGCCACCTTTTCTTATGAAAATTTTTGTAAAGGTCATAAAGAAAATAAAGGAGACACAAGTGGTCCAGGCTTTGGTGAGCTGAAGGGCAGTGTTTTTTTAAAATATTTGATCTGGATTTCCAGATGATTTTCTAAATACATTTATTTTCACCAGGGAGTAACTGACCTAAGACTCAAAATGCACTCATAGAGTTTGGAGGCAAGCCTGGAAAAATAAAGGAGATGGCCAAAGAACAAGAGGGAAAATAGACACAGGTGTCTTCCCAGAAAATCCAAGCTGTCTTGGAAAGCCATGAAATTGACAATTCCTCTGGCATGACTATGGAAAAACATCTCAGAGGAAAACAAGCAAACATTTTTCAAACTGGAGTCCAGAGCCAACTCCTAAATCCATATCCTGCAGCTTAATAATGCAAAGCTACGGTCTACAGGAGTTCCTGCAACCCCAACATGGATGGTCAGCACTCCAAGATGATCATGACTTGGAAAGGGTTCCAGTGACATGATTTGTGGGTTTTTTGGACACAACCTTTCAGGTGACCTTGGAGAATTAACACCCACCACTGTTCCCAGTTAAGTGTGTGCCTGGCTGTGACAGTCTTCCAAGATAGCTCTGCATACCTTCTGTATCAGAGGCCATCCCCACATTAGCAAACATTTGCACTACCACTCATCCTGTCTCATCAGCAGCTACTAAGAATATGCATGTATCAGGAAACGTCATGCATTTCATCGCTTCAGCAAGTCATGCCATCACAAAGCAATTCCTGTCCCAGTTGATTCCCTCAGTTTTCCCCCTGGATGACAACTACGGGCTTTAAAATACTGAGCAAGGAAACAAACAAGATGACTTATTTTTCTTCCTTTTTTTTTTCTTTGGAATATTTCTCTGCTCTATTTCCAACATGTAGCATGTCCAGCTCACATATTTTGTTGAAGAAGAATCCAGTATGTCCAGGCAGAAAGCAGAATTCTCCTCTTAGAGGTGCCCCAGAGGTGCCTGTCTGCTGCCCCAAGGTCTTGTCAGCAAATCTCAATGTTAAATTTTTTAAGAGTTTCAGTTTTACACTCATTGCAAATTGATTTAATTTCCCAAACAAGTTAACAGAATAATGTCTGGGAGTATGGTTTTTAGGCTACTATCAGCTCTTTGACCCCCTACAGCCAAGCTCCTGCTTTCTTCCCTGGAGAGCGCAATGCTGCAGCTACACAGTTCTCTTCTCCAAAGAGAAAACTGTGTCAGTGCACATGTGCTGTTTGCTTTTGTCATGGCACACATGGTTTTTGCTTTTACCATGGTTGGCCAGCATAGTGGCAGGGAGAGAGACAATGTCCCCTCTCCAAGGGCCAATGGAGCAGAGGTGGCTGCTGTAGATTCTCCACATAAGCAGGGCAATTGAAAACAGGGAAAACAGTTCTGCCAGTGGATTTATTCCCAGATTAAATGGAACTTCTGATAGCTGGGTAAGTGTGTTAACAGATCACCAGGAGTGGTAAGGAATTGGTTAAAGAGATCAAAAGATCAAACAAGAGGCAACAAAGTGAAAATTATGCCATTGCATTTAGCTACAAAAACACAAAACTTTCCCCTGTGCCCTACCACCATGTAATACCCAGAGGCTGCTCTGAGAGCAGTGGAGCAGGATGAGCAAATCCCTGTCTTCCAGCATAAAGATGAAACCTGCAGGGAGACAGCTGCAGTGGAAAGGATTGAAATTAATGTCAAGCAATAGATGAGATTTCGGTGGAGACTTTGATGAGATTTATTGCAGCAAATGTTTTCCCTGGCAAATGTCACATCATTAAAATGCAAAAAACCACCCTCAATAGAATTAAGAAAATAAAGAGAAATTCAAAAACACTGTCCTGATAAATGGCAGCTTGAAACTCAGTCCTCAGGCTCTCAGGGTCAAGGATGGTCTTCTTTGTAAGGTAGTGTGCAGGAGAAAACGTCCTTTCAGGTCCATCACCTGTGACTCCAGAGCACATGTTTTATGGACAGCAAGGATATTTTGCCAGCATCCTTTGGGGTGTGGCCGAGTCTAACTGGGAACAACCCTTGGAGAAAATTCTGCAGCTGAGCACTGCCCAGCACAGCTACATCATTTATACACAGTCTAATATGGGTGAATTAAGATCCTGTAAATATAAACAGCATATTCTGTCTTTGCCTCTTAGAGAAGCTCCTTGGGGAGCCTCTTCTGTTCTGTCCTTGATGGGACAGACAGAAAAATTTTTCCTTAATGCCTGGTATTACACGTGAAAGTGCCAGTTCCCTGGCACAGATAGCAAAAAGTGAGGATTGCAGGTGAATTGTGTGTTTGCCTCAAACAGGACAGCAACTCTGCATGAGGTTGGCCAAGCTAATTTTTATTTTCCCAAATGGACTGAATGCTCTGTAGGTCTGAGTGCATGCCTCAGGCATGCACCCACCTTCCCCTCCCCATAAGTACCTTGCATTTAGCAATCCTTGATGAAAACAAATTGTTTTCATCATACAGGAGTGAACAATCCTCCTTGAGCCAATGTCCAGCTCATAAATTTCTCCAACCTTTAGATTCTCTGTACTTGGGCTGCTGTTCTTATAAGCACTTGTATTTGTTAGTCCAGCTAGATTTGGAAGATCCTTGTGAACATGGTCACATGGAACTTGTCTTTTTTGAGCTGGCTTGTAATTCAGAGGTGCTGATATCTCTATTAAAACCCCTCTTTATCAATAAGGACACATTAGGTGAATATACTGGCAATATACTAACAGTGTAAGAGTTATCTATACACATATTATTTATATATACTGCTAATATTTCTAGCACTATACGTGTTCGGGGTAGTAATTTCAGTTTAGTCAGACTAGTCTATTCCTACAAACAGGTTAAATGTGATCAAATAAAGAACTTATTTCTTTGCCTAGACCAGGTAAGAGCTGTGTGTGCTCGGCATCCAGCACAAGAAAATAAACTATTTAAAAATTTAGCATTAGAGCAAAAAAAGAGACTGCTCCACTTCTAAGGCACCTAAACGTTACCAAATTGATGACTGTCCATTATTATCACTGGTAACACTATGCTGTTATTACAAAATGGAATTGGGGAAGAATCTCACTTGTTCAAGTATATTTTAAATTGTCTTCTGTATTTAAGCCTGTCCTTCAAGTTAGGGCTTAACAGGACTCCTCACGGGAGCTAAACATATGCTGAACAGTTTTGCAACAACAGTATTCAAGGGTGTTTTCTTGTACAAGGTGAAGACAGATCCTGTAACTCACTTTTACTTATTTTTCCATACTTCTGTTATTTGGGTTATCCTGTTGCATGAGAAATGAATGCCCCTACTCACCTTGTTGTTTGTTTTGCCTGATGACATGCAGGGGCTTCTTAACCTCAGTGAGAAAGCACACAAAACACAAACTTCCCCAGCAGCACAGTTGAGGATAGTCAGACACAGTTGCAAAATTAGCATTAAAACAAGATGAAAAAGCTCTTCTTTTTTCACACAGAAACATTTCATGCTCTCCTGCAAAATGGAAAGTATGCTTATGTGCTCCAAAGCAAATTTTGCTCCCTCACCCCACTGTCATCTCACCTTTTGGTGACCTAATTAGCCAATGTCTAATTAGAACCTGTAAATTAAAACAAGCCTAAATTGGGACAGCCAGAGAATTTGAAAGCTTTACCATGGACAAAGTGAGTTTACCTCAGCTAACATGAGTGAGCAAAATCATCTTTCAGTACCTAAAGGGGCTACAAGAGAATTGGAGAGGGACTTTTCACAAGGGTGTGGAGTACAGGACAGGGGGAAATGGTTCAAACTATGACAGAGGGCAGGGTGAGATTAGATACCAGGAAGAAATTCTTCACTATCAGAGTAGTGAGGCACTGGCAGAGGCTGTCTAGAGAAGATATGACTCCTTCATGCATGGAGGTGTTCAAGGCCAGGCTGGATGGGGCTTTGAGCCACTTGGTCTAGTGGAAGGTGTCCCTGCCCGTGGCACAGGGTTGGAACACGGTGATCTTCATGGTACCTTCCAACCCAAACCATTCCGTTAGTCTATGATTTTATGGTTTTATGAAAAGAAAATTGGGATGAAAATCCCTGAATGCATAGTTGCCTTGGGTCCACAGTAAGTCAGCTCTCTGCCATGTCTGTGGCTGACAACAAGGGCTTGCACACTGTCCCCAGGAGTGGCATGTGGCACCACAGGCTGTGCTGCTCAGTCAGGGCTGCAAAGTAAGGGGTGTCAAGGAGCTTTGACCATGGCACAGTGGGGTTCTGACCTGCTCTAGGACAATGACACAGTGCTTATAGGAGCTATACATCTGCTGCCAGGGGGAAGACATACAAGCATGGAGAGGGAACTGAGGATGCAGAGCTCCCACCGAGCATCTGTGCTGTCCGAAGTCCCTGGCTGTGACTGATGCCTTATCAGGCCTCCTAGACACAGAAACCAGACAGAATAAGGGAACAAAGGTAGGTATTTGTTTGAAAGGCCTTCCAAGGTACCCCCTGGGGAGCCAGAGGCTACTGCCAAGATGGACCCCAAGGTGGACGACAGGTCACGAGTTCTTCACACTCTTATAGGTTTGGTTCATTTACATATCAGGGTTAATTCTCCAATTAAAGCTTCAGTTTAATGATGTCATTTCCCCATGCTTGCCCTCCCTTATATAGTCTTTGGTTTACACATTTTGGGCCTAGGACAGTCTGAGTGTCCTTGGAAAGCAGGTCTGGAGAGGCTTTGTTGTGTCTAACTAGCATGAGAGAGCAGAAATTAACAGGATACAAGAAACCTCAGAGCTACACACTAAGCAATACAGGACTTGAAAAATATAAAAGTTAAAACCTAAGGCATCATGACTGCAGCACACACAAGCTGTATTGGCCTCATGCATGGCACTGTTAGATAGGTCTATAAAGTACATTATGAGAACATCCAGAGATACATAAAGAAACCCTGAGTAAAACACTGAAAGATCATAAAAGCAGCAAAACCATGCCAGAGCTTCGGGATGGCCCAGCCTGTTCATGGAGGTGGGGGGTATGGCTAAAAGCTGTTGCACTGTGCAGGCTGTGGGTTAAGCCTATGTCATAAATGCTCTCCACATAGCATGTGGTTTTCGAAAGGAAGATGCTATGATATTTTGGTGTATTTGTTAAACCCACAAGGAGATGAGCAATAAGCATCCCTAGGAGAAGATTTCTCTGAGATACACCATATCTGCAGCTAAAGACGGTTCTACTGCTATGAAGTTACCTCTTTTTCCAAACAGTGTAATGATGGGATCTTTGTTACTGCACTGCTGTTGTGTATCAGTTCTTTGGAGGGTGTGAGATCACATCTCCTGCATGTCACAACCGGAGCAACAAAACTGGGCTGAAAATAGCTTTCTGCAGCAAGGCAAAAGAAAAGCAAACTCTAGTGTGTCCAAGAAATACATCTGCAATTCACTCGCAAATCTAAACAGGGAGAAAACGATTGACAGACAATGCACAAACAGTCCTTGTAATAAACTTCTGAGTTCGTACTGGTTTCTACAGCAGCCCCCCACCCACTGCATACTCCACAGCCAAGATGCTAATTACAGCCTTCCTGTTGTTTTCCAGTTCCTCTTCTGTTAAATAATGGGAGGGGAAAGGATTATGGAAACTGATGCACTTGACAGCAAAAATAAATAAGCAAGTGAATATATAACTAACTAAATAATGAAGCTAGTAGTCTCCAAGACAAGGCTATTCTATCATACCTCCGGTATCTTGAGCCAAACTTCAAGGGTTATTCAAGAAAAGTGATGATCTGGCACCCCAGAGAATATGACATAAGTATCAATTAATGCTTAATTAACACTGCATGACATTGATTTGAATAAGTAGAACCTTTTAGAAGGATGTCTCTCTATATTGTGGGCTGAAACAAGATGCCTTGTGGGAAGAATGAGAAGCTCCCTAGTATTATGTAACATCTCTATAGTTATAGCACCTGGAGGCTTGGAGTGTATCATGAGCCCAACGTGTTAGATGCTGTATAAATACACAGTTGCTAAGATGCTTATCTTGGATTTGTAGTGTAAACAAGAAGGTATGCCATGCAGTTCTGGTGACAGGTTGATCAAGGCTAATAAAACAGGGGACTTAAGGAAATTTGCAAAGACATACACATTGTCTAGCAGTTTCGAATTTGTTGGGAAAAGGGGATTTTTACTCAAACTTATTCCCAAAACTTTCTTCATATAAAGTTCTTGCAGAAGTCCCCAAATACATAGGAGTTGCCTTATCGTGTTAAACAGGAAAATAGAAAGGAAAAAAGTGCACAGGTTGCAGCAGAATGGCATGACAGCCAACAACAACAATCAGTGTTTTCAAGCTGGGTACCAAATGCCAGCTACCTAATGACATCTTTCCTCACCTGAGTCAGAGTAGTCTGATCAGCAATGAGCCACAGTTTCCACTGAGAGCTGCAAGAGAACAGCAGCTCCAAAAATCATCCTGTTTCCAGGTCAATGTTGGCTGCTCCTGAGGCATGTTGTTACTTTTAATGAGACAGTCAAATAACAGACCCTATTATTTGTACTGTTCATATTCATCTTCTGTGTGCATTGAAGAGGGGCACAAAGGTGATCAGAGGGCTGGAGCACCTCTGCTACGAAGACAGGCTGATAGAGATGGGGTTGTTCAGCCTGGAGAAAAGACGGCTACAGGGAGACCTTAGAGCACCTTCCAGAACCTAAAGGGGGCTACAAGAGAGCTGGAAGAGGGACTTTTGACAACAGCATGGAGGGACAGGACAAGGGGGAATGGCTTCAGACTGACAGAGGTCAGGTTTAAATTGGGTATCAGGAAAAAATTATTTCCTGTGAGGGTGGTGGGGCACTGCCACAAGTTGCCCAGAGAAGCTGTGGCTCCTCCATTGCTGGAAGCATTCAAGGTCAGGTTGGATGGAGCACTGAGCCATCTGGTCTAGTGAAAAGTGTCCCTGCCCATGGAAGAGGGGTTGGAATTAGATGATTTTTGAGGTCCTTTCCAACCCCAAACATTCTATAATTCTAAGACATCGCAGATAGTGTTGGACCAGCCAGCATGGCATACCTGGGAAGCAGCTATGGACAAACCTTTTGAGGGGAAAACGTGATTGTCTCATAGCTGGCATGACTGACTCCACTGCCCAGTTGGGTATAACTGGGAAAAATTCTGTGATTCCACAGGAAATAACCGATTTGGAGACTATTATCGACTCTTTGACCTTTTGCCACTACTCAGATCTCCTGGTAGCAAAAAGGTTATCAAATGCATCATGGTTGTGAAAAACTGACTGCATTCTGCAATGAGTAGCATTTTGTAACGAAAAAGTGTCTTCAGGTTACATTGACAAATAAAAATTCAACTTCAGTAAGAAGCTATTTAGACACGTCCTCTGAAATTCCTGTCTCTTAATAAAGAGAGCTTGCCATGTGCAGCGACTCCCAGCAATTTGGAAAGTTTTATTTTATAGATTTCCTCTTCTTTTCCTTACTCAATTCAGTTTTCTGTCACCTCACTAGACTGTTACCACTTACTATGAAACCTTGACTTCGAAAACACTTTCTCTTTTTTCCTTTTCTTTTGCTCTTTCTGTTTTTCTTTCTCTTGCTTTGTTTTTTATGTGTAGTCTTTATCTTACAGTGAGATCTTTCTCAGAGGTTAACTTTTTGAACTCTTGCTACAGACGCAACATTTCAGCTCACACCAGCCCTAATACTTCCCTGCCCATGGCAGGGGGGTTGGAATTAAATTATATTTATAGTCCTTTCCATCCCAAACCTTCCTATGATTCTAAGATTACGGAAAAAAAGCAATTTAATTCCTTATAAGAGTAAGTGGTTTCTCCCTAAGGAGTAAAGAACGAAGTCCAGGACATAACTGGCAGGCTGAATTTTCATGCTTTGGGAACTGCGTCTTCTTTCTTATGCCCGTATCTGTGTAGTGCTGGTGATTAAAGCACTGGTGCTCACTAATCACTTTCATTATATCTTGCAAGTACATATAATTCTGCATCAATTTCATTTAAATATCACTTTATATTCATGGCTTTGACTTTTAGAACTCCTCCTACCGTAATTTTAACATTAACAGACGTTTCTTTTTCTCTATTCATCACTTGTGTCAAGACTTCCCAGGCTGAGGTGAGCATTTCCTGCTTCTTTATATGGCAGGAGCCATAAGTGCCCCAGCCCTTCACTTCTAGGTGAAAAGCTCTCAAAGATCATCCCTCAGCAACATTCTCTAAGAAAACGTATTTTGATTAGAAAGGTGACTAGATAATCTCCAGTGGTCCCTGCCAACCTCAAATATTTCATGATTCTTTGATTCATGTTTCTGCTTCTCTACCATTTCCTTGCAATTGTCTGTGTATTGATGAGTCCCAGCTTTGCTTTCCTTCCATTTGAGATGTCCCAGCAATGACCTCCAAGCAACATTCCCTCTTGATCACTGTGGGCAATGCCACCATCCTGTCACATGCCTGTAACCTTGATATCATCTTCAAGTCATACTCCTCTGCCAGATGCCACTTCCCAGTTACACTGAAGCTAAACACACATTCAAAGTATGTTCTGTGTACTATACTTCAGATAATGCCTTTCCTTGCTCTCTACCCACCTAGGTAATTCTCTTATCTCAGACCTTATCTTTGAACATATCAATTACTGCAGAATCCCTTTCTGTCACTTTCATCACAGATACCAATTTGCACTGATGATATTCCCTGGATACAAAGGCCGTTTTTTCAGATATAGCACTGATTTCCCTTCTCCATTTCTTTTAAAACTAGGCTGTCTGTATCCAATCAACCCATGCAGTCGTTTTCCACAGTCCATGCACTGGATTTTCAGATGAGTGCTTCTGTATTTTCTTTCATGCTGCTCTCCATAAACACATATAAAACTACCTTGCTAGTGTCTTTCTCTGTAGCAATATCTAAAAATTTCTGACAAGAACTAAGATTGCAGATGTGTTACTAGCATTTCCTGTCATACTGACCAGCACTTTCTTACTAAATCCATGAGTCTCTTCTGTCTGTCACTATCCACAGCTTCTTGGTTTCTACTAAGATGTAAGTCATTTCATGCAGAGAATGTCTATGTTTCTACAGTGCCTGGCACAGCAGAAATGAATCCGTAACTGGGACTGTGATGCAAATTATCATTGTCAGCTGATAAAAATAGACACGGGTCAATAACAGACATGTTTTAGAGAATTTAGAGAAATTCTTCATTACTCCAATTAGAGAAATCTGCTCAAGAAACATTACAACTATCATAATTTTATTTTAAACAACAAAACATAATTAAAACATCCCAGGTACTGGAATTGGTACTCACTTTTTGTAGTTGCCTTCTTAGAAATATCTAGGAACAATCCATCCAATGCTTCTTGTAGGATACTGTTTTAGCCTAGACATGCATTATTCTCAGTCTACCTGAAAAACACACAGATATCAAAAAAAATCAGCATTTTATTCAGTGATTTCAACTTATTTGCTATACAAAAATGAATTAAAAACAACTGCTAACTGTTATATGGGGTACCTAAAGCAGTCAACTATACATTTGTTGTTCTTGCTGTAGTATCACATCAGCACTACTTGGGTATGCTTAGTCATCTCATGGAAATAAATGCATTTGTTAAATAAACTAAGGTTTTCTATACAGCACTCAGAATTAAATGCCTGTCCTTGACCAACTGTGCAAACATCCATCCCTTTGCCAAAAGAGTAATTCATCAGTTCCTCTACTGTAGGTTCAATGGTTTCCAGTTAACACAGCAGTTGTTCCTTTCCTCTTCTGTGATTTTGCAGGCTTCAGAAGGTGAAAGAATTTTTTTTTATTTATATGGTTATCCCAAATATCTCCTTTCTTAAGTCTTCTTTCTTTGTTAGAATGGAATGACTGAGATCTTAGAGGGATGCCTCTTGCTGTTTCCACTCACATCAGTAAATTATGTCCTATCTGAGTTGCGTTTGGCACTGAAGAGCCCCAGTTTAAAAGTAATGATGCATCTGTCACAAACCTGCCACAACACAAGCAGGAGGTTCAAAGAAAGTGTATAACAGTACCAGGGCTCATCTTCTGCCTCGCATTAGCTAATTAGTCTCAAGTCCCTTTTCCTAGCTCCTTTACTTGTCTTAAACTCTTTCCTTGTCTCAGGGAGACAAAGTCCCATAGAGACTGGGAAGGTGCAGGAGAGAACACAGCAAGAGGGTGTGTGTAGTTTCACGGAGAGCCGCATTTGCCAGACTGATCAACTCTCCCAGGCTGCCTACTTTGTTTGATATGCATCTATTTTACATTCACTCTGGTGCACAAAGACTTGCAGAATTGGGAAAAAAAAAAAAAAATTAGAAGGCTGAAGGATGTGGTAGCATATTGTAAGAGAAGTGAGATTTCATGTCCTTCCTTGGCAACTTGTTTTGCGTATATGGTCCAAAACTACATTGACCTTTTAATCTTACCAATCGCAAATTAATTTTGAATCCAAGCTGTCTACTGAAAAGGAGCAAAGGTCACCTCTAAATAGCTGCTCTGCTACGGTGCCCTTTACTCCACGGTCCACATCCTTTGCCTTCCTCCCATAAATTCCGCTTCTTGAAGAGCCCTCGCTGCTGCTGATTGTACAGAATCCTCGTACAGATTATTTCTCCTCCACATGCATTTTTCAAAGCTGCATCTCATTTTGTCTTTTCCTGCCTAAGGTTTCTAGTCTCTCTATCTTCACTGATTTATGTAGCGCCTCCCAATTTGGATCATTTGTGATTTTAATTAACATGTACTCTTTTCCTCTCTTTTGGCTAATGAATGAAGATATTTAAAGAAGACTGGACTCAAGACTGCTCCGTGATGTTCCCCTACTAGAGAACTCATGTGATTCAACACATTTTCATTTATTATCTCACATTGTTAACAGCCCCGTGGATGGTTTTTAATCAACATCACAGGGTCCTTATCTAAGCCAATCTGAATTAATTTTGTGAGTCTCCTCTCTTACTGATGTTCACTTCAAATAGACGGAAAACAAAAGCAGAAGAGGCCATCACTCACCAGAATGCTTTTCTGTGACACTTGGAAATGAGGTAATGAGAATAAATTGTTCACTCTCTTCTCTCAGGACTCTTGTAGACTTTGGATCCCCTGTCACCATAACACCTATACTCCTCCTGATTTTCAATATATGAGTTTTTAAACTGTTTGTCAAGGCAGGGAAGTGTTATTATTCCCACTTTGGAGAATAAGCTCCAGCATAGAAAATATAAGGAGGTGGTCTGCTCTGCTCCTTTAGCAGCCATGGCCAGAAATGGAGGGTTTAAGGTTGCTCTTGCATTTACACCTGTCTTCTGGAATTTACTGTGACATGCCTGCCTGTGTATTTCTGGGATGACCCATCATATGCACCATGAACGTGATTTCATCTCTTCTTAAACAAAAAAACCCAATCAACCAATCAACCAACCAACCAACCAACCAACCAACCAAAACAACCCAAACCCCTAAATGTCAGTACATCCATATTTATATCATGACCTGAATGCCATTTTGAAAGAACAGGCCCAAATAATGTAAACTGATTCTGAAAAGGTGAGACTCAGGTACGCAGAACAATTAATTGCTTAATCCAGACCGCGGGATATAGAATAAAATTTATAGCGCTACCTGTTGGATCTGGTCCTGAAAGTTATTTGGGCCCCTCCTCCTCACTCAGCTGGGTTTTGAGATATTTCTGAAGTCCTGCACCAAAGTGTTTTCCTTGATGTTTTACAGGATGTGTATACTGGATTTGAATCCAGATCTGCAAAGTCTAAAATGTGGTCCCCACCTAGGAACTTCTCTCCTTTCCTATAAAGAGGATAATTATGTCATGTGATAGACATTTCAGCTCCAGTCACTGCTCTCTGTTCCCCAAAAAGTAGGGTCCCGCTGACTACATGCACATCATCCTCCACAGTCACCTTCTGATAAACAGTTTTAACATGGTAGTTATATTCCTTTTGGATGAAAATTAAAAACACCTTTCTGCTAGAGCAAAGAAGCATTTATAGCATGGACTTACTTATGTGGGTTATTTTTTTTCTGAAATATTAATTGATGTCTCTGAATGAGCTCTGAAATATTCTCAACTTCAAGTTTATGTGGTTTTTAATAAAAGCCAGCAGGATTTTTAAAAACATTGCTCTTATGCCCTCTTCCCTCCCACCCTCTTCATAAATCAAAACTCGTGGGGAGAAAACAAACAAACAACACCCTACCACCCCCATAAAAAAGAGGAAGGGAAGAAAAATAATGAAAAAGGAAAGGGACCAAATATTTCCAGAAGCATCAGCAATCATAAAGAAACTAATCACAAGCTAAGAAATTATCTAAGGGAGCGCAGAGGGAGGTAACAATATGAAGAAGACAATTTAGAAAATATTTGCAAGAGCAGAATTTATAAATACTCATTATATCTTTTAAACACGTGTCGAAATTAATATGTGTTCTTGCTTCTTCCTTTCCCATTAATATACTTAGTGCAAAATATATGTAGGATAAAATATTGTCACCAATATTCTCCTCATATTAGGAAACAATTACAGTTTTTTCACTCCAAACTTTTAAACAGAGCCCAGCTGGAAATGAATTGCCTTTGACTTGCTAAAAAAAAGCATAAGAAACTTAATCTAAGTCCATCACCAGTGCAATTTATACTCTACACCACTTCTGTAAGGTGTAATTAGCAGTGCATTGCTATAATTTATTATTGGTTTAAAAAGCCTGAAAATCAGATCCTTACAGCAAAATGGGAAAATGGGAAGCTATATTATTCGGCTTTATATTAATTCAGTTATTTTACCTTTGGTGCACATCCATCTATCCATACAACGTGAATGCTCCATTGAGAAGGATGCTGAGTACTAAACCTTTGGCTCAATTTGAAATACGAACTCTGAGGCATAGCTGCAATAATACTTCCATTTGGATTATTATGATTAATATTCCTCTGAATAGGAAGCATCCAGTAATATTAATTGAAGAAATAGTGAGATTCCAATTGTCATAAATCACTGTGCAGTGTAAAGCAAGCTCTCAGAAAACAGCACAGAAAAACTCTTTTTTTGTGGTTTTTTTGAGTTCACTTCAACCTTATTTTCACCAGGCTTTTTCATTTGTGTCTATTGACAGGACAGTAATTATGCTTTTCTCTTGATTAACACATTCTTTTCAGTAAGGTCCCAAATAGCTTTCACATGAAAGGTTGAATCCAACAGAGCATGTTTTTTCTCATTAAAGACTTAGCATTCACCCACATTAATTTATCACACAGATACTTCCTGTCTCACAGGAAGGAGAGTGGCCTTGAAGCCAATGTTCTTGGTCTGATCAGAAGTTTTCTCCACGAAAGTTGAAATGAAAGTCTTTTCAAAGATGATGATTGCTGAATTCATTTAATAAGTTAAAATATGGGAGGGGAAATTGCACACAGTTTCTCTACTAAAGCACAAGGAGAGATTTTCCCTTATTTGAAACAGTATCATCACTAAATCTGCAGAGTTTTATTGAGATTTTATTTATATATTTATTTATTTGTATCGAGTCAACATTTCCCCTTCACTGCCATTTCTTTTCTCCACAGTTAGCAAAACTGTCAATATTCATTGATTCATCATAGCAAGCAACCCTGACATTTGGTGCATCAGCTTTCATTTGTAACAGGCATACAATGCAATGATTTATTTTGATGTATTACATTGTACTCTAAAGAGCACCCAAAAATAAAAATGCTTTCATTAGAAGTGTTGTGAAAACAAGGCATCTGCATCAGGGACCACACACAAGGAAAGAAAAATTTCTTGCCACCTGTGCTCTTTAATCCAGACTTTTGATTGCTGGATTGCTTTGGAGTTTGCTTGCTTGGGGGTTTTTCAGATATGTTATTTCCAAATGTACCACATATTCAAAAAGCAACTGAGAAGTCTAAGCAGTGTTCAGTGCTGAAAAAAGCAGAGCTTTTCCCAGCTAGTGTCCTGCTTTGGTCCATTCTTGATTAACTCACAATAGGTGAGATATCCCTGAATTATCAACTTATTATCCCTGTGGGATCAACTGAGTTCCTAATGACAGCGTCCACCTTGCAAGAAAACGCCTTTCCTGAGATGGCCATTAGTGTCAACCTCAAAGACACAAGAAAAGGTCCTTGATGGCCTGGCTGCTTGGCTGCCAGTGGGAGAGTGACGAAAGACCATGGACAAGCCTTCACCAAGGACATCCATACTAACTTGCATTTCTGGTCAAGAATACTTTAGTCCCCATCTCTGAGCTTGACTGGAGGATCCCACAAAGCAGTTATACATTGTAATGTAGGAAACGTGTTCTAACTGCAAATAATCTTTTAGCAGACATATGCCATTAAGCACAAGTTTAAGTCTCACTGGGGACAGCAGAGCTTCAACATGTGCTTGAAGTCAAGTCAAGCCAAGCCCTCAGAGGGCTGTGGCTGAATGGGGACAGTCTAATGAGCTGGAGACACTTAGGGCCAGGATTAAATACATATATGCCTACATATATGGTCGCTGCTGCTTCTGATTGTGTCTGCACATTTCCCTCCAGTTCCTTTTCCATTATCATCCTGTGCTGCAAGTGATGACGCTGACATGGCTACTAAGTGGAGCGAGGCAGGAAGCGGAGACAACGCACACAGAAATGAGCTGAAAATCATCCTCCCAAATGAAGCCCTGCTCCCAGGACAACGTCTCATTATTTTGTTCCCCCACGGAGAACAGAAAGACATGGCTGATGTGTTTGGAGATCATAGGCATGCTCCAAAAGACAGCAAATCAAAGCAGAAGAGAATCTCTTTGGGTTATGCAGAGCCAAAAGACACCTTTCTGTAAGATGGCATTTTGCTTTGCAGTACTGAAGCCCAACCACCATAACCTTCTCACTCTCTACAACTCCCTGAAAGAAGGTTTTAGCAAGGTGTGGATTGGTCTCTTCTCACAGGTAACAAGCAACAGGAGAAGAGGAAATGGCCTCAAATTGCGCCAGGGGAGGTTTAGATTGAATATTAGGGAAAATCTCTTCACTGAAAGAGTTGTCAGGCACTAGAACAAGCTGCCCAGGGAAGTGAGCAATTTTTAACTTCATCAGCCAGAATGATGCCCAGTGGAGTGAGCGTTTTGCACATCCCAGTCTGTTCCAGTTCTGTAAGGGCCATTTCACTGTATTTTGTCTCTTATGTTTTTCTGGCTTTGTTTGGTTGGGTTTTTTGTTTCTTTGGTTTGTTTTTTTTTCCTTTAAGAAGGGTGAAGCTGTTTTTTAAGTGGCTTACAGAGCAGGTTAAAAAGAGGTTGCACAGTGGAGGCTTCTCAGAATTAAGATAATTTTCTCGGTGTGTAGTAATTTCAAGTGAAAAACTGGATTTCTAGGAAATGGTAGCACAAGTAAAGGATGTAGAATGCATCCCAGCAGAATTACGTTTTAACGTTCATCAATGAATTGCAGTCCTGTGCTCTTTGCATACCAAGATCTTCTTTCTCACTTGTTGCAAGATCACCAGATATGCTTTGTGCGAAAAATTAGCTGTCATGTTCTACTTTTAACTGTGCCACATCTAAGTCTCATTTGCTTGCATATGCTTTGGTCATCAGAGATTTATCTCAGCTAACTTCAGACATCTGCATAATAGAAGTAAAAGAGCTATTGGCCTAGACTAAGTTAGATGTCTAGTTTTAGTTGCATGAGTTACCAGTCAGTGAGTCTCACCCCAAGCTATGTTTTCTCGGTGCAAATAAATGACCACTGCACCAGTCCCTAATTTTCATGTTGCATTGACAAAAGCTGAGCAGCATCTCAAAAACAACACTGTTCAAAATATTGCAGTAGACCGCAATAACAAATCTGGTAAATAACTTACTTTATCAAGCCAGGAGAACTCAAGGACAAAATATCCAGTTCTGGCCAACTGAAACAAAGAAACAGGGCATTTCCATCTGCCTGAAAAGTTGCAACCTTAATTGAGCTGCTGCTGTTGTGGAAATTTCACTCATTGAACTTAGATTTCAGATGGACAAAGAAATTTTATCAAAATGCAACAACTTCTCTCGCATAGAGAAATCAGTCCTCTACTTGCAGAGTTTAAAATTAACACACCCACACTACTATTAGGGTAGTGAGGCACTAGAACAGGCTGTCCAGAGAAGTTGTGGATTCCTCGTCCCTGGAAGTGTTCCAAGCCAAGTTGGATGGGGCTCTGAGCAGGCGGGTCTAGGGGAAGGTGTCCCTGCCCATGGCAGGAAGGTTGGAACTAGACAATCTTTATGGTTCCTTCCAACCCAAAATATTTTGGGATTCAATACCCATCTGATCAAGGCTGGCAAAACATTCTAGAAAGCCATCATTCTTGCACATGTGAAACCTTTCTTTGGATCTTACTGCAAAATTTGCTTTGATATGTTCATAATCCATATAGCAAAATTCAAAGCATTAAAATACGCCTTTTGTGCAATAGCATCGCCAAACTAAATATTTTCCTGGTCTACTGTGAAATAAAAAAGCCTTCTTTGGCTTCTGGATCATTTTTTCTGCTACTCCTTTATCTGTGAGAAAAAATATTTTTTCTGTTGAGTTCATTTAGTAAGTAGAAACATTTCTTCTGGCCTATTTGTACTGCATATTTAAAATGTCATTGTAAAAGAAAGAGTTTCTGTATTGCCTAGAAAAGTACCGCAGTATGTTGCCCAGTTCACAACAGATGTTTCTGTAATTGTTGCTTGAATCTGTAGTGGCTTCACGTCTTTTAGCACAGCCTTGACCAGCAATAAAACGTAATCTGACCATCAATACACTTTTCCTTAAAGCTGTTAAATGGAAGGAACAGTCTTCCTCTTTATCCGTTGCTGATCTATAATCCAAAACCCTTCCAAAGCTTTGAAAGGATGGGTAATTGCTGCCCCTCTTTTTTTGCCAGCGGGTAGGTAAGCTGACATTGAGAAGTTTAGAATAGCACAGCTATTGAGCTCAAGGATGGAAAACTTGACCCTAATAACGGCTTGGAAATTGAGGACTAAGGTATACGGACCCCATGTTTCTTGTAAACTATAGATACTCCTGCATCTCACCTTACAGATCCAGTCTGGTCATTTGTTAAGTTATTTGTACATCTGAACTTTGACATACTCTGGCTTGGAAATGTTGAAGACAATTGAGACTTCCTTGCTAAGCTTTTATGCTGCTTGCCACTGATAGTACTTTCTCCACATAAACTCCACTGAAACATCTGTCTTGGCTAATTTCTGAAGAGTAGAATACAAAACACCAGACACCAACGATTAACAAGACGTACAAAGTGAAAGCTCCCAGTATAACCATTGCAGCATATTAATGGTACCTGAAATGGACATTAAATAATCTTTGAACGTATTTTTAAAAGCTCTTTTCTCAGAAATTAAAAAGTTATGTAGCTGCTGGAGTGGACCAAGAGGTAGACTGGGTTAGATAGTTCTGCACTACTTGGGGGCCTGAAATGTTCTTCTGAACCCATTCCTTAATTTGTAATTTAGTTACTGGTGTAAATGAACTCGTTGTGTTGATAAGAACAGTACTGTGTGAACAGAGGGCAAGGACACTGTTCCTCAATCTGACTGCTTCAGTGTTGGGAAGATGTGCTCTTCATCATTGTCTCTTCTCTTGCTGGTGGTGTAACATTGCTGGGGAGGCTGTTGAGGAAAGGGCACACTCAAGATGGATCATGTAGGGACTTCTGATTCCCCCTCCTGCGCCTCTGCCATCGCCTCTGCCTCCAGCTCAATGCAATCACACCCCAAGACTTGACAGGCCCAAACAGGTACAGGCTGTGGTTTACCTGGGTCTAGCCAAAGATGCTTCTGACCCTGAGAGATGTCACCACCTATGTCAGGCATCTTCTGGGCTGGTGGGTCTGACACGATGCTTAAGAAAGGCCTGCACCTTTCCAAATCAGCAAAGAAAGGCCAGGTTGGATGTCCTGGGACATCCCAAGTGAATCAAACCTTTAATTCATCAGAGAATACGTTCACAACTGTATCCTACCTCTGCAGCCCACGACATGTTATGTCTGCCCCATTGCCACATGCCTGATAGCCTGTCCTGTTGGCCCTCATGCTGAGGCAAAAGTAGGCATGCTGTGATGTCCTCTCTGGAAACCATGGAAGAATTTACCTCCTGCATTTAGGACACGTACTGACATTTGAATGGCTTTAACGAGGGTCCCCACTGCAAAGGAGCAATCAAGGTTAGAGCCATGGAAAGGTTTTCATTTGTGATGACAGGAGAGGTCTGTTGCCTCTGAATGCCCTTCTCTCCCTGCTTTGCCTATTCTGAAAACCCAGGATGAATAATTTAGATACTTCTGGAAAATCCCAAGAATGAGGTGGTATTAGAAAAGGTCAAAGCATACACTTTTATTTATGTGGCTGGACATATACACACACACACACACACATACACATATATGTATATGCATGTAGTGAAATTTTCTGTTATCAAAAGAACTACAAATAGCACATGAGAGCTGAACAGCTGGAGCTAGATTGGTATATTGTACTGTACTGTAGTGACTCAGCACAGGAGTATTTAATTTCCTCCCAGAGCCAAGATGTCTCTCCTTCTCAACTGGAAAGACTGGGGAGGCTGAGCCGCCTTTGTTTTTTACTGAGTATCTAGGATGGTGCTTTGTAAGGAAAATGCTGTGGATAAGAATTGCAGCATTTTTCTTAATTTCCCTTAGAATAAATAAAAAAAATGGGCATTTAGAAGAAGTTAAACCTGACAATATTCACACCCAAATGAAAAAATCCCACTCAGTTCCTAACTCTGCCAGAAACAACTTCTGTGCCATGGAGAAAAGCCCCATCACTAACCCTCATTTCAGACCTTCTTTCTATTCAGTCCCTTAATAAAACAGGAACACATATTCTGTCACATGCTGGGACAGCAAGAAGGAACCTGTTTAACGAGATGCCATAACAGCCCCTCCATCCGACTTGTCACAAGTATCTTTGCAGCGGTGTTTGTATCAGGAAAAATTCACTGAATTCAGGAATAGTTCACTGAATTATTTTTTATAATCAGCCTTACTACGCTCCCATCCCTCCCCAGTTAATAATTAGTATAAAAATAACATTTCTGCTTCTATAGAAAATTTGGAATTCTCTAATGGCAACAGCCTCCCATCCACACTACCTCTCAGGACAATGTGTTGTACAAATGACATTAAGTTTTGACTTGAGCTACTCTTCCTCATTTAATTAGCCAGGGTGGTGTTGAGCTAATGTTATCATCTTGAATAAATAGATGGGATCTTTCCCCGCACAATAGAAACTGAATAAAAGCAGAGGATCCTCATGCATCCCTTTTGCTCAGCTCCCAGGACGATACCCCCCTGCTGCTTCGTAGTGTAGATCGGCATTTTACATCTTATCACCAGATCTCCACCATTCTGAATGAGAATGATGATCCTTCAGACCAGGTTTTGCAAAGCAAACCTATATCCATAGGAGCAATTAGTCCCCTGCTGTGAGTTTAGACACGACAGCTACACTGCAGCTGCTGTCTGTTGCCAGCACTAAATTTTCCTCAGTAGTGGATAAATGTGTTTAAAACACTTTGATCTTCTTTATCTCAGCCAGGAGATTTGAAAGCCTCCTGGTTGAACAAGTTTTCTTTTGGGTGAAACTCCATCTCATCCACCATTTCAGTGCTGACCTGAAACATTTGTGCTTTATTTACTGGAGAGGCATCGTCTTTTGAAATGGCTTCTCACATCCTCTCAGGAAGAATTTTTTTTTCATTCCCCCCTAACACCGAGCTTAAGTAATAGTACTTCAAACAGCAGATAAGAGGCACAAAGGGGACTCAGTCTTCTACGCAGCAATTCAGAACCATCTTAATCTCCATCGCACACTTTCTGATTTTCTTTTTAATCTCCCACAGCACAGTGTGCACCAAACACAGCTGAGAACTTGCTATTTAAGCTGCCTTATTACTGTTACGCTACGAAAACTTAACTCCTGTTTGGAATAGATGAGCACAAATGAGCTAAGGCAAGGGAACAGGCACCTTGGATGTGGGTACAGCAGAGTAGATGATGGGAGATAAGAACTAGTGACAGGTTGAAGTTTATTTTGTTTTCTCACTTCTCAAGGAGCCACAAGTGAACTATTAGTGATGTGAAGCTGCTGAGCAGGGAAAAGTATGGGGTGACTGTCAGGCTTATTTCTCCAACCACTGCAGAATTCCTGATTTTCCTACCCAAACTAACTCTTTGCCTCTTTGCCCACCATAGGGATGATACAATTGTGAGTGGGGAATCCAAATAAAATCTCATTAAATAAATTACTTATCTAAGCTTTGCACTGTAGATTGATTCACCGCCAAACTGACTAAATTTACTCTCACATAAAATGTTACCTCCTGTGATAAAAACAAGATTTACACTACTTGTAAAGCTGATGGAAAGAGGCAAAGAACAAACCTTACTGCAGCCTTTCAGTACTTAAAGGTGGCTTATAAGAAAGATGGGGACAGACTTAAGTAAGGCCTGTAGTGACAGCACAAGGGGTAATGGATCTATATTAAAAGAGGGTAGATTTAGAGTAGGTAGAAAGAAGAAGCTTTTATAATGAGGATGGTGAGACACTGGCACAGGTTGCCCGCAGAGGTGGTGGATACCCCATCCCTGGAAACATTCAAGGTCAGGATGACACGGCTCTGACCAACCTGGTCTAGTGGAAGGTGTCCCTCCCCATGGCAGGGGGGTAGAACTAGATGACCTTTAAAGGTCCCTTCCAACTCAAACCATTCTGTAATTCAATGATTCCAGAAGAAGCCCAGAGAGTTTAACTGATATTAAAACTTCTGAATGTTACGACCATATTAAAAGGGCTCTTATCAAAATACTTACTCATATAAGCAGGCAAAGCATTTTCCTTCACCCCAGTATGTGGTGCTGGAAGTGACACAGAAATAACAGAATAAACAGCACAATTAGAGACTTTTTTTCACAAGGGCTTGCTCCCTAGGCATGATTTTAATACCACAGACAATCAGAAGAGTTGATGGAGAGACAGATAACTGAGTCAAAACTTAGGTGAATTTTGTTTCTGCTGCAGTTTGAGTGCTCCCACCCTGCACCAGCTGGTTTTATTACACAGGTGGATGGAATGTGTTCTGCTCCATTTCCAAGGGAGCCACACAAGCCCAGCATAAATCAGTCAGCGAGTACCTTGAACCGCACATATTAGGAATGTAAGCAAGAGGAATTCCAAAACGAAGCATGTTTAGACAAAGAGGCAATTATGGAATGGAGAGGAAAGGAGTGTAAAAATTTCATCTGGAATCAGGAATGGAGCACAGTAGCTCAAGGAGGTGGAAAGTCTGATTCCTTATTTATATAGCCTCATAAATGGGGTGATTTTAATCCCCTGCATATGATATAGCAATATCTATTAGAAGTGAGTATCACAGACCAATTCCCAAAGAGGATTTAGGAGACTGGTCTTATAATATCCACACAGTTCAATGAGCCAGATTCAGGTCTCATTTACAAAGACTCTGCCCAGGTGTGCTTTTATGGACATTGGAGTTACACGGAATGGAGGCAAATGATACATAAATGTTGTGGGTTTGCACTGCAGACATAGGAGGGGTGAACAGAGCTGCTCGTGTCGCTGCATGCTGCAAGCTTGACCATAAAAATGCATTCCCAGTGGGTCAGCACCTGTTTAGATAAATGGTTTACTTGAAATACACAATGCAGGAGAGCTTGCTCATTTATCCATATGGCACTAACACGAATTGCCAGCTGTGGCCAGTCGTCCAATATGTTCTCTCTCCATCTATGACATATGAAACCATATGGAATCATCTATCCATTAGGAAGAGATCATTTTCAGACAGGAAGGTTTTCTGACACAATTATTAGCTGCGGCGTTCTTGACCAGGAACAGGCTGAAATAGGCAGGAAACAAAAAGAGGCTTATGTTGTCTTAAAGGGTCATGTGAAGAATTTTCTGTTTTTAAATCATCTTTCAAGCTACTCTTTTTTTCTTTTTTTTTTTTTTTTTTTTTTTTTTTTAAGAGTGCATTTTATCTCTCAGCTTAATGTTATTCTGCTGCATGGGATGCTTTTCTCTTCACCCATTTCTGCAGTGAGTGATCATGGCACAGGAGACTACTGCTTTCCTCGGAGTTTGGGTTTGACTGGGGCCAGCAGGCAGGTCCGTGGCTGGAAACAGCCTCTTTTAGGAGTAACTGCTGAACATCCTGTTCAGCAAGTAAGTGGTCCCAGTCAAAGAACTGCAACTCAAATGTGCTTCCTTCCCAAGTGTCCTTGTCTACACAATGTAGACTTTGCTCTGAACCGATGCTAAACACTGTATATCAGCATAAAATCAAAGGAAAACTGTGTCAAAACAGAGTCACTGGCTGAATTCAATAATATCTTTATTGAGACAGAAAATCCTATTAAGGCAGTTCGCCTGCTCTGAATCTGGAATAACTCAATTACTCTTGATTTGCACCAATGCAAATGAGATGAGAATCTGCCCCCAGAACACTTGCTAGCTATGCTCATTGACATGATCAGAAGTACAGTGTTCCCTATAATCAGCCTTGGTTTACCTCTAATGGATATAAGCAGAGACAAGAGCCTCAGGCATTTCAGGCTGTGGAGTGAATAGCTGATCCCTGTCTGCCTGTAGAGTATGCAGATTATGTATGGAGAATCAGAGAAGCTTATTTTGGAAATTAAGCAGCCCCCAAATGAGTCTGAAATCTGGAAATATTTCTTAACCGCAGCACTTACAGATACAGGACCTCTCCTCCCATATGCATCACTGTAACTCACCTAATCCAGCAGAAACCTTCTGAGTTAAACCAGCATGCAAGGAAAATAAGCTCTGACCTGTAGTACAGCCCAGACTATCCACGGAAGAGAAAGATAGCATAATTACTACTAACTTTAGAACTAAATTGGAAGTAAGAAGTCCTTTGATCTAGCACCCTGGTACTTGAAACAAGGTTTGGGCTCTCACATCCAGTGATTACAGACAGACTAGTCAGTAGACAGTTCAAAACTCAGTTTTGCAAAGTGCAGACTCAATAGATGGTGCCAAATACAGGGGAAATTTTGTAAAGTGACCGGTTACTGTCTTCTGCTCAACACACCAGTCCTGCCAACACACCAGACTGCCCATCTCCAGTCCTTTTCTTCCTCTTCCCTTTTTATAGGAGCTGAGGATATAGATCCTTTGAAAGGATTTGGACCTGGGTAACAAGTTTTGTGCTGTCCTACTGACAGTGTTATACCACATATTCTGAAAAAGAGAGATAGACAACTGCTTGTGGTACAGGCCACAGTGCTTAGGGAAGTAAATGGGAAGCCAGGATGAAGACAACATATATCTATATATAAGTATTTGTAATCTTATCTGTCTATCTGATGGTTATCAGAACACAGAAACACCAACTAAGAACCTTTGCAAGCAGACTAGAAGCTGCTCACACCATAACAAGGCAATTTAATGTGTAGTAAGTGGAGATTTCAGGCAACTTTTTCCTGGCTAGAGGACCGTATGCAGAAGGTGAACGCAACAAACACAGTAAGTGAGAATTCATATAAAACACTTGAGAGTATTTTAGGCACCTATTTACAAGCAACATAAAGCACCTAAAATCAGGAGCCTAAATCCTCTGCCAGCTAGTGCAGAAATTTCCCGATAAAGTAACATTTAAAATTAGTATTTAACTAACAGGTGGCACAGATAGCCCAGTAATTGTCCACTTTGCTGACAACACAAGGAGGCAACGAGTCAGTCTTGCCTAGAGACAGCACTAACTGGGAAGCAGGATACATGGATTTGTTTCCTGTCTACATGGAAGGAACTCCATACGTTAATATTTCCAGGGACATTAGCCCACAGTTTTCCAGTCCTTTTCTGACTCTCCAGTTCAGCTAATAAAGGATGCTGTTGACCATCTTCTAGTCACAAGCAGTTGTTCCAGCACTTCTCTCTTTTTTCCATGAGCAGGGACAGTTTTGTGATGAAGCTGATGCTTATGAGATGTTACTGAATTACATTTTCTTTCCCAAGCTACAATACTGAGCAGCACTGGCATACTGGCATCTCAGGAAGTTTCTAGTATTCCAGCAGTTCTGCTTGAAGGTTGTGATCCCAAATGCAATCATTTGTTTGTTTTTGTGACATCATGACAATTGTTCTTCCACCAATGATTTGCCTTTCTTTGGTCCTTTAACTGCTTGTACTCGACTCTTCATCATGCATACGTGGCATATTTTAGAACAGCACATGCAAGCATCTCACCAGAGGAGCAGTTTAGATCAATGCCATGCCATGCCATGCCTTAGTAGTTCAACCCATTGTTTTCCCAGCTTTAAATCCATACCAGCAATTTTCTCACTCATATTTGTCACTCATTGCCAGCTACCAAGCCAACACATCACTTTAGCTCTGATATGTATATCTCTGCTTTGGGCTACAGTTCGGATCAGACAGCTTCTTAAATCTACAGAGTGTATTGGTTAGGACTATGGAGATCACAATCAATCAAGAAGTGATAAAACAAGATCATTCATATGCTTTGATGCATTTTTATGCACAGACGGTGTTTAAAACATAGAGATCCATAGAAATATTCCACACACCCACCAAAAGTTTATAAATTGGCATTTTCTTCTTTCATAACTCTATTTGAACAAAACAACCTAAAAATTCAGCAACATTTAGAGGCTGCTGCTACAACCTAGCATATTTGCTGGGAATTGGTAAGATTATTTGCTTTGTTCAGTCTTTTTCTGTTTCTACACCTCCTACAAACGAGCCCTACGCCATTGGTGCCAACTGAAAAGAGTATTCTGAGAACATGGATAGTAACAGAATTTATCTCAAGCACAGAGCTTTGTCGATACATAAAGCATTAAAAAAGCCTACATGCTGCACAGACCATGCTACCGGTCTTGAGTAATAATCTGCTCTACAAAAAAGTTGCCTTCCTAGTTGCAGGAGCAATAAGCTCCCGAGCTGCCCATCAGCTGATCTCAGAGCCACTGCACTACAATCTGGAGAAAGAGTCATCAGAAGTTGTCTGCTTTAGTATTTGTCACATATAGCCTTTAAAAAATTTCTGCAGGTGCATTTATTCTCACAATTATTTGAATATCTCTGGTCACAAGTTGAAGCCAACTTGCCAAATGTGGCAGAAACTGTATCAAACTGTAACAGGATCTGAATTCCTTCTTTTTTCTGTTTTATTTAGTGGTTAAGAAGAAGATGCCCAAGACACTCTACAAGGTGGATCAGACTAGAAGTGTTCTTTCAGGCTGCCAAACTAAGATTCCAGCCAGCTCCCCTTTGAGAAGCCTGTGGCACAGTTACTCCCCAGAGCTGCAAACAAGCCAGACCTTTAGACAGGTGGGGTCTAGCTAGAACTAACCCCTGCTTTTCATTAACTTCAGTAGAGATGCATTGACACTGACATGGAATTAGAGTGAAGAGTAGCTTGTCTCTTACTGCAGCAGGCAAATACCAGTCCAGATTCAGGGATGATACCTGCATCTTGTCCATTGCCACCATTTAACGGAATTATGACTCATCCATGCCTCCTATTCCTTTCCCACTTGTCTACTGAGATGGGATGCCTTCTGGGAGAGGGTCTGTCTTACATGCATTTAGCTGTGGACTGATGTTGCCTGAAACTACAGCAGCATCAAACTGCTGTGGCTGTATTCAAATATAAATACTCAGAACAACAGCAAAATGTCTACACCTGCATACTATCTTTTCTGTGTGGGAAAGGGAATAAGCTGCAAAAGTGAAAGGCAGGTCTGCTGTGATGCAGTACCATGGTTTGTAATAGCACAGTTATTTTAGTAGAATATTTATATTCTCAGAAGACATAGTTATACTGCTAAAAACTTCCAGTCTGTGCTGGAGTAGAATCTCTCACAATGCTGCTGCAATCCTGGCTGGTACCTGTAGATGTTACTGCAACGGAAATAATGAATAATAAAAAGTAATAATTGAATGTGAACTGCATGCACTGGGCTGTCATAGGTAGGCAATACAAATGACTTGCAGAAATTCTTCCTGCTCCTCTGTATTCTGCTCTTGGTGACAAGCTCTTTGTCAACTTTTCCTTCACTGTTAGCAATGAAAATGTGCATGTGTGGCAGCTAGTAACTCAAGCTTCCCATGGGGACAGTTAATTCTCTGCTCCTTGGTCCTGTGCTTATTTCCCTCAGTCACTTTTCCCCTATGGATCCAGTAACAGAGCAGAAAACGTGCCGGAAAGAGAATGAGAGCAATAATTAACCACAAGGAATGAAGGAATGGGACTGCTTAGAAAGCGCAAGGAGGAATGGCATGTCAAACAGCAAAACATCACTGCTTAATGGTTTAAACAAGGAACATGAAAGCCTTGTTCTTTCCTTTTCAGTGACACAGGAGTCTCCCTAGCCACAGAAATATCTCTCTGTTAAAGGATAACATTAAACAATCCAATCTTTAATAAGCCACTGGAAACCCAGAGGCACAAGACAGACCCCCTTTGTTTATCACAGACCTTATATGCTCAGAGGTCTTCAGATGAATGAGGTGCCAGACAGCAGTCTGGGGGGACTGGGGGTATTAACTCAACGCCCTCCATCAGCTTCAAAAAACCATCTCTCCATGCACTCAGACCCCACCCTGCCTTTCCCACAGTGGCTGAGGATAATGAGGAAATTATTCCAAAACTATAAAGAGTCTAAAATAAATCTGCTTCTATCTGAAAGTCAGATTTTATCCCATATATTTATACTTTATGCCATATATTTACGGGATCCACATCCAGAGGAAAAAAAAATCATGTTAGCTTTTATGAGTTCAACAGTAAAACTCCAAGAGAGTTACTCACTTGCTTAAGTAGGGGCTTCTAGTTCTATTTGAGATCTCCTGGGGTATCCCACAGGTTGTTGCCCATCTCATGTCCACTTCCTGAAATACCTTGTGGCATCTCATATAGCAGTGAATGCCTGTGTCAGGTACCTGAGCTGCTCTTCAGTCTATTCCGGGCTACAGTTTCACCCCAAGGCTAGTTTGTGATGAGTTAGCAGAGTTTGCAGAAAGTTTTCTTTTCTTGCTTGGTTCACACTGGCAATTAGTCCTCAGAGAACAAAACACTGCAGAGGCAGGACGAAAGCAACTGAACAGCATAGAGCTCGTTTCCTCTCTGGCTGGCAGCATGGGGAGCAGATAGAGCCTTTAAACAGCAAGCATCAGAAGAAAAACTCTTAGGTCTGGATGTCAGGTCTTAAAAATTTTTCTTATTTGTAGGCTGAAAATTCAAAATTGTAACCGGTTAAATAGGGATTTGCCTAATGCCTCATATAAACCTCACTGAGTTCTGCTCTAATACCAGTTCTACACCAGTATGACAGTGTTAGCTTCCACATCTGCAGCACTGGGGCACCAGCTCTACCTAATTTCATTGCAAGCATTAGATCAAGCTGCAGAGAGGCACTTTCAAGAACTGGGATGTTTGAAGATTCATCCAAATCCTTGATTAAGACAAAGCAACCCCAAGCTACCTGTTTCATGTTTCTCTTTCAACACCAAACTAACACACATGGGAAAAAAAATGAGGCTTGTGTGCTTTTCTTGAAGGTGGGCAGGCAGGTTTTGCTCAGGACTTTTTTTACATATCCAGCTCCAAGTGCAGCCACCTGGGAGCCACTTGACTCCTAGTCTTGGTGGAACTCATGGCAACTTCCCAAGCACCTCATATGCTTATTCTAAGAAAACAGAGCCAGTCTTTATCTTTAAAAGTGAAGCAACCCGGAGCTCTGTCCCACTAGCTACACTGGACAGATAAGTTCAAAAGCACTTTGGCAGGGAATGTGTATCTGACACCTTCCCAATACATGATGCCTCTCCAAATAGGTTCCTAAGCTAAACCACAGCCTATGATAGGACTTGGTAAAACAAAAGGGGATTTGTGAAGGTGTGTGGCAAAAATGGGCTGGCTGATAAGGCGTGGTATGCATAGAGAACTCCTTTGAGCTTACAGTTCATCAAACTGGATGATCCCATATGTGAAGGTGGGATCTAAAAAGGTGATGAAGCCTTATTTAAAGAGGTAAGCGAATCCCTGCACAAAGCACAAGCCCTCTCTGGTAGTTGTGATGGAGAATCAAATGCATGTAGGCTGGGTGAGAATTCCTCATTTGCACCAGGACAGCAGTGTGTAACAGCCTCCTTTGCTCTGCCTCATTCCTCACACTTGCAGAATAAAGACTCCCAAAACCTCTAAAGATGCCAGCATGGTGTTTACATCTTGTTACAAGGAGCAGTGAGCAGCAGGATTTTGATCATGAAAATCTTCTTCAGAGTGAAATAATCACGTGAAGGGGGAGAGAGAAAGCAGGCTGACTGCAGATATGATAGAAAAAGATATTATGATTTTTCTTGATCTTATGGAGTTAATTTTTGAGAAATTGCAGAACCTCCAAGCCTTTAAGAAAACCCCCAGTACAGGATGAGCTTACACATGAACAGTTTGCCCAGCTTTGTGTTTTCCCTTTCTTACAGACCCCTTTGATGATTTTCCAGGCAAACGAAGCCGGGCATTTTTTAGAAGAGGGCATCATGGACAGGGAAGGGTTACAACAACAGATGCCCCACATTTGAAGTGCTTCTCTAAGCCTCTGTATGCACACAAACAAGACATGCTGCTGAGCCTCTCTTCACGTTTAAAAAAGATAAAATCAGGTCACTTAAGACAGAGAGAAGAAAGAATGAGACAAAAACAGAGCTCAGAAGTCACCACTAAGGGAACATCGTGTACATATGAGAGTAACGCAAAGGGAAAAGTGAAATTCCTGCAGACTCCAGTTCTTGCATGAATTCCCTCTGTTGCTATGAGAATGATTGGGGGCTTTTTCCTGCCTTTCTTTCCCCACCTACAAAATGGGGACAGCACTTACATAACTACTTTGCAAAGTGCATAGGAGGATTAGCTGGCTGTCATCTGTCATATGAGCAGACCTATGAAAGTGCGAAGGAGTATTTTTAATAAATACCTCATTACCTCGTTATATTTTTGACTTCAATTCTTCCCAGGAAGGTTGATTGCATTTTTTGTCTGCCATCCTCCCAAAAATGTGCAGACCCCTTAACCATCTGATCCCTGATGAGCCATCTTTACCTAAAATGACCTGCACACGACATGTTGTGCTTCTCTTGGTCAGTCACGTATGTGAGTCACAGTGAGCAGCACATTAAACAATAACAGATTGATTTGTATTTTAATAATCTGACCTTGTTTGATCTGGACAGGCAATGGTGTTTTACACCCTGTCATGCTGCAAACATGACAGGCTATGGATCCCTGTTATGCTGCTGTGAATATTGAGTGATTCCAGTGAAGGATTCAGAATTCTACCACGGAAACAGAAATCAAAATAACTGTAAATAATGTGGGGTATTTAAATAACTTGGAAGTGGCTGCAGCCTTACTCATCAGGCTTTAACCTGCACAAGCTTGTGAGATTTTGTGGTCTTTGCAACTAAGGACTGGGGCAAATTTCTTTTCCATCATACCCAAAGCCTATTTCATTTGTTCTAATCAGGTTGACCTGGATTCACTTGGCTTCCTCCAAGCAAAATTCATTGTACTGCTCAAGAGAAAAAAAAAAAACCAAAGCCCTCACAATATCTGCCAGATGTAGTGACCCTCAGCTAAAAAAAAGAAAATTTCGTCAGCATATTATTTTATTTCTTTAGCTGATTTGCTTTTCTGTCCTAAAAGCCTTTGGGACACAAAGCCAGCACTAACTTTCCTCCCCATCACAATGCTCAGTGATAACATTAGCTGACCCACTTGAGCACTGCAATGAGTTACGGTAATAAATGACTGAAGGCAAATTGACTCTCCTGACTCTCCACAATGCAAGTCTCAATGCATATCAGAAGACTTGTTTGGTTTTTATCATTATGCAATCATTTTGTATATCATTTTATCATTATGTAGGCTTATCACTTACCAAGGAGTGCTTTCTAGGGAGAGGGAAGCTGCCATATGACCCATGTAAAGAAGGTAAATAGTAATTTAGACTGTTTATTTTGCACCTTACACAAAAGAATGACTGTAATAGGGCTGGAAAAACATTGGAGGCTGCTTGACACTGTTTTTCTGTCTTTGGCCAACTTGCAATGCAGAAGGACAGGTCTGGTGGGCATGACACTTGGGCTACGTTGCAGACGTGCAAAATGACAGCCTCAGAAAGCAGCCAGGAAAATGGAAAAGCATTCAGTGTAAACTTTCTCCTTCTCATGTCATCTCCACAGCAGAAGAGACTGCAGCCCCTGGCAGAATTTGCTCATACCAGAATGCAGTTGTCTGCCCTCTTTGCTTCCTTAGGTCCTTTAGTCACTACTCTAGATGACTGGATCCACTTCTATTCCTGAAAGGCCTCTTCAAATTTCTGTTATTCCTGAGTGGAAGCCTCACTCACCTTCCTTCATCAGGCTATGACAAATGATCTTCCTCCCTCTCTTGAGTATGAGAGATACAGAAGCAGAAATTATTGCTTGCTTCCATACCCTTGTGATCCATTCAGTTCCAAGCCCCCTGCCATGGGCAGGGACACCTTCCACTAGACCAGGTTGCTCAGATCTGCATCCAACCTGCCCAGGGACGGGGCAGCCACAATTTCTTTGGGCAACCTGTGCCAGTGCCTCACCACCCTCACAGGAAAGAGTTGCTTCCCAATATCTAATCTAAAAGTGCCATTACTTCTTGTCCTGTCACTCTATCTCCTTGTCAGTAATCCCTCTCCTGTTCTCTTGGAGCACTGGAAGTGCTCTGTGGTCTTCCTGGAGCCTTCTCTTCTCCAGGCTGAACAATGCCAGCTCTCTCAGCCTGTCTCCCTAGCAGAGGTGCTTCAGGCCTCTGAGTATTTTCACGGCCTCCTCTGGAGCTGGCCCAACAGGTCCATCTCTGTCTTATGCTGGGGACCCCAGAACTCAATGCAGTACTCCAGGTGGGGAGCTTGGGCATTAACCAGAGCTAGTCTTATCAATCAAATCCAATTAGGCTAAGATGTGAATGGTTGCAAATGTGCTGCTTTGAGGAAATGAAGATGCAGTAAGATAGATCCATCTGTTCCTCCTGAAGTCTAGAGAGACTGATATGAGATGCAAAGAAAAATGACACACAAGACAAGTGGCTTTGGACTAATTTCAAAGATGCTTCCTCATTCAGTCATAAACCATTCTGACCACTCACTTCAGGGATGGTCAGAGCTGGATATGTCTTCCAGGGACAAGGAAGGGATGGTCTCCATCCACTGCTTACTTGTAACCGGAGGGTCCACTTCATGCTGGCATTTCATTAGGCAAAATGGAGGGAAGGGAGGACCATCACATTGATTAAATTCATTACCAATCCATTGCTAGTAAGCTTAATTGCTAATGATGACTTTTTTTTTCCCACATCAGAAGGCAGTTCATGCCAACAGAGCATTACAATGAGAGCGGGAGAGCTACGTTTCCCAGATCAAGGTTTTGCATACCAAGCTGGTAGAAGGGGAAGATACCTTCGTGGATTGGGAACTCTATTAAGTAGGAAGGGATTGCTCTATAAATTACATGCTGGACATGAGTTACAGTAATCTCAATCCCTAGAGACTCATCAATTAGACATTTAAGAGCAGGCACATAAATAAAATACCTCCAGATTGTAGACAGATTACATGCATGCATTCAGTTCTGTTATGGAAACACTTTTCTTCATGCTACACGGCCACTGATAAAATTTTAAAATTTAATACCCCAGGCCGGTGAGTCCAGAACGTACTTCCTAAATAATCTATTGCCAATACTGATCTGAGTTAAGGCCAGACTATAAATGGTGCATCAGGCAATTGATTTGGATTGTCACTGTGTGTGTTTTTTTTTCTTTCCATTCTTCCAAGATGATATAAAACAATAACTGCATTCCAGAAAAAAAAAAAAAAAAAGACAAGGAGAACATTCTTAACTTGAGACTTAGTTGAAGAACAAGAGTAATTCTTCCAATGGATTAAAAGAACACCATTAAGCAGTTTAAGGACACAGTCTAGTGAATGCAATGATACACCATTTTACATCACTGCAGGACCTTTACTTTCAGAAAATCCTGAAGATGTTTGCAAATTCAAATTTGTGGAGAAGTGTCATACAGCAATCTGAGTAACTTGAGCAACTCTGTGTGAACACTTAGCAGCAGGACAGTGAATTCTATGAAAAAGGCCTGGTTAATATTTTCTGTGAGTCAAAACCACCCACTGTCTCAAAATTAATTCAATGTTATAATGTATATATGATGGATGAAATATTCAGTTTGTCCAATGAGGCAATTTTCAGTTCTTCAGCAGATCAGAAATCATTGCTCTTTATAAATTTTTGTGGATTTTCAAATCTTTACAACTTGGTAAATTTTCTTCAAAAATTCAGTTTCGGTTGTGATCCTTAACTTTATAATTGGTAAATAAAAAAGCAGCAACCAAATCTGGTATATGGTCACCAGGTCGATAAGCTGGTTATTCGTTATAAGCAAAATGATTTCAGGCTTTCCTTGCAAAGAAAATCTTAGATTATAAATTTGCTCTAGGTTATTCGTACTATTATTTTTAAAAAAACGTTAAAAAACTCTAAAAGAATTGAGGCATTTTAACTGACCTGAAGTACATGCATTTGTTTTGTTTTTTTTCCCTTGAGCAGCTGTTTGTATGTCTGCTGTAGCTCTGCTTGACACAGTATTTCTGCCCTCTATTTTTTTGAATCTTAGGTGAATCCCAATCTTATTTCACAGCTGCACTGCTTCATTCCCACTAGCTTCAGGCTGAGGGGAGCATGCCTGAGCAGAGCCTGAGCTTTCCTTCAACACTTCTTGGTATGTACATGTGGAACATGAGATGTGGATTATTACCAAATAACACAGCTTTAGCAGTAGGAAAGAGCCAGGTGTGGAGGAAATTGTGACTCAGAGAGGAATACTTTGTAGTACTTCTTGGCTTCTTCAGGGCTGCTGTAACTGACTCATGGTGTGCAGCCCTTGCTGAAGGCTGTGCACTCAACTGAGTGATGCTTTCACACTTGGTGAATGTCAGCACAATTCCACTGAGTCAGAGAGTCAGTGGGGGATGATGACTTGCACCTGACTTTTCCCCCCATACCCATCACTGGTGAGGCTGCACCTTGAATCCTGTGTTGAGTTTTGGGTCCCTCACTACAAGAAAGACATTGAGGTCCTGGAGCGAGTCCAGAGAAGGGCAACGGAGCTGGTGAAAATTCTGGAGCACAAGTCTAATAAGAAGCAGCTGAAGGAGCTGGGGGCGTTTAGCCTGGAGAAAAGGAGGCTCAGGGAGACTTTCTCACTCTACTGTTGTTGTAGTACTAACTATGACTACCTGAAAGGAGGTTTTAGACAGGCAGGGATTGATGTTTTCTCCCAGACAACAAGTGACAGGACAAGAGGAATTGGCCTCCAGTTGTGCCAGGGGAAGTTTAGATTGAATATTAGGAAAAATATTTTGACCAAAAGTGTTGTCAAGCACTGGAATAGGCTGCCCAGGGAAGTGGTGGAGTCACTATCCCTGGAGGTATTTTAAAGACATGTAAATGGGGCACTTGGGGACATGGTTTAATGGTGGAATTGGCAGTGTTATGTTAAGGGATGGACTTAATGATCTTAAAGGTTTTTTCCAATCTAAACAATTCTGTGATTCTAAGATGGAGCATGTCCCACACTCTCTCTGTTCCAGGTGAATGCAAGTCTTGTCCCAGGTATCACAGGACACACCACCCCTCTCACACTACCAGGGCCACGGGCTGAGCTCCAGCTGACTCCCCAGTTGCTGACATTGTTTGGCTGTTGGTGATCCAAGGGTTTGGTTTTGACCATTCCTGCTAGATCTCACCGAAACAAATCAGCTCTGGAGAAGGTAGGCACGAGGATGTGAGCTTCTTGGTTTTGTCCTTTAGGCTATAGATACTTTAGGTGATAATTAAGTCCCTAGAACTCTTTTTTCTCTATGTTTTTGGTTTTATTTAATTTGGGTTTTTTTTAAAACAACATAAACACAACTATAGAGATCCCAAACAAGCTGTCTACTTCCAAGGGAAATTTCCCTAAGCATGCATTGTCTTCTTTTTTTGTGGTCATATTTATACATTTATTTTTTTCTTTGCCTTTTTTAAAATGTATATCCTATGGAAGCTGCACCAGTGACCTACTTTTTAAAATGCATTTTAGAAATTCCTACTTCTTTAGATGTTTTAATAACAGCATTTATACTGCAAAGGGTAGTCTCAGCAGGTACCAGACCAGAGCAAGCATTTTCCATAGTGTGTGTAAAACAAAAAAAACCCAAACCAAAGCCAAACAAAAGATCTTTATAAAAAACAGATTTTGTCGGGCCTGTAAATAATGCAAACAGTGAGCTGAATTGTGTCAAAACATAAACCAAGCAATTCTTTTTAGTGATGCAAATCTTCTGTAGCCAGTCTGAAGTCTCAGTCACAAAGGTTTTTCTGCAATATGAAAGAGTAGGCCTTCCTTTCATTGCAGAGTGATAAAGAGGCACTAAGCCCTGTTCTGTTGTTAGTCACAAGTCATTTTAATGTGGGTCTGTAACACTGTGAAAGGTGACCTGCAAAAGGCAAGTGGCAGGCTATAATTCAGTGCCTTGGAAGGTAACACCGGGATCTACTAGCTGATAACTGACTTTCCTGTTATACACTTATCATCTGTAACACTTTTAGACCCTCAGTGGGTCCTTGCTAGCAGTGTCTGTGTTAATCCCTGCATTGGGGATGGAGCAGTAAACTCTTCTGAGCATGGGAATGACTCTCCCAGCCTGCGTGAAAGCAGCAGCAACAAACATGTTCCTGTGAACCCAGCTCCAATTGCCAGCCACAGGCCACTAATTAATATTTTTTTTATATGATACAAACACTACCTGGCCTCAAAATTGACTGGGATCCTGTTGTAGAAGCACAGGGTAAAATTATCTCTATCCTAAAGAATTTATAATCTGACCAGCAAAGGGCTGGAAGAGTATTTGGGAAACACCATGGCATTTGTGCCCTGTTCTCAAACACCTCCCTAAGTGCTGACATGTGGCTACTGTCAGAGACAGACAGGAGATGAGGTGGACCTTTGATGTGCCTGATGTGAGCGTTAAGAGCAGCAAGAGAAAATCCATGTACTAAGGCCTCAAGTGATTTAGCCAGAGCCAGGTCAAGAGCCAAGCAGAGCAGAGCCCAGTGGTTGCAACACAGAACTGCTACAGTTCACCCAGACAGGTCTCTTCCTCCTCCTCCTCCTCCTCCTCCCACCTCTGCAGACTCTCAGAGAGTCTCCTGAGACTTGTGTGTGCTTTCTTTAAGAAGGAATTTCTTCCAGACTGTGGCAGGAGTAGTGACAAAGACAGTGCCTGGGCTGCTGGCACTGCTGCTCCTCCACGTTTGACATTTCAGAGAGGCAGGACTAGCTGCAGAAGCCAGCCTGGTTAGCAGGGATAATGAGGTGAACAGCATGTACCTGCTCAGAGCAAGCAGGGATGTGTTCACATATGTATTCCTGTTACGTCCCGCTTGTGGAGTTTGATATTCACCTCGGTGGGACGAGACAGCCTTTAAGGCAGCACTGCTGATAGCAGCACAGTCTGCTGGCTGCTCCTCTATACATGCAGAGCTTTAAGCAGGGAAGGAGAAGAGCTGTAGTAGGCTGAGAAGACAAAATATAGCTGGGAATTTCTGTACTGGTCCCTTCTAGCTTGGAGAAAGGTACCACCAGTGGAGGAACATGAGCCAGTGGCATTACTCAGTTTAAGAAATGCAAGAACAGACGAATCCTTGGCTTTATGCTCTGTTGCTGCCTTGATGAAAGATGTCCCACCTGTGATTCCTCATTTGCACTGTAATCCTCACCTGCCTTAGTGTGTATATTTTGGATACAGACTTTAAAGTTGTGATGGTATCAGGTTATCAACAGAATTTCCCCAGCCATACCCCACAGGAAATTTGTCTCTGGTTTATTTTGTAAATTTGATACACGATCTCTTCCTAAGGCAACTAGATGTGTTTTCTTTTGGAGGGCAGAAAGGGAAAGAACAAAGAAAATGAATGGGAAGATTTTGCAAAATCTACATTAAAAAATGCTACATTGCAGTAGATATATGGACCCTTTTTTTTCCCTCATTCCTCTTTGGTTGCTTTAACTAAATAATGAACTAAGACTGACTCTTTCCTGGTAGTTCAACATTTGGGATGTTGAACATGTGATGAATCCCAGAGCAGTAAGTTTTGTTATACTAATTTGCTATTGCTAAGCCAAATTTCACCAAAGCAATCTGCTGGCTTTAAAAAAAAGTCTTCAACCAGGCTCAGTTCTGAACTAGACCATGAAATTATACATAACAGTCATGTCTTCTGTAAAACAGTGAAAATGTATCTGTAAAATACTTGTGAATGTAAAAATTCATTTTTGGGAGACAGCTCAGCTTGAGCATCAGAGTGTAGTTTAGAAGGACTGCACAGGAATGCCTGCGTGCAAAGGAGAAAAAAAAAATGAAAAGTATCTAGAAGTGGGATGTGATCTTTTATTTAATTCCATCATATGATTTCTTTGTGTTAGGTACTCCTAAATGCTTGTGAAGAACTTCAGCTCTTTGAAATCCTGATACCAAACTGAAAAACATCCTGTCACCTTGAATGCAATAATCAATATTGAGCCCCTTTACCATGCAGTAGCAGCTTTCAAGGTCAGTCTCCCACTGGCAATGTGGAGCCAGGATGCATGTTGCAGTGCAAATCTTTTATTTCCCTTTTTTCTCGTATCTGGAGTAAAATATGTATGAGCTATATCTTTGTGATTTCCTTTTCTCCAATCAAATCAGATACCATAGCCCTGAAACTCAACCCCTTTCTCCCTTGATCTCTTCCCCCTTGAAAATGACCATTCTCCCTTTATCTGTTTCTCTTCCTAGTCCCTTTTCTTTTAAACTCAGAAATTCCCCCACTCAAAACACAGCGTTTAGTAGCATTTCTGCCAGAACTCTTCAAGTTTCCTAAGAATTCAGGTTCAATCCAACAGTTGGAATGATTACTTCTGACTCCTGCAGACTTCAGACTTCTGCAGTCCAAAATTAGGAAGATGAACTTTTACCTGCAAAATCCAAAGTAGAGCCAGGTTTGTATTATCTACTCTGTATACCTACCTCAATGATTTCAAGCACTGATGTGTTTTTGTATTGACAAATAGCAAACTAAGTCAGGGTTTCTGAAGATAGGTTCCTCAATAAATCATTAAGAAGAGGAGTCACTAAACCTAATTTGGACTTTCTTCTGAGAGCTAGAACTCTCTGGGAAAAAACAAGACAACTGATAGACTTTCAGGTATTTTTCATCCTGTTCACTTGTAGTCCAAAAAATAATTCACAGGAAGCTTAAATGACATTACATTATGCAACTTGTTAAACCAATATCTATTTAACTGAAATGTATTTCTTGTTAGGGTTGGTTGTTGGGGTTTTATTTCATTTTGGTTTTGATTTTTTCTCTTTTTTTTTTGTTTTGTTTTGTTTTAGTTTGGTTTGTGTTTTTTTAGGTTTCTCTTAATTATGTTTTTTCTCCTTAAGTGAAAAAAATAATTCTTTAGACAGGATGTCATTTGCAGCAGGGAAACAGTTACAATTTGTGTGTTTTCATGGGTCTTTTGCCTTCTATAGCTGCGTGGTGTGAGAAGGTCCATTCTGTTTAGGGGAACCAAACTGTGACAATCATTTTGTTCTGGGACACAGTGCTCCTGTCTGGTGCTTTTGAAGATCTGGTGGCCTAAATTCAAACATATCTGAAGGACATTTCTGGTTGCATGAGTGAAAAAGCCATTTTATTTCATTTTATTTCTGGACTTTTTAATAAAATATGGATATTGAGCAGGGAGTTCTAATGGCAAGGGATGGCACTGAACACTGGGTATGTCATTCTCTAATGCATGTTGGCATAGATTTATATAAATACATATTCACACATATAGAATGAAATGCATAAAAAGTTTTATATATAATGCTGCATGTGCAAGCGGTCATCAATATATGGAAATATGCTCGAATGGAAATATGCATTCATGTGTAGATATAGAGCATGATTTGATGTTATTCATCTATACCACCAAGACCTGTTGCCATGATCTGGTTAAAACACCTCAAACCACTTTTGACGCCAGCATAAAAAACCAGCATTCAGGGCGCTAGTGCTAAATGAATGGTCAAAATCTCCTGCCAGTACAAACAAGTCTTCATAAACCAGTTCTCTAGGTATAACTACACCAGAAAATCTGTCCCTGTGTAGACTAGGCTTATGCCCTCAAAGGAAAAACAAGCCCTATGGATGCCTCTAAATTTCTTTCAGGTACAAGTGCAATTTCTTTCCCTACTAGATGAGGAGCCACAAAGAAACAGTGCAGTCACAGCTTTTCAGAGCTACTTAAGCAATTCCCTTTCTCTTCAGTCATCATTAAGATTTCAGTTCTAGAATTCTATCTTGCATTCCCAAAGCACCATGAATTTATGATAAAGTAAATCAGCCTTGTCCCTTAGGGTAAATCACACACCCAGGAAAAGGCATTTTAAGACTTCTGGAAGTGTAGCAAAAAAACCCTGCAGGTTAAGAAGTGCTGTGCCTTTAGTGGGAACACTTCTTTACCTTGTCCAGGATGGCTTTGGCTATCAAGAGGTGAGGATCACTAGGAAAATGCTGTAAGCCTTTGAACAACTCACTTCAGCTGTCAGAGAAGAGGACATTTACATGTTGTCCATGGTACTCAATGTTATGTAGTGCCCTTGAACTACACTCCTCAGGTTCTCCTGCGACCTGCACAGAAGAGCAAGGAAAAGTAGACAAAGTACTTTGCCCAAGGTCACTCTACAGGCTGATACTCAAAATTAGAGTGTTGAACTACATGTGCTGTACCTTGGAGAATAACAGCATTCAAATTTCACTGAAGAAGCCTCTGGCTAAGCAAGAGAATACAAGAACAGATCTCAGCCTGGCCAACACACAGCAGTTGAATTCGAAGATGCAGCCAAGCTCTGAGCCTTCCCCACTGGTTATTGCATGATTAACAGGTTGTCAGTGAATGCTTTGTCAAACTTTTCATTAATCCTGAAATAATTTCTGCTTTGATTTCATTTCCGCTTTCCTGAGAATGTACCTGTTGTTGAGACATTTAAACATACCCTGATTTCCACTGAAGACACTGACAGAAAAGCTTATTAGCTACTCTTTAATTTGGAGCAATAAACCTCTTAAAGTTCTCAACAAAGTTTGGCATTTCTTGATGGTTTGTTCCTTAAAGCAGAGATCATCACTCACAAAAAATCACAAAGGGTAACAAATCCATAAAGAGAATGAATTTCTCTAGGATCCTCTATTTTACAAGCGCAGATGCCACAAATATCTACTGACTTTTACATCACTGAGATCTCTAATATCTCACATAGCCTTCCTTTCTCTTGTCATGGGGACCATGAAGGACATGTCCCTAAACAAACAGGGAACAAGGAGCTGTGGGTTCCTCTAAGGTCTCCTGCCCTGCTCAGGCAGCCTCAATTTCTCTCTGCCTACCTCTGAGGTCCCTTGCTAGGCTCTGCAATCCTACTCAGGCTCCTGAGACAATTCACCCTCTACCACAAAGCCCTTTCTGACTTGCTCCCATCCTTTATACAACAGAATTCATTTTCCCATTTGGTATTTTATTTTGATGTTCCAGGCATAAAAAAGCAAATGGTTCCCTCAAGCCATTTTCTCTCTGTGAAACTGTGAAATAGCTTTGCAATTTTGGAGCAGTTTAAAATGCATTGTTATATTGAGAAAGAAGAGGGGAGGAGGGAGGGAGCTTCTTTTCTGACTCTGAGCACTGAATGCTATAGGAAAAATGGATTGAAATTCTTCAAATAAGGATTTCATAGCTTCTGCAGCTATCAAGGCGGATGGCTCCCTATTTGCATACTGCCATCTATATAAAAGAAATGAGACTCAACGGTTTTATTATAATTATATAGCTTGGGTTTTAGTATTAATAAGCCTATTGTTATCACCATTGCCTTTCGAAAAAACCTCCACATTTCTGTCATACAAACTGAAATATTGCAATTTATTTTTAAGGCACGTACTAAAAAAGTAAATCCTTTCCAAAGATTCTTCTTGGTTTCTTGCTCAGCGCTGAACTAGTTTGCTGGAGATTATCACCAAGGACTGTGTTTGATCATTGTGTTTTTCAATATTCCCTTGCTTGCTGAGTGCTTTATTTAAAATTCACAGCAGAGGGGCGATGCATACTTTAAAGATGTTATCAGTGCCATTTTCTGTGGGACTTCAGGCAGTTCCTAGGTGCCTGTCTTGATGTTCTATTGAAATGGAGCATCCTTCATTGAGCCACAAAAAAAGGTGACTGATAATTAAGGTGAAAATGCTGCTCTCCCGTCTATGCTGCAGAACTCTTATCAGGCATGTGAACTCTTATCAGGTGCCTTCTTATCTCTCCTCCCGTGCATCCTCTGCTGGAATCCCACACCAAACTCCCATGACATCAACGGTAGCTCTACTCTTGGTGATGTGAAAACACAATAGCTGCTGGAGTCTCCAGAGTGGCTCTGCAAGCACACTGTGGTCAGGGACATGGTACACAGAAAGGAAATGTAAAAGGAAATAATCAGTGGCTTTTGAGGCTTATACAACGCATGACAGCATATTACTACAGATATATATATATATAAATATAGTTCATATGTAGCAAAGTTCTTTGTTTGATGTCACAGCCAGAAGGAGAAGTTAAGCCTCCAAACTGAAATTCTTCAGCTTCAAATATTCACAGGGACACATTCTGATGGGGTAAAATAAGTTTTTTTTTTCCAGAGTAGAAAAATTTAAAGCAGACTGTGTCTCAGTTTCAGAGACTTTTTTTTGCATAGGAAAACAGAATCATAACTTTTTCAAGCAGATAATACAAGGGAGCTTTGTGGAGAAGGCCACAGTCATAAAAGCAGGGGTTTATCTAAGCTAAATCTCTGCATGCCAGTCACTTCAGCTTCAGAAATATCAGCAGGTCCTATTTGCCATCTCATGGCTGATCTCAATCCATTTCTAATGGGCACAGTGATAGAAGTGGGTTTTCAGGGAGAGGTTAGAGAAGGACTGCTATTTCAGGTATTTGAGGGAGGAGGGCAGAGGCTTTGAACACCACAAGAGGTTGAACATAAGATGATGTGAAAGAGAGCTGTCAAAAGACATGAAAGGTGGATGAAGGAGAATGGGAAAGAGATGTTTTACAGCCAAACAACACTAAAGAAAAATTTCTAGAGCAGGCAGAGAAGACAGGCAAATGATATGGCACAGAAGGGGTTACTGCAATCAAGCAAAGGGAGAGAGAAGCTTCATGGCAATTTTCATACAATTATCAAGCTCACGAGAAACTAATTCTAAGCATATGGCTGAATGAAACTTTGATAATACCCTTTTGTTGGTGTTTTGCCCTAAGACCTTACTTGCATGCCTCTAGATTGTCTGAATTCCCCTTAAACACTGAAATTAGCACAATTGTAGGAAATGCAAGCCCTAAACCTTTTCATTTCCTAGAAACCCCATATCGTTAGACCGCTGAACCACAGGTACATTTTTGAAGAGCTATAGTGTAGGAGTTGTTAGGCACATGACCCTTTTATACTGTTTTTCATGGCAACCACATGACTGCAACACTGTCTGATGCTTTGCTTGAAAAAATTACCACTGAGATTTACTCCTCTCCACGAAAACAGTTCTAGCTCATTCTTCACCTACCATGAAAAAGACCTCAAGTCTAGATTTATCATGTCCCTGCTTACTTGTCAGCTTGCATTATCCTGACAGAATACAAAAAACTCGAACATATACCCTCTAGTAAAGAATTCACAGACTCCCAATGTGGGAAGGATTAAGCATCATAATAGCCAAACCAAACAATTTCTTAGGGGGTTCACATAAAGTCAGTCAAACATGTTCCATAGCTCTGAGAAGAAAAACAAATGCAAATGTAAATCACCTCTAGGAAAGGCAAATTCTTCTAGGTGTCCAAATGCACTAAATCAATCTCTTTGTTTTTATTTGGGCAGAGTCCACAAGCTTTCACCAGCTAAAGAACCACAAGATGAGAGAGCAGACGGTTTGGCATGTTTTATCAAAAGTTCCCAAAGCAGTTTACTAAACTGAAGGTACTTTAATAGGATTCAACTTAGCTGAAAGATCTCGAACTAGGAAGGAAAAAATAGGATTAAGGTTTGGACCACTGCTGAAGAAACTCCATCTTCCGTATCTTCCATAATCATGTTTTGAGAATTGTATTTGTGACTAAACATGTAAATCCTTGGACCCAAACTGGCATCCAGCATAATATACAGTTATTAGCTACGTCCACTGGGAGACTTAGCCAAAATGAACACCAGATACAGAAACTTAACTTCACGTTAGTTTGGAAGAATCTGGACCCATTGACTGTCTCAGGAAGCAGCAGGTATGGCTGTCTGAATTACTGAAGAAACTGCACCCAACAGGCTGAAGAAGACCTTATTCTTTGTCATGACCTCAGACACTCCTAAATCAACAAATTTCTCTCAAACAAAAAAAGATAAGCACTAGAAGAGTCCTTAATAAAGAGCTCCTGTTTCAGTTTCAACTTCAAAGGTCTGTTCCTTCATTATGGGGTTAATTTATACCACAAAGAAATATCCATGGCACTAAGTGAAATACATCTGCTAGCAGAGGAACTATCAAAGGAAGTGACAGCAAAATTTATTGTCTGAAAGCAGAAGCTAATTAAATTCAGACTAAAATTGTTTAAACTCATAGAACAGTGAGAATAGTTACAAACTTGCCAAAAGCTCCAGTAAAGTGACCAATATACCACATTTTGGCATTGATTGAGAAATTCCCAACCACACAAATACTTAATACGTTGCAGCTCAGAAAGGGCACTGCTCAGGGGAATGCTGCAGTCCTTGTGATGAAATAGATTCCAGTGGTGTGGCTATTCTGGCTTTCTTGACTATGAGTCCTTTAACTTGTTCAAGTCTACGATGCAGAGAGCTCCTGTTCACTCTCACTATTTGTTAGACCTTGAGACAACCTTTATCTGTCTGCTCTCTTCCATCTCTTAATCTGCCTTATGCAGGGGACTCTTCTGAGGACACTGTGTCTGTGTATGAGTCCACACCTCAGAGATGTGCTCCTGCGTGGGAGAAAGCATCACTGTAATTCCAGTGGACTCCATTTGTAACACTGTTTTGTTTTCCTGTTCCTCTTCTCAGATATATCTCTCAGCAACTTTCCCTGTGCCAGTTAATGCAGCAAATGAGATTACACTGTCTCTACTGAGCTACTGTGGATATGCTCAGACAGCATACTGCCCATGTTCTCAATGTCACTCTCCACCAACCTCCCCAATTCTTGCTAACTTAAACCTTTCAAAACCTCTCGTCAACATGGACTGATCTATTACTAATCTCTGACAAATCCTTTGTTAATCCTTCCTCACTTGTGGCCCAATAAGTTCCTACTGAAGCCAAAGGGAATTTGACTCAAAAAGACATGAATTTATGGCCACGATGCAGAGACAGAATTCAAATATGGAGTAAAAATAGATCTGATTCCTGCCAAACAGAATTCCAGAGAAATGGGCAGACCGGGACGCTTGTTGTCTTCTAGAGGATCAATGGGTCTCATACTAGATTGTAAGAATGACAAAGCTGGCCCTCAAATACACCATATTTTTTGCTAGAGTGCAGTAAAAATTCTATGAGGACTTATAATTTGGTAAGATGAATTTCCTTTCTAAACTGTTTTCCTCCATTTTTAGATAGTGGTTCCTGGTATGAAGTTTTAAAAGTCATCCTTGCTCATTTTTTTCAGATTCTAAGATTTATTTGTTGTTATTTCTTATTCCACATCTTCCAGTCGATGCCAGGAAGAGCAATCTGGAATCAAGGTTTTCTTACTCCATATTCTGCACAGGCAAATATTTCAAGAAAATATTCTGCAAACAATATGTACTGTCTGGATCTGAGAAGAGATTAAATAAACACAGGAGAAGAAGGGTGAAAATGAGGGAGTGAGATCACAAAATGAGAAAATTATCTGGCACAATGAGCTTCAATTTACTTTTCCTTTCATTAATGTGAAAAGATGTTATTAACAAGCATGAAAATCTCTGTGCTCTGATGGTTGTCACATTGAAAACTGTAGTTGAGTGAAATTCCAAGTGTAAGGTAAAGGACAGACCTAATTTCTGTTGCTTTAGAGTTAATAACTTTCTAACATGCAAGTTGTATTGCTGGGACTAAAGATTACAATAATTCTACTTTTTTTTTAAATACAGGCAGAAAATGCAAAGATTAAGTGATTTAGCCAGAGTTACATAGGGAATTTGGTGGTGAATTCAAATGCCTTATCCTCAGTCTTGTTCTTTATGAGATCCTCTTTCTTAAAAAATACCAGAGAAAATATACAAACAGCCAGTGGGGAATTACCCTAAACAACTAAAAGTCAGTCATGCTTGCCAAAACAATTGACACTCTACATTTTGCAGAGCAGAGGGACTCTTTTAGGCCTATGTGCTCACTTGCTAACTTGCATACTTCGTAAGACAGAAAGATTTACTCTAATGTGCTGTGGTGGTTCTCACTCAGGGGTTTTTGATTCAACAAAATAAAATTCCATATTAATCACGGAACAAGTAATTAAATGTGACTGAGAATATATCCTTGTGGTGTGCTTGAGTGTTATCTTCATTTTACAGAGGAAACTGAGGAATAGAAAAATTAAATGTTAACCCCCATTCAAGGAGAAAAATGGCAATCTTCAAATCTAGAAATAAAACCGACTTAATTCTTTTCCTTTAGCTTTGTGCCCTGGACTATTTTTCAGTAGGATGTGTGACTGTTGTATATTGCACAAAAGAGTCCTAAACAAAAGGACTAATGATAGTACTTTTGTCTTGATTAAAAGTCTAATATTCCCATATTGAAAATCTACTGAAGTGAGATTCCATTTCTATAGAAATTATGCTGACCACTATTTAATAAAGAAATCCATAATACAGGACTTTTTAAAACATCACATAAGATTCTATAAATGAGTTCTTACTCTCTATTTACTCGAGAAAAACCTTTAGTATAAACTACAAAAGTCACAGCGCAGAAAGCAAGTAACATCCTATTAAATTCAATTAAAATCTCCTAGATGTGATGGATTGCCAAAAATCAAGGAGACCTTTTTCCTAATCTCTTCCATGAGAAGGGATCCAGACATGAAACCTCTCTTCCCTGTTGCCTTCATCCCCAAAGAATTAGCATTAAGGTTATCAAAGCCCTTTTCTGTCCTTCCCTATACCTCCGGCTTTGCTTCATGGAAATGGCACCTTGTTCTTGCCTCCTTATGTTGTAATGATCAGTCTTGACAAGGGTTTTCAAGGCGGGGGGAGCAGTCATGGCTACAGGCAAAATCACAGCTTCTGAACTTCGTGCTTGTCAATAGCTGTTTTAGTTTGCATTGCCATACTAATGTGCCTTATAAATATTCCCCAGGGCTCTCCACACCATCAAGTTGCTGTTGTCTTATTCATCAATACAGTCAAAACAGATCCAGATGATGTCAGTTAAGGTCAAGACAGGCTTCTTCCAGATCTCTGGAGTAAAAACACCTCCATCCCATCTTACAAAAAGAAGGAAACATTATGTATTCATTTAACAAATAACTACTGGGGTTTACACAGCTTTACCAAGATGGCCCCAATGATTAACCTTAACTGCTGTACTGAGGTTTACCCTTTATGCCATCCTCTCTACTCTCCCCATCCATTTCTCCTGGAGTGTTTTTGGTGATTGGCATCCACAGCACTGCGCTGTCTGCAGGCTATGCTGTGTGAGACGGCATCTGAAGGGATAGGAAATGACAGCCTGCCCTTCATCCCAAATGGAAGAAAAACCAAGTGAAGGACTGGAGTGTGAAAGGTTTGGGGAATGATGGCCTCTGCTTATCTACAGCATGGATGAGGATGGAGGTGCTGCAGGCCAGAGCTTCACCAGCATTTCCTGCATTTAAAACTCCATCACTGGAGACATTTCTGCAGGTGCTCACACAATTCAGCTGATCGGTTCTTAGCCTTTTTTCTTCTTTTCTTTTTTTAAAATTTTTGAAAATTCTATCCTAAAGCAGCGCACCCACTTGGAACCAGATTTTCAAACAAACTTGATATCCCTTAAGATTGAACCTATATGCTACTATACACCAACAAATACAGGCCAAAAATTCCCTCTGCTCATTAACTCCTTTGAAAGTCTTGTGATGAGGTCACACTGCAAATCAGTGACTTTGTACATGATGGTCAGTGTGTTTCTATTTAGGCGCCAATGGGGGATTGATTCAGAAGTCAAGGGGAGCTGAATGCTTCATAATACAGCCCCAGGGAAGCGCCATTTTTCACAAAGTCCTTGGCTTTTCTGCTAAGATTAGTGACAAAGCAGACACCTGGCATGTGCAGGGGTTTCTGCATTGTGCAGACCTGATGGTGTTGCCCAGAGAAGTTGTCTCCTCAGAGCTTGCCCCTGTGCATTTTTCCTAAGGAAGCTTGCTTTGCGAGTAATCCCTCCTTGCTCCCACTGCCTCAGCTATCCCCACCACATTCATTCCTGGGAAAATCATGCTGTTTAATGGAGAAATTCTGCCTCAGTGCATTATTACCTGTCTTTAAATATACCACTGCTGTTGTAAATAATCAGCTTACCAACAATTTCAGAAGTACAGTTCGATGAGTTCTGTCTTAAAGCACAGTGAACCCATTTGTGGTGCCCTAATTGCTACATGTACATACCTAACAGAGATATTGGCTCTTATTTTAACACTAGTTCTCTTCTGCAAAAGACAGCATGTCAGAGAAGCAAGGCAGCTGCCCATGCAGCCAGAGACACAGCAATAGTCTGAAGACTTGAATAAAAGTGGCAGCAGTGAGAAAGTAAAATATAGCCTCTGTTTCTCCTGCAAGCCTAGTTTGATAAAATCTGTTGTCATTCAGTATACACACAAATTACAAAGACATGCTGAGCAGGCAAGATTGGCAGACTTATCTGGGGAGCAATAGGGACTGCAGACCTCCAAAATATTTGCCTGGTTCTCAGAAGGGAAGACCTGTCCTGCCCTTCTTTTTTCTTTGCTGCTCTGCAATCATCTAACTTTCTGTTGATAAACTGTCCTCTTCAAGATACACGTTTCTTGAAGACGCACAAGAGAACCACTTGCTCAAAATTTTTCCTGCAAGCTCTGACTTCCTTGGAGCTGTTTCTCTGCCACAACCTCACCTTGGTGGAGATTTTGGACCATACAAAGAAGCTTGGTAGTCATCCTGCTGAAAGTTTCCTCACTTTACAAAGGTAAGATACTGATTGTTTTTATTTGATGACAAGCTTTCGACAAGTATGGATGCATGAATAATATTAATTCCCACCCCTCTTTATGTCACGTACTTAGACATATCACTTTTATAAACCAACCTCAGTTTCCTAAATCACTATGGCCTATGGCAAACAAGAAGCATAAAAAAGAAATAGCCACCAAAGACGTATCTTCTGCAGAGAGTGCACACAACACTGTAAACAGGGGGAATGACAACATCTGGAACTGCCTCATGACCAAAAACCATCTGAAAGACAACTCATGCAGATGTGTTTGGCCCCAAGGAGGCTTACAATGCTCATCCTTAACTTACAGAAACGCAACATGATGCAGAAAGCCAAATGGAGTAAAAGTATGTATTAGATTTAGAATAACAGGGGGAGACAGAAAAAGAATGTGAAACTTTCCATTGGCTTATTAAACTTTCCTTCTCAAAGTTGTTTCTGTTCAAGCAAGAGACTTGCCAGCATAGCTAAACTGATAATTTCAGAGCCAAATGTGCTCAGTGCCAGTGTCATCAAGAAGGATAGATTATAGAGCTGCTTCTCATTTATGTGCTTGTTCTGATGAAATACAGACATTTATCTTTGTGGAACTAGTAAAACAGTTGCATCATTTTCCACTGAAAATTGAATCAATGTACCCAGTGGCTGCTAAGCTGGGAGCAGAGCTGGAAACTGTATCTTCTGCTACCCAGCTGCTCTGATGGTAGGATCCATTTTGCATTCATCTGAATTGCCTTCACCTTCCCTGTCCATTCCCAAGCCTTTTTAGAAAACCCACCCATAAAACAAACAAACAAAAAAACCAACAAAAACCCCAACCAGTCAAAAAAATTCCCTAAACAAAAACAAAACAACCAAACACAAACCCCCAAAACTTGGCTTTTGTTTTGTTTTGTTTTCTCCACAAACTCTCCCCTTGTGAGCCTGAGAGCTGTAATACTGGCAGTCCTTTGTCCAAGTTTGAATTGCTGGAGAGACTACCCTGCACCCATGCAAAATACAGATCCCACATGGAATTCCTCCCAATGCTTAGAGTTATTTGACTCTGAAACTTTTGCTCAGGTCATCTCTCCTTACAGAGCATCACACAGTGCTCCACTCTCTTGTCAGACCTCACACAGAGCCAAGAAATGTAGGAAAAAAGTCAGAGCTGTTGAGTCAGACAGAGAAGACATGGACACTTTCTTTGAGACCTCATGCCCCTTGGGCAAGTCTAAATGTCTGGAATCACCTATCCAAGTGCAATCACTGCTACAAACAAAAAGATTGCTCCAGAGACTACAACTTTGTGTGGAGAAGGAAGCAAGTGCTATGATACATATGGTAGATCTGCCAAAAACCTGTGTGAAAATACAAAGAAAGTACCTTACCAGTATTCCCCTGACATGATTATTACCTATCACATATATCACTAATGTTCTTAGCGTCCCAGGTAGGACATGCAGGTGGATTTTAGTTACTTATATACTATGCTGCATGGTTTCCATCTGCCAGCTGGTGGTGGATGTCTCACAGATTTTACATCACAGCTGTTGTTCCAAGGTGGAAAGCTGAGATAATGCTGGACTTCTACGAAGGCAGCAGATCCACCTTAAAGTACCTACGTCCCACCTGGCACATCTGCAAAGACAAGGATCCCTTCCAGTCACAATGCCACTGCCACTGCCAAATTGCAATTCAAGAGGTGGGAATCATAAAAAACACAGAATCAGAGAAAGGTTTATGTTGGAAGAGACCTTACATGTTATCTATTTCCAACCCACCCACCGTGGGGAGGGATGTCACCCTGTAGATCATGAACAGAGAGAGGAGAAGGCAGAGCACAAGAAAACGATGAAACCCTAGCACAGTGCTTCAGCAGCCACCCAGTGAAGGATGGTTTCTAAAGCTATCTCAGGCAGGACCGTGGTGCAGCTGTACTTGTATTAAGGGACAAAGTCTCCTCCAAGCATGACTGTCAGCAGAGGGAAAAAGCATGGAGTTTCTTGCTGCACTGCTATGAGCGTATTTACAAGTTAGGCTGGGATTTTTACATAGGCCTTTCAACTTCTATTTCTATAACTCCAGGGCAAGAAAGAAATAGTCCTGAGAAGGAACAGCAGTGGAGATTCTAACTACAAAAGTAAACAGTACTCTAAAGACCTTGGAAATGCACTTATTTATGCTTTTACAGGTGATTTTTAAAATCTCCAGCTTTCCACAACTTGTTTCATTTTTGAAATGGTTTTGTTTTGTAAATCTGCAGTTCCTGATTTCATTTATGCACATTCCAGTAGTATCTAGAGACTCTAAACAGCATTATTGGTACCTACCATACAAACCCAGATAAAAGACGATGTTTACCCTGAAGGCGAGTAGAAATAGGGAGAAGTTGCATCTGTGGTATAGAATCGAGCAGAAAGGAAAAAGCTGTCATGAGGAAGGATCCAAAGGAAATCCAAGATTTGCAAAAGTGTTTGGCTGTTTATAGGGCCTCAGGGTTGAGCTGCTCCAGCTGAGATGCTTCCAAAGGGGGTTGATAATGCAAAGCATTCATTGCCATGAAACAGGATTCAAGTCTGCCTCAAGTTAGTCACTTCTAACACCAGGAATGAAGATCTTACACTTCTAAAGCAAGCTCAGTTTAGATTTCCACAAATTAATCTTCATCCAGTGCTAATGGTGCTCAGTACTGGCTCTTAATACTCCACTCTTGAATAGTTCACAGTCATTTTGCCTTCAGGTTTTTCTACTTATGAGAAAAACAACAAACACTGAATTAAAGTGAAAGTTGGCTTTGAAAGAGGCAACATTTTTGGGGAGAGATTTTATTTGTTATTAGCCCAACAGATTAGCTTGAAGAAAATGACTAAGATTTTATGCACATGCTCAGGCTTGAAGCAGAAAAAACCAAGCTAAATCAAAACAGAAAATATTTAATTCAAATTTATCATCCTACAACCCTTTGGCAGAAAAACTTTTGTCTTTGGTGCAAGACTTCATACTCCCAGGCACTGTCCTGCTGGATCCCCACTACTATCCATTCACTGAGCTGGGGCAATACCACCATCTGCATCACTGAAATTTAAATAAGTGTATTAAATGATGCTGATTTAAAGATGTTGTTTCCTTTCTTTAAATCTGAATTGCTTGAGTGACTGTAAGATCAGACTCTGCAAAAGAAGCAAAAAGATAGGGATAAGAATTTTTTAAGTGGCTTTAATGCCAAAGTTATTACACGTGTTAGTTTAATTAATCTATGTTACTCAATTAGAAAATGTGAGACAAAAAAATATTGCTGATAGTTTTGGAGCAGAAGGAGCTTCTGTTCAAAAGAGATGGTTTGCCTCAATGGAAGAGAAACAGCCATTCACTTAGTTATCCAAGGCACTGGTTTAAGGACGGTATCGCACTTCACTGAAAACATTCCTACTGTTCAGTTGTGTCCTGTATCAAAATATCCTTCACAAGACAGTTCCAGGTCGTTCACCAGCGCATCAACAGGATTTTGCTGCTCACTTCTGCATATGGGCCACAGCATGAAGCCCATGCTGTCTGCCAAACAGCCCATATATCAGAGTTTACCAGGCTCTGCTGCTGCTGCTTTTCCTCCCCCTGCAGAATGCCACAGGCTACAGACAGATGAAACGGGAAATACTATAGCCTTTCAAAGGACCAGTGTAACTCTTAGAGGGAAATTATCCTTTGATTGTACGACAGAGATTCCTGAATGCAGCTGATATTAGGAAACACCCATGTAACACTACCTCCAATAAAGAGGCACAACAAAATGTGTTTCTCAAGACAAAAGAATGAAACCTGCCATCTTTGCATGGCTGCTTGGCAAAGACTACAAGTGCTCTAAAGTGGCTGGTTAAACGCTGGAATTATAATGGGAATTGGAAATGGAAAAGTCTGGAAACATTCTAACATTGGAGGTTGAGACCTATTTTCTGTTTCTCCTGGCTGGTGTGTAACGAGACACTGCAACTGCTTTCTGTGGCTGTGCTTTTGCATAAATACATGCCAAAGGTAAGAGCAGACGGCTGCTGAGAAATCCACCAAGGGCTGTTAAACACGAAGATACCACCTCTGGCTCAAGTAATCCCAGAACAGCAGATTGCTGGGAGGTGCTCTGGGGGAATTGTGCCATTTGTCCATCTCGCACCCACATCTCCATAGGACAGAGATCCAGGACCACGAATGGCAACTTCTGCCCTCACCCAGTACAGCTCTTTTTAAGCTCTGCTGTTAAATGAGCACTTTGTAACATTTCATTCAACAGACGCTTCCGAAAGATGCTTTCATGAATGAGTTGGGCCAATTAAAGGGGCTTTCAGGAAAAGATACCTCCACATGCAGTGCAGTTTACCCCTTGCAAGGGTTTACAGACAGGCTGCTGTCTCTTGTACCACAATAAATCCCCATCAAACGTGGTTAGACAGCCATAGGCTGTATTCCACTGAAAAATTCAGATTCTAAAATAAATCTATTAAAGTGCAAAGGTATTTGGATGTCAGGAAGAGAAATCTCTTTCAGGTAAGCCTCTGTTTACAAGTTACCCGTCTATTTTGCTGTAAGGATTCAGGGCTCAGTTCTCATCTCAAAGCCCACATTCAATCAAGCGTTTAGCCAAGTCCCTATAGACTGTTCAGAAAACTAAAGAAAATGCAAAAAATCTAGATTATTTAGGCAACAGAACACTATTTCCTTTTCTTGCTCTTCCACATGTGAGAAAAAAGGCCTGAAAAGAATTTGGTTTCCAACCTGGCAGGGAAAAACTCCACATCTGACCAGAACATCAGAGAGCTTCATCTGATGCAATGATCTTTTCAGAAAACTTACCAGCAGGAAAAAGTAAGGAATTATAAAGGAGCAGCATCTGTAACATGAAATGTAACAGTGAGCCCCAACAGAAAAACATGACTTATATATTTGCCCATGTACATACATACATACATGTAATAATATGTCAAAGTTACTCAGAAAATAAAACGATCAATGCATAATGTTGAAAAGGAGGAACTCCATTCTAAAGTGGTGGAAGAAAAAATCAGAAATATCTATCAATGTACCATCTAACCATCATCTCTCAAAACAGTCATTACGTGCCACTGCCTGGTGTGTACTTGGTCAGATCAGTGGTCCCAAAAGACAGAATTTTAGGAAGTTCATAAGCTGACAGGAGGCCTATAAGTGTTAGGCGCCCAAAGCCCATTGAGTTTAGGCTGGATTTGGGAGAGCTATAAGATCTTTTAATGACCAAATGCAGGTATCAGCACCTAAAACATCTGGCTCTTTTAGAATCTTTATCTCTTATTGCTCTTTTAGAAACTTGCGTGACCCTTTTGACAAACTTGGTGACATTTTCAAAGTTGAATAGAATCAGAACAACAGATTTTGGAGTCCATAAAGGAGCTGCCATATGGGAAAAGTAAAAAAAGAAACAGGCACACATATAAGACAGCATGAGAAATGATGGTTCTGCTTGGCCTGGGCAGTGTTTGTCCTCTCCTCGGCGGATTTTCAGCTACCTGAGCAATCAATCCAAGCACTAGATCTGCCGCTTCTTGTCTTTGTTAAAGAAAATCTACCAATAAATCCCCGTAAGAGTTGGTGTAACCCAGATCAGTCAGTTATTTCTCTCTCCCTCAGCATTCATGGCTTAACCAGCTGGCTCTCACACTGCCCAAGCACAGACCTTGTTAGGCATCAGTGGCTGATGGAGACAGCCTCGTGCTGCATTTTGAGGAGGCCAACACACTGTAAAAGCTCCCAGAATATACTTTTTGTGCAAGTACAAATAAGCAGGAAAGCCCCGAAGTAATTTGTTTTCTTTTATGCTAAACAGGAAGATGTATGGGAAGAGGAGAACTGCTTATTAATCCCAACCAAACAGTAAACTCCAGCTGAACAAACTCTGCCATTTGGTGGACCGAATTTCTTAATCAGGAAAACATATGGGGAGGCAGTTTTCAGCAAGTGAGACAGGAACATTTGCAAATGCTTTCCTATTGGTGCAGACCAGAAAGACAGCACAGTTTGCATTTAAAAAAAGGGAATCTTTTTGCTTTTTTTGCCTTGTACAAGCAAATTAATGTTAAGGGAACTCGGCAGCTTCCCTGTAGTGTCGTGAGAGCAGCAGAACCAGCAAAGATGGCTCAATTACAAAAATAAGAATGTTGTATACAAGTCAAAAACCAAATGAAGCAAAACTAACCAATGCTTCTGTTCTGCTTATCCCAGGAATGTATGTCAACAAAACAGCTTAAACTCCAGAATTTATTGTCAGGAAAAAGAGGAAAAAAGCACTTGGTATTCCAAGAAATGTCAGAAGCAAAGCCTTGAAAGGAAACCTGCTGCATTTCCATAAAGTCACTGAATGGTTTGGGTTGGAAGGGACCTTTAAAGCACATCTAGTCCAACTCCCCTGCAATGAGCAGGGATGTCTTCAGCTACATAAAGTTGCTCAAAGCCCCATCCAACCTGGCCTTGGACATTTCCAGGTATGGGACACCTCTCTGGGCAACCCGTGCCAGTGCTTCACTATCCTTATTGCAATAAAATTCTTACTTGTATCATCGCTATATAAACCGTCATTTAGTTTAAAACCCTCACCCCTTGACCTATCACCAGAGGCCCTACTAAAAAGTCTGCTCCCAGGTTTTTGACAGCAGGTTTATCTAGCTGGTAGCATCTTTCCTCCCTAGTGAAGCAGAAGCAAATATCCAAGCACAATGTTAGTGGACACTGCTGATGAATACACAATCTCTCAGAAGACTTCAAAACTTAAACTCTTGAATGTTTCTGATCATGTGTATGATCAGCACTAAGACCGTCAGCTCCTGCCTGGGTTAAAAGAGGTTATGAGTGGATCGAACAGATGTTGTGGTACTGGTGCATTTTTGCTAGAATGATTCCTCTGCGCTCTGTGTAGTTTAAAGTGAATCATAAGGGCCCTTGATTTTAAAGTCAGAGAAACAACTAAATCCCACAGGCCAATTAGCCCATGCAGAAACAATCTCCCTAATTTAGGTGGCAAGGGCCAATCAACACAGTTCTCTGGGACATTAGATTGGTGGAGTATATTTAAATACATGTTCTTGCTGGAATGTAAAGTTGGTAGAGGGTCAGAACTTTCAGCATGATCTGGTCACCAGCCTGTTTTGTAGTTGCATATCAATATTCAGCATTTCACTAAGTAGTGCATATTAAAAGAAAATGACATGCAAACCTTTATTTAAAGAGAAGGGTCACAGACGTAAGGCAGCTTGCAAAGAGATATACAGAAATGGAGGGTTAGTACCTCAAGAGATTTCTGTGGTGAAGGGATGTGTCACTGAACTATTCATAACCAGAAAACCTGGAGCTGAAGCTTAGTCACTAACTAGAAGTGCCCTTAGTGAGGCAAGGGTAACAGGTAGGTACCTAAAATCTGCAGAGGAAGACTGATTTTTGGATTTATATAGGATAAAACTTTATATGCAGTATTAATTACAATCCAAAATATGAATTGTAATTAATTCATAAGATGCTTTGTAAAAGCAGCTGAATTACTCTTTTTTTACCCCACTGTGGGAAGTTGTGTGATCTGACCTTCCCACAACAATCTCATTCTCCTTAGACTTCTGGTTACTGGTAGAAAAACATATTGTGTTGTAAGCAAGCCCCATCCTGCCTGCCTTTCCCAGCAGTGTAGGATCAAGAGTAACCTCCTGCTGAGAAGAAACAGGCTGACCCCACTATGATAGAGAGATGAGTACGGCCAGATGAATTCCCAACACCACATTGAGCACCGAGGGCCAGAGGGAGCAGAATGACACCAGAAGAAGGAGGGCTTTGCTGATCTCACCATGGAGTAACTGCAGGGAATTTTTCACCTTCTTGAGGCACTGTACAAACATCTGTTTGCCAATGAATTTATTGCAGCGGCTCCTCGGTCATGACTGAATTAGGTGGCCACATGAGGAACTGGTGGGAAAGTAATGAAAGGAGTAGCTGGCAGTCAAGGGAGGTGATTGTTCCCCTGCACTCTGATGAGACTCATCCCAAAGTGCTGTGTCCAGCTCTGGGGTCCCCAACATAACTAGGACAGGGACCTGTTGGAGCAAGTCGAGAGCAGGTCATAAGGATGCTCAGAGGACTGAAGCGCCTCTGCTATGAACACAGTCTGAGAAAGCTGCAAGTGGTCAGCCTGGACAAGAGAAGGCTCCAGGAAGACCTTAGAGCATCTTCCAGCATCTAAGTGGGCTCCAAGAGAGCTGGACATGGACTTTTGACAAGGGCATGTAGTGATGGGACAAGGGGAATGGTTTTAAACCAAAAGAGGAGAGATGTAGATTAGACATTAGAATGAAATTGTTTCCTGTGAGGGTGGTGAGGCGCTGGCACAGGTTGCCCAGAGAAGCTGTGGATGCCCCATCCCTGGCAGTGTTCAAGGCCAGGTTAGGTGGGGCGCTGAGTAACCTGGTCTAGTGGAAGGTGTCCCTGCCCATGGCAGTGAGGTTGGAACTAGATGATCTTTAATGTCCCTTCCAACCCAAAGCATTACATGATTCTATATTACTCCAGCTTGTAAAATCACAGCTCAGCATCAGCAGAGCAGCTAAGCTCTATTTTTTTTCATTTGCTACAGGAACTCACACCACCCTCCTAAAGGGGGTTTCTGTCCATTTTAAAGTATAGGTTTTAAAGCACATTATCCATCTAATTTCTGTTGCAATGTTCTGAAGACTACGAGCTTTCTGGGTTTTGACAAGATTATTCTCTCCTATCTTTAGACATCTACAAAGTACAACTTCATGTCTGATCTGGTCCTTTGATATTCACTTTAGAGCAAATGAAGGTGCTTCTGGGGTGGAATTCTGTCCCATCCCAAGGTAGACATCTAAAACAGGTCAGAGGAATCACACCTGAAGAGTGCCTGTTTTGCCCCTCCATTGACTGCAGGAGTTTAGCTGAGGAGGTCACATGCAGAAAATCACACTGGAATGTCTGAAACTGGAGGAGGTAAATCCCACCCTAGAATATCTCTCCCAAGAGCCATCAAAGCTCTTCACTGAAACTCTTTGAGGCAAGGAGTTATTTAGACTGCAAAGCTTTAGGGGGTCTTTTACTGTAGGCTTGAAAAGTTATTGACATATTGGAAACTCAGTTTCACGGAAAGTCTTCGCACACTGTAGTGGTACTACCTGGTGGGAGTTACACACAGCTCCTGTTTAAATGAAAAAGGAACGTGATCTGTTGCTTGTTGCTAAACATGGTCCCACTCTCCAATATGCAAAATCCCACAGCTAATGAGTTGGATTCTCATCTAAATTACCCTAACGCAATGAGAAAGGGCACCACCAAAATTCAATTATATCCAATTGTATTGGTCTAAATCTGAGATAAAGCAAAGCCAGAATCAGGTCTAGTCTGCTCCACATTGATTTCTAAGTTTTCCCTATGTTCAGCTCTCAAAATAGCTCAAATATTGATGACATGCTGGAGTGAAGTTCTATAAAATGTCATTTTGATATTAATTTAATTATGCTAATTGTGACTTGTTACCCTCTACCTCTTATTTATACATTTAAAACATACTCAGTTCCCCTCTAGCAAAATTCTCTTGGCAAAAGAGATCCAATCACTGTTGTTAACCTATACCCACAACCTCATCCCAGGAAAAGATAAAGAAAAATACTTAGGCAAATGCAGAGAGAGATTTTAATAAAACTTAAGTGCATGCAAATACTTAAACGTTTAAAATACTTTTAATAAAAAATTCTATGTCTTTTCTGTTTGACGAGTTTCTGTTCTTTTAGCGGGGTTGAACTTTTTTGCCTCAGAACAAAAGCTTCCAAAGCATTTTAAAAGGTAACAAAATCTAAATAAATTTGTAAGAATTCTTGAAGTTGTTTTTGCACGTACAGCTGCATTGCCTAGAGTGAATCACCACATTTCCTTGCTCTTCCATGGTGCAACTCCATAAGAGCATTTCCAAGCTCTCGGGTTCTGCATTCCAGTCCTTGCACCAGGGTTTCTCGGTGTTCAATCAGAAGAGCAACCCTGAGCACAGCCTGTTTCTCAGCCCACCCATCCACCCAATGTGTGGCTGCTGTGCATTCATGACAGTGAATGTACTTCTTGCAGGAAGTTCAAAAACCTGTCTGCGCTCCTGTGCTGGAAGGCATGTGGGGACTGCTGTGGTGGCAGTGGCAGTGGCAGTGCTGGGACCAGGCTTGCGGTGCTGCATCACCCACAGACAGAGACTAATTTCTTGGATGGCTTCAGAGCAGGCCTTAGCCAACAGGGACTTTTTGGGGAGAGAGGACCACTGAATTGTATGGATGCAGCACCTCTCCACGCTACTCAAACACAGGTGTTGTGGGGTGATAAGTCTTCCACACATCATGGGAAGAATTAGAACCAGGTGTGATAGCAGCTTCACAATACTTGTTGTGGTAAGGTAGGAACCAGAGATCTTCTGTTCCCTCATATTCATATATGATTTTTTCTATCCAGATGGCATATTACCACAGTGTTACACAAGGGAGGATGTTCGTGTGCCCTGAAGATGTCAGAACAAAATCTAAAGCAGAAAATGAAGCAAACTTCTATACTTCAGAGTCCCAAGCTGAACAAAATGTACCTCTGCATGTGTGGGCATGGACATGCACACCGATACCCAAAAAAGGCACAGGGAAAATGATACTTTCAAGAATATAAAAAATTACCAGTTTCCAATCCTTCAAAGCACTAAATATTGCACAGAGAAGGCACCTATTTAACAACTGACTCAAAAGTGACCGAGCTGTGGGAAAGACACCTATTGATTTCACACTGGTTATAGATCAAGCTTACCATCCAACAATGCAACTTCTCTCCTTAGATGATGTTTACATTTAATTAAGTAACTGCAGTTTTTATTATGTATTAGTTCTCCCTGTTCTTGTCATTAGGATATTTGTTTAGAGTAGAGTAAATGCTTTAATAATAAAAAAAAAGCTGAATACAAGTTTATTAGAATTCTGTTCCTTAAGCAAAAATAAACCAAACCCAACAAAGTGATTCCAAAGCCACTAATTACACATGCTGCTCTTCACAAGAGGCGTTTCCAAATGCTATGTCTCTAACAACTTTGTTCTACTGCTGTGACTTACATTCACAGATTATGTGGGGTCTAAATGAAGCAGAAGGATTAATTGCATGCAGATGCTTTCCTATTTCTGCTTGCCACTGTTTTTTATTATTCTTTTGTGTTTTTTTAAAAAACAAAACCAATAAAAGGATTTTACATTATACTAAGAAAATTAAATACAACCTGTAAGAAGTAATTACAGGCACAAAACATATGGAAATGCCATCTCTTGTTTTGGTTATATTTGCACATAATGTATGCAGAGCAAGTCGTGATTAGCAGACAGGAAGCATGGTCTGTGATTATGCAGGATTTGGTAATTGAATCCACCAAGGATAATGATGCTGACCTTCCCATTCGAAATAAACTAGGCATTCAAGTTTTAAGTGGTTTGCATTAATTCTAATTGTATAGACATGTCTACCCAGACCTGCTGCTGGGAGGACACGGAACAGGTAAGTAATGATTACATTAGAGTGTTTTATTAACAGCAACTTAAGCAATGCTGTTTACAGCAACAGTGCTCGGACCATATAAACCCAAAATCTCAAAACCTAGGAGCCATCATTTTCACTGAGGTACACATGCTAATGCTGCACCAACCACAGCAAAAAGTTGCCCAAGGGGCTCTGTGATTACGGAGTACCCCTTGCAAACCCACACAGAAGAAACTAGTAGCTAATTCAGGAGAGATCTGCTTTCTTGCCTCTTCTATTATGCTTCAATCTTTCAAGGAAGATAGGGTTCCAAAAGTTGGAAATGCAATGGAATTCATATAAATAAATGCAATATTTATGCCGGAGATGTGGCATAGTTTGAACTACCTACCAAAGCATAGGTTTCTGGGGATTTTTTTTTCTTGAGTTGGTACTCTTTAGCAGAGATATTTATTTGGTTCTACTACTGTAGTTCAAAAACAGAAGTTAGTTGTCATATGGAAACAGACTAGTGTTTAAATACTGGTGTGTTAAATCTGATATCTTGCCTCCCTGCAAGGTGCCCTAGTTCTCAGTTAGTCCAGTGAACCCACCCCCAAGTCCATCTGTCGTACTCTTTCTTAAACCCTGAAGGCAAATTTGCCTCTGTCTGAAGCCTGAAGCAGTTTTACTTACAGTACCACCAAGTGTATGTTTCCTACTCTTCAGTGGGACAAATTTGCCAGAGAATGAAAAGCAATGACCAGTGGCTTAGAGAAAGCTGCATGGCCTCCTATTGCCAGGGTCACAGCAAAAACGTGTTGTTGGCTGGGAGCTAACGTAAAGGCCATGGCCTCCTAGATGCTGTCTCTGCTGGAGATAAAGTCTATCTAGAGTAAGTTGGATTTTTTTCTGGAGAAAAGTTTAAAGATTTTTACATTTCTCCTGGATTTCTGATGTGTGTAGCCTCAGTCGGATGTGGGATCCAGTTGCCTGCCTCAGGTCGGGAAATTACAGACAATTCCATTTTTCTTGAACATATCAGCTCTGTGGTGCAGGAATGGAAAGAAAATATTTCCCTCTGGAAATGCCAGACTTACACATGTTCCATAATTTCTGGCTGCAAAAGCCACATTCCTAATTCTTGCTGCAAACCTCAGGAATACACAGGACTCACATGGGAAGCTATTCAGTGTGTGCACTGCAAGTCCAAGGTGTTCAGGAAGCACTTGGCTTATTGCATGTGTGCTTTACAGCCATGTACAGACATTCCTGCCTGGACAATGGCAGGAAAAAATACTGCAGCTAAATTTCTGCTTTCCTTTACTCCCTAATGCAAATAAAACTAAGCCGCTGATGGATTTCCACCTGGCCCTTAAAACTGATGACTGATGCCTGTAGGAATAGCTCAAGGACACAGAACTTCAAACTCTAGGAATCTGACCTCAGTCACAGTATGTGTGATCCAGGTCAGCAGAAACACCCCTGGAGTGGCCAGCCAACAGGGCAGGCTGATTACATCCTGTCTGCTAGGACACAGAGGTGGGAATGACTGTTCACCAGTGATTATAGAGCAAGAAGCTCCCAGCAATAGTTAGAAGCAGGGATGGCTGTTCTATGCCAGACTACCAACCTGAATGGGGAGTGCTTAGAATCTAAATTGCTGGAAAATATATTAGAGGAATCACAATGAAGATCTATAATTGCACTGGAATTAAGTTATATGCTTACATTTTGTATGTGTAAAAATTGGCAATATGGAATGCACAGGCTTTCACCTCTGGGTCACTGGCTTACTGCTCCATTATATTTAATGCACAAACACGAAAACATTGTGTAGTCTTCACTTAGAGTGTATTTATGTCTCAACAACACTCTAAAAGTATGTCCAAAACCACTTTTTCAGCTCATTAGAATAACTGCAGGAGGGAACCATGATAGTTTGGGCTTTATAACATGATGCAAAGGTCAAATCCATCCCAGGATCACTGTTTTATTAGTTACTTCCCAGTCTCTGCTGCCTGAGATATGCACTGATGGTCTCAGTCCAAGTCCAAGTGCTCAGATACATCTATCATACACCCCTCACATGAGTAGTAGGCAATGAAAGCATAAAGATAACTTGCTGTCCAGAAGAAACAACATTTTGTATCTTTGAGCACAAAAGTCAAGCCTTCAGTCTAGATAATGACCTTCAGGCCTCCCAGACAATGGAAGAGATCTTTATCAACTGCTTGTTTCACTATTAGCCCATTTGCAAGCTCCTGGCTACAAGCAAATTTCAGAACAAGGACCAAACGCAAAGGCCACAAAGAGCTTGTGAAAGTGTCTGGACACACAATGAGCCTTTCACTGGCTGCATAATGCTGCCACTTCTCCTTGGCCCTACAGACCACACTCTGCTACCAAGGAAATTTAGCAGCAATATGGGAGGGGCAGAAGCTTGAACCTTGGGGATAAAAGCAGTGATAACAGCAGGGAGAGCTAAACGCTGAGGTACTGAACTACCTCATTTGGTGCAGCTTTGGTAAAGAGATATGGCAGTCAGTGGGACAGTGGTTCACATCCACCTTTGCAGAGAAGAAGCAAGCGAGTTCCATCAGCTCACATCACTTGCTATCAGCCTCAGCTTCTCTTTCATGAAAAAGGTCATTGAATCTGCTGTATCATCTCTAGCAACAGGAAAGAGACAAAAGGACCAGAATTAGAAATGTTCCTCTCCCTTTCCCAGACTTCCCTGTCTGCAGGAAGATAGCCTAAAATGAAATCTGAGTCATGACCTTCTTGCTTAGCGAAGCCCCCTGGGATCAGTGTTAGCAAAGGCAGCTTTGCTCTTTTCAAGGATGAGCAGCACCCAAAACAAGTGCTTGTGATATTCAAACCAGACACGAAGGGAAATATCCACATGGAATCCCCTCCTGCTGCTGATGGGCAGCATGGTGCGCACAGACAGCCCTGGATCAAGCTGATAATTGTCTGCTCCTGTTCACAGATGAAGGAAAATGAGTCTCAAATTACCAGACCTGTCCCTGGGCTTTGATACTATCATGCACACTGCTGCTATCCAGCCTCAAAGTCATAACAGGGGCAAGCACTGTGGCACCAAGGAGGGACAATGCGGTTTGTAAGAGCAGATGCAGGAAAAAAAAAAAAGAAAGAAAAACACATCCTTTCTTATATTCACCATTCAGCACATTTAGTATTATGATCCTTGTTTTCTTATGGTATCAAATCACATGGGGCCTAAAATATTCCTCAGGTTAATAAATGGTCAATTCAGACACAAAAGCTACAGCTATTCCACCAATTTAAATAGGGACGGGTTTTGGGCTGGAGAACTCAAGTGTGACTGACCACATTGTTTAATTTCAGCACTCTCTCTGGTTTGGGTTTGGTCCATAATAACAATCAATCTCTTAGACAAAGCCCAGGCATATTCTGGGGGATACATGAACCAGGCGAATAGAGCCAGTAATAATGTGAGATGACAAAATGCACAGTAGACTACAGAGAGCTTGGCTTTGCTTTCTTATCACCAGCAAATTACCTTGATGCTTGTTTTTTCTAAACCCCTTTTCCTGAATGACACTATTGAGACATTAAAGGATCAGAGCAAAGGACAGTGAACTGGGAGACACAACATTAATTACAGCTCTGACACTGGCTACTGAGGAGGCCCTTGGCAAATCACAAATTTTCTGTGCCTTCTGAGTGAGAAGGTGATGATCGCAAATCTTTACGACATGTCAGGAAGGAGAGACCTAATTAATTAATGCTCAGAAAATGCTTTGGAGATTAAGTGTGCAACTCTTGATGTCATGAGAGCTAAAGAATATTACTGAACTCAGATTCATACATATGGGCAAAGGTTCCCAGTAAGAGAAACATCAAGGGTGGGAAGCAAAGAATGCTCTTATAGAAAAACACTCAGTGTAATTAATTCTGAAGCTCTTTCCCAGTAGCCAAGTGATTGTTTTCCTCTAGGTACAAGGTTAAGAGGCTTCCTTCTAAATCCCCATTATCTATCAAGGTTTAGGGATACGACATGAGCTACAATCTTCTCCAAAACAGCTCGCAGGGGCATGCATATATTTAACCAATTATTTAGGTGCAGACATCATTAGGAAGAGTTAGGGTGTTCTATCTCTGTGTCCTCTGAAGAGCAGTCTTTGGTAGACAGCTAAAGAAACTCTGGTAAATATTGGCAAAAGACTCTAGCTCTGACCAATTCTTATTCTACTGCTTTCTATATGGTACAGTCAGAAACCGGGAGTTCAGCTTAAATGTGATGGAATTGGGCCATAAAGGAGGGAACAAGAGTGGGTCCAAAGGGAGAGCCACTAGGGGCTAGAATGAAGTTCCAGCAACCAAAGGCAAGGCTCCTGGCCAGAGGAAAAAGCATCCAACAGTGCTTTTATTTAATGCTCTATATGTCCCAGTCTTTCTGGAAAATGAGCTTTTTCAAAGACCTACCCTTCTTGAACAGGTCAATTTTTTTCCCCAGCAGAAAAGGAGGCAGTGATGTGTTACTGCATAGGTGGTCACAGAAGAGATCTCAGAGTCAGGAGTGGGATGAGCTAACATAAGGAGGGCATGGATCTTTCACCCATGAAGCTAATCCAAACTTTGCCGCAGACTGACAAGAATACACATAGTTGCTATACACCGATACTCAGTGAGTCATGTATTTTAAAGGACCTTCAAAATCACCATTATTCATTCCTGCATAATGGCTTTCAACTAGATCTTATCTTTTAAGAAGATATCCTATCTTGATTCTAAAATGCCCAGTTATTTGCAGGATTAAATACAACCCTTGAGAAACTGGTGCCTAATTTCAAGGTTGAGGTTGTCGAAGCACATGCTGCATCAAGATCCTCTCAGCTCATTTCAACAGATTGAAGAGCCATTTGCAATGTTTATTTTCTGCAAAAGTATCTGTGAGAACCTAATCAAGCCTTTTTCTGCTTCTTTAACTCAAACTGTATTTATGGTATTCTGAAATCTTCCATTATGTGCATGACTCTCAATTGCTTAATCATTGTTGGGAATTTTTGCCTGAATCATCCCCAGTTTTTTAACATCCCTGTAAAGCCACATGCAATATTCTGGTAACAGTCTCATCAGCACAAATCACAAATGTTACACAGTTAATTTTACTCAAGGTCCCCAAAACCTATGCCACGTATTTTTGGCATCAATATTCAGTGAGTGATAAACTAGGACCCCAGCATATGCCTGAATCACTGACTCTAAAAATAGAATCAATCTGTGGCCTTTATTCCCACACATTTGACTTTACTTTTGTCTCATACCCTGCTATCAAGCAATCCAGATTGTTCTGTATCACTGATCAGTCCTATTCATGGTTTATCATTCCCTCAAAATGTGAAATCTGAAAACTTTATCGGTAATGAGTACATCTTCTTCCATGTTATTCCTAGAATCATCAAACAGCTGAAACTCAGCAAATCATACGTGCTTGGCCCACTAGAAACAGCCCAGCTTGATGTTCCCATTCATGAACACATTTTAACACCTAATATTCATTCAGGTTTTATCATTTAAATAACTTCTGGTTTGAGCTTGTATTATCCCGGTTTCCTAATCAACATGCCACGCAGCACATAGTCAAGTGTTATAGAAATCTATTACATCAAAACTAGTACCTTTCTATGCCAAACTTGTAATCTCATAAAAAAGACATCAGGATTATTTGACAAGAAATATAGTTTTTTCAGAAAACTACATTGACTGGCATTAATTGCATTACCCTCCTGTATGTCTTTACTATTTGAGAGCTGTGTCAGCCATGCCATTATTTTGCCTGGGATCAATGTCAATCTGACACGACTGTAATTACCTGGGTTGTTCCATTTACCCTTTTTGAAACATTGGTACAATGTTACATTGCTTTAAACTTTGTAAGGATTGAAGGTTTCATGTCCGTTTTAACATCTCGAGGCCATGACAGAGACTGAGGCCTCTATGGGTGAAGTTCCCCCTACAATAATTACTACTTTGCATCTTCTCTGCTTGCAGAGTTTAAAAGGGCAGCATTCTGCCCCAGAACCCCATCCTGAGAAAGTCTGTATGAGGAGAAGTTCAGGAGCATGTGAAACCTCATGCACTGAGAATGATGTTGATCCGATACCACCTCACATGCTTCCATCACTGTTCCAATACTTTGATTGCAGGCATCCATGACTCACCACGCTGTCCTCTTTCCCACTTCCTGTACCCCAAATTTCTGGCAAGATCATGAGCCACAACCTAGTTGTATGTGAAGTCACCAGTGAAGAGAAGCCTTCAGACCTGCACTGCTGGGGATGTTTTGCCTCTGAAGAAGACTAGTCAAGCCATTATTAGCCAAGCCAAGCTCCAGCATGGGAGAGGTTAGCTGGAGAGAAGCTAAATCTGATAAAGTGCAGGGAAGGCCTAAAACATCCTATTTCTGAGATCACACTGCTGGAAGGACTTCTAAGAAGCCCTCTGATCAACATTCAAAGTGGCATTTGCAGTGAAGAATGAATTTAATTTTTAAAAATATTTTCTGTCACTACAAAGGGACTAAGATGCTACTACAAAGACAAGGCTGAGGTGTAGACTATGATATCCCCATTGGGAGGAACCAGCTTTGGCAGCAGAGCAAAGCTCTGTAGCATAAAGGGAAAATTTGGCCAAAAATAATATTACCAAATCCATCAAATGCATCAGACTCAGTTTTAAGACTGTGGCCAAGTTCAAGCTTGGCACTACTGCAACACCTCAGTTTGATTCATCCAAAATTGACATCAACATTTCTCCCACTCAGTGCAGTGACCTGGAGAACTGTACCTGTGCTGCGTCTCTCTGGCACACAGCAACTTGCTCAAGGTGATTCACAGTCACATAAAGCTCTATTCCTGGGACACAACAGTCAAGGTGCTTCCTTAAAACCTGCAGAAACAAGTCCATTTTCGTAGCTCTTGTAGCTGTAGGTTTTGCAGCACATCAGCTGTGCTCCCTAGGAGAGCAGAGATTATGTCTGGCCGTGACATCTGCTCTGGGTTGTAACCAAGGTCTCAGCTTTCCAAACTGGTTCTTTTTATTCTGCTCTTTTATTAGGGCAAGCTTTGAAAAATCTGCTTTATTGATATTTGTTTTATCCACAGTGTTTATTTCAGTGCTTGATTCCAGCACCTCCAATTAAAAAAAAATATACTTGCTTAAACTATTAGAAACCAATCAGTCTGTGTAATATTCCAAAAGAACTGGTCATCAGCTACAAATTCATAGGCATTACATACATTTGCATATAAAATTATTTCCTAGATCAAGAAGACAATGCAGAGAGCTGTGTTTGATGCATGATACACAATTTAAATTTCAAGACAGTACAGTCTGAACTGAGGATTCATTCCTGCTACTCGCTGTGATGGTCTTTATCAGATGCTCATCCTGCAGCATGCTTAAAGAAACAAAGTTCCAAGATATCTTATTCATCCCCTCTAAAAATGTGTGGAAAACCTCCTTGCTTTCTTGTGAATAAAGTGTACCTTGAATGTACCCCATCTACTTCATGATGTAGAAACAAAAGACACAGAGGAATAAAAGCAGGGAGAAAGCATGTTCTGTGCACAATTAAATATGACCACACTGCATATAATTTAATTAAGACACTTTAATGTGCTCCTGTGTTCTTGTTGCCTAGTACCTGCATTCAGGCAACGGTTAATTAAACATTCAGCTTAACGATGGTGACTGCACCACACATTTCACAATGCTTTGTATTAAAATTTTATTTGTGACTCAACCCCCCAAAAATTATTTGCTCAGTTTTGTCATGTTATGTAAGTGCGAAGAACCATAATCAAACCAAGAAGGCACAATGTTTATGATTTTTAATACTGGGTAAGACCAAGAAGAAATAAACATATGCAGAAAATACAAGATTACTCTTTGGGGATCAGCCATATAGGGAGAGTATAGACTCTGGTGCTCTATCTCATTATTGTATTTAATGTAAAGTAAATAAATATATAAATAAATAAAGTTGAAATATGCCTAGGTTGGAAATGAAACAACCCCTTCACAATTCACAAATGATGAACAAAGTATTTATTTTCTTTGTCTGCTGAAGATATTTTAAATACTGTTTGGATTACCGGATGTGTTTGGTTTTGGGTTTTGTGTATGGAAATGGCACATGCCAGCTGGAATGACTGAACACACATAGCTGAGTCCACAATGTAAATGAAGACCCATCACTTCTGTTTTCTCTTTGCTTCTGCCCAACGAGCAAAGACGGACTCAGGCCTGGTTTGTGTAAGTGGACTATTCTGCAGCTCGCTTGCTTGCTGTTGAGCCTGTCATCATCACGCTGTGAACACCTACACCCACCAGCATCTCTACAAGCTTCCCTATAGAGCCTTCTAAGACACTTACTGACACAACATCATCAAGAAGACTCTTTAGAATGCATCTCATTACAATGTATACAGAGGTTATTGCTAAATGATTCACTTTGTTAGTACATTAAGTGGCCATACATTCAATCCCAGGCAATTAACTGACCCACACAGTCAATTATCTAATAATAAACCTGGACCCTTCAAGACTTCCAACTAAATTAAAGGGTCTCTTGCAGAAGAAACAGAGTGGCCATAAAACTCTCTGCGACTTAACACTGTTAGAGGAGTCTAAACATTTCCTGACTCCATTTGGAATATAGATTTTTTATTTTCTTCCCAAATGACCACAGGAAACAGGTTATATCATTTTAATTATTGCTGATGCTGCTCAGGGGTTCTGAGAGCAATCCAATAATTCTGAAAACAGGTCTCTTCCTTTATACAGTTCCTGTTCAGCAAGCCTTCTAGTCCCACACTTAAATTCTCCATCCACCTTATATGCTACCTTTTCTAAGGAAGCCTTGAATATTGTGCCTAAAACACTTCCATTCTCCCCCTTCTCCGGTCTCAGTCAGTCCTCCCCCCATCATTAACTACAAAGTCCAGATTGTGAGACTCACAGGCTAATGGAATGTCTAATGCAGAGCAGCTGTACATTTTTAATGCAAAAGGAGAAAAATAAAGGCAGCATATGGTTTTATGTAATCTTCCTATGAATTTTTAACTGAGCGTCCTAATTCATGTCGGACAGAAAGAGCTTTTTTACTGGTCCTTTGTGGTTAGAGCCTGCTAGCATGAAGCATGCAGTACTTACTTTAAAGCCACAGTGAGTGCAGGTGAGATTGCTCTGCAGTAGATGCTGGTGTGAATGGCATTTGTTTTGTATTGATGCCTTTAATCATCACAATTCAGTGGGTGGAAAAACAAAGGGGTGTATGAGCAGGATGGATGAATTGGTCTCCCCTGGACACGACTGCTCTTGAGGGTTTTGTTCAGTCCTGCATAATCATCATAAAAGTACAAAGTACCATAACAGCTTCTTGCCCTTCCTTTCTTATACAGAGCTCACGAAGTCCTAAAAGAGAGGAAAGAA
>VZTI01000603.1:739695-879164 GCA_013397865.1 Struthidea cinerea
AAAGAAAGAAAGAAAGAAAGAAAGAAAGAAAGAAAGAAAGAAAAAAAAAGAAAGAAAGAAAGAAAGAAAGAAAGATAGATTTTTTTTTTTTTCTGGAAGTCCATTTTAAAGGCTGATATGTGTTGACTCTGCTCCCTGACCTATCATATGTCAATATGAAGGGCACCAGAATGTTTAAATTCCTTCAGTCCTAATGACATTCATTTTCTCCCTACATGACTATTTCCATGAGAGGAACTTCCTAAGGGTAAGGTAAACACAGAGATAAATGGTCTAAGAAGTTTGTGGAGTCTCCATCAAAGGAAGTCTTCAAAACAAATCACAGAAACATGCACCAGAAATGACAGAGATACAGCTGATCCTGCCCTGGGGTTTTTTGAATCCCTTTCAGACTTACGATCCTGTGATTCCTCTGTAGCCTCAGAGCTGAGCAATGCAGGTGCCTCTGTTACTTAGCTACTACCCTCTAAAAGCCCCCACACTAAACTGATCTCTCACATTCATCCATTTTCTTTGCTTTCAACTTCCCTCCTTCCCTAGCTTGTTGCTCACTCTAATTTTTTTACGTTATATGTAAGAACTCCCTGCTTCCCCTTTTTAACTGGCCAAAGTGGCTGCCCTCCCTTTCTAACATGACAGCTCCACTCTTCATATTCAGCTTTTTCAGCAACCTGTGGAACTCAAAAATGTTTTAGGAAGGAAGCCATTTTACAGGTGAAGAAACAAAATTGGAGAGAAAGGAAGTAACTTGCTAAACAGGCAGCAAAGAAGCAAGGCTGCCATGCCAGTTTGAAATCCAGAAGGCAATACTTTGTTGTTATCCATTAAGGATAACCTGCTGTAATCTTCTTAGAAAAATGGACAGGAGAGCTGAGAATATAGGGTGAGAAAACCCAAGGAGTGGATGAAGAGACCATTTGCGGTAGTGTTGCCATCCAATAGGGTTGACACATTCCCTAACCCCAATAACTGGCCAAAAAAATGTTGTCTTTTCTTACACATCACAGTCTCCCTACATCCATACATATTTATGTGCCAATAGTAGTTTCATTAAAAAGGTGTGGGGGCAAAGCAAAGAAAAAGGGGTAAAAGCTTTCCTCCTGGATCTTAACAGTTCATTGCAAAATTAGAACATGCTTCCAAGCTAGTTCTTTCTGACTGGAAAATCTGAGAATCTTTTCCTTTTTTAATGATGGGTGAGATTTTTTTCTAATTATCTGACTCCAAAAGTTGAAGAATCGCAAATATGGTTTGACTAGCAATAATATTGCTAGCATTACTAACACTGAAATAATTCCTCTGAAAAGAAGCTCCTGCCTCAAAATTAATCTTTTTCCTACATCACACTTACTATGTAAATATGTTTTATCCACTTACTATGGATAAAACAATAACATTAGAGAGATTTGATTCCTATTTTCAACCAATGATCTGGAGCTCTGTTTTCTAGTGCTACCTGCAATCTCATAGAGAGACATCTCCTGTGACACTGTACTGTACACCCCAAGCACCTTGATTTTCTCCCTCATGAAACCTTATTTCCCTTTAAAAACCAATTGTTATCACATATGAATGTCTACACATAGATGTTTAAATTACAAACATAAATGAAGGTGCAGGCCCACGCAATTGTGCCTGAAGAGAAAGAAAGGTATTACTGACTTAGATCTAAAAGCTGGATTACATTGCAAAGATGTTGCTGCTCTTGACAATAACTTGCCTTGGGGCTTACTATGGACTTGGATCTTGTTTGTTACAGTGATGTAAGACTGGCACTAATGCAGCAAAGCGAAATAATTCTGAAGTTGTTCTGCACTTGCAGGAGAATGACATTTGCCATACAGTCATGGGACTCATTCAGTCAGGGAGCGTCAAGTATTCATAGAGGCAAGAAGCCAAAGGAAGCATTTAATGGGCAGGCTACAGTGCTTGGGAGCAATCAGCATGGCTTGGAGAAAGAAATGTATAATAATCCACCATGACTGATCCAAAAAAACTGAGTCCAAAGACTTATCCAAAGGCAGATAGAAACAACCAGAACACACCTTTTGTAACCATATATATTTAGCAAAGCTTTCTGTATATCTGACTTGAAGGTCCTGTGGGCAAGTCATCATGAAACTCAAATTTTTTAGGACTTTTATTTGGAATAGAGTAAAAATTTGGAAATTTTCTGTCCTGCATTTATGAGGAAAATCAAAACTTCTATTTCCTGGCTAGTATAGCCACTAAGAGAAAATAATTCAATCTCAAATATCACAAAAATTCAGGAGAGCATTCACCATTACAAAGTCAACATTTTTCCTACCACAAATGCTGTGATAGTGAAGAAAAAAAATGCAAACATATTTTTAATGAAAAGTGACAGGGTTTTATTCCTCCCCCCAAACCACCTTTACATGGTCCAAAAATATATTTCAAGTGTTGGAGGAAAAGGTTTTATGCAGAGCTTGGCTGTGCATTCTCTGCCACTCACCTACCTAATTATTTTACCTTACCATCACCTCTTTCCCATCATATAAAATGGACTACTATTGCTTATTTATATATAAAGCACTTTGAGACCCTTTACTTATGTACAGTCTGAGTGTAAGAGATGTATGGAACAACACTAAAAACTCAATCACAGAGGTAGGGAAATAAAGTTCTTTATATTATTCTTGGGTTTGATGCAATATTATTTCTTGTGAAATGTGTTTTCACTGCACACCTCTCCTCCCCACCTTGATTGCTGCAGCATGCCTTTCTGTTGCAGATATTCTGTTCCACTCACAGCTTCTGTGGTGCTGGCTGTGCAGAAGACTGTGTGCCACAGAGGCCTGAGAACTGCAGGATGCAGGGCAGATCACAATGGAAACCTCTGCCTATTAGACGCTAATGAAAAAAGCTTAAGAAATAATAACAATAATAAAAGGATTATTTGGAAAACCCTAATCATGACGAAAGTTGCCATTATTTTTTAATTGGAATGGTAAAACTGTTGGGATTACCCTGGAAATGCTTTGTCTAAGATTAAATTGCAATCATTTTTTATACTATGAGTATGATAGTTTACCGGTTGTGCATCTCTGTCTTCTGCATCAGTGAATAACTGGTTCAGGCTATGGCAGGAATTCATTCATCCTTGACATCTGAATGAGTAAGGGAAGAAAAACTCCAAAGATTTCCTGCAAGAAGGAAGTCTCTTCTCCCAAGACCGTATTTGTCAAAAGTTTCATTGTCCATTTTCAGTCCTGCTCTGATGATCCACACAAGATCATGAGGAGCACAGCTTTCCGGGACTATTGCTGCATTCACAACCACAAGTCTCATCCAGCCTAACATATGTCAAAACAGCGGGGTTTCATTAAATGTGGTCACTGTCACAGCACTTTGTTCACAGGAATGTAGAAGGATTCACTAATGAGGAATGACTTCTGAAGGTAAACATACAAAATACAGTCATATGATGACAAAGAAGGTGTCTAAATAGCACAGAGACTTTGGGAGATGTCAGCATCTTGGAGATGAGTAAGCTATTTAAAAGGGTACAAAACACTTGGAGTATGGGGACATATTTAAGAAATGGAAATACTAGGATTATTAGGGGAGCAAGACATCAAAATACGGATGATAAAATGGTTTATCCAAAAAAGGTGCCTTGTCAGTAGATTCAACTGCTCTGGGTACATTTAGTTAGAATAGAAAGTTATGTCTTTGTCAGGGCAGTTTGCCTTTCTAGCTTTAACACATAGAGAATGTCATTCAGCTATGGCATCCAAGTGGGTTCGCAAAGATTTCCTTTTTTTCCCTCCACTTTTGTTCATATTTATTTGCTGTCTATGCTCATAGAGAGCTGGATGCACACCCACATGGCAGTAGTTAAACACTCCCTTGCTATTGCTAAGGTATGTCACAGATGCCGTAAGAAAACATTCCTACTTTTCCCATCCTGTTAGCTTTAGTCAGTAGGGGTATTAGAAAGATAAGACCTAGCAGGAAAGCAAAGAGCATCAGAATAATTTCCAGTCCTCATCTCAAATATCATTTGAATCCAGGAGCCTTGAATTCCTAGTGGAACTCACTGCTGCAGAAGTCCAAAAGACTTCAAACAGAGTATGCTAAAAATGTTGGCAGCTTTTGTTGACTTAAATGAAACTGATTGCTAAAAAAACACCACCACCCTCTGAAGTCTGATGATCTAAAAAGCATAAAAAAGGTCCTGAAATATCCCAAGTGTCTTGAAAATCTTTGTTTTCAATATGGATTTTCAAGAACTTCAACTGAACTCTGTCCCAGTAGCATATTCAGTCTCTATTAGAACAGACAGTGACAATAAATTTCATGGAATCATAGAATGGCTTGGGTTGGAAGGGACCTTAAAGACCATCTAGTTCCAACTCCCCCATGGGCAGGGACATCTCCCACTAGACTAGGTAGCTCAGAGCCAGCCTGGCCTTGAACACTTTCAGGTATGGGGCAGCCACACTTCTCTGGGCACTGCGCCAATGTCTCTCCACCCTCGCAGTAAAGAATTTCTTCTTAATATCTAATCTAAATTCTGGCCTCTGATTTGTAGCTATGTAAGTCATGGCAGCTGGTTAATTCGGGTTTCCCTTGAAGCACCCTGCGCTTCTCGCTTTTAGAGTCAGGATAGTTAATTTTTGGAAATTGCTCCTTGATATTCCCCAGTAGCGTGTTTTGGGTTTTTAAAATTTTTTCACATACGTGGGAAAGTGAGGATGCAGATAACAGAAGATTCTTTTTCACCTTTCAGTCACTCAGATAGTGTTTATAGGTCTGGGCAATATCTTGTGAGCAGATATGACACTGCTTTGCCTACAGAACTCAGTTCAGCTCCAGGTCAAAAAGTGTGACTATGTTAACAAGGTTACAAGTCTGAGCTCTTATATCCTGCTAATACTCAGCCTATTACTATGAGCTTGGCCACAGGCTACATGGTAATGCTGCTTGCTGCTTGGCTTGGAAATGGAGGCCCCCGTAGCACACATCACAGCATTCCATAATGCAGAGAGAATTACTACCTTCTCCACCTGTGACTGGAACTGGCACCAAAGCGTATCTGTAAGCTTTGTGCTCACCAAATGGCAGTAAAGGAGTTGTCTCTTCTACATACAGAGAACACCAGGAAGCACAAGAGAACACACAATGATGGGTACTCATCCCTTTGGAAAGGAGAACAAGAACTGTTTCCAAAATCAATGAAACTCAAGAGAAAAAACACTAAGAGAAGGGCAAAAGCAAGAAGGATCTTGCAGCTTCACAGTCCAGAGGAAAATGTTTGTATTTATCCCCTTGCTGTGGGGTTTAAACGGTGCTACATTGCAGCACATCCAGCTGGCACATCCCTGAACACTGAGCACATGCATCAGCTGCAGAATGCACCGATTTCATCGCAAGATTTTTATCCGTGCAGTTGGAAGGCTGTTTGTGTGCACATTTCAAGTTATCCAAACTTCTTCAAAGATCAGTTAGTAAATTATACAGATAACCATCTCAAGCATGAGCAGAAGGTTAGGGGTCATTTTTGGCTTTTTTAGGCTGCCAGGAGAGAACAAATATGACTTTTTCTGAACTGGCATGCATCCTCATAAAAAGTCCTGGTGCTTTTTATTGACTAACTGGACTGTGACCCTTGAAGCCAGTACTCTGTGCTTAGAAACACATAGAAAATGGTCTGCATAATGCTGCAAAGGGTTGGAAAATTACAGATTGTTATCAATAATTAGTATGATTTTTTTTTGCCATTTACCTAACAAAAAGACAGAGCAAGCCTGGGTCAGTGGCAGTGGTTCAGGCTTGTCACTTTTCATCAGCTTAAGTGCTGAGAGCAGATGTGAATCAGGTTACAGCTAAAAGCTTTATACACCAGTATTCACAGCCAAGAGTGCATCGCATTTGGTTAACTTTTATATGTTATGATTCCTACAAGGGGAAGGCTCTTGATGACCAAGGATCCATTTGAAGTAATGAGAGCTTACTTGGAGCTAACAGGCTCAACTTTGTTAAGGAGTACATGCAAATAACCTGAATCCTGCTGCAAGCTATGCTGACAGCTCAGTGGCACCCAGTACAGACAACAACAGACTACTACAAGCTTCAACCCACAGCATCATGCAGCTCATGTGAGCATTTCCACCCCCTTTCTTAAGCACATAAGTCACATTTGTTGATATTAATATCCAGTAGATGACTATCTAATAAATACAGCACTCAGAAAAACCTGTATATGTGGGGAGAAGGGGGCTTACTCTCTGGAATAGCTCTTTAAAAGGACTCATTCCAAGACAGCTATTCTAAATTTCCTGTCCCCATCCAACTGCTCAGTTAGCTGAAAACAAGTAATCATGCTAAGAAGATAAAGTGTTCTTGTATCTTCTGGGATGCAAACTGCCATTTTGCATTTGGAAGTGTTTGGAAGTGTCTTGGCTGCAAGAACATCCATCTGCTTGCTTGCCAGAGCAAAAGGAGCTCAATACCTGTTATGAAGCCTTATGTGTCACTTCCCAAGTTTGTTGCAGCGTCCTGAGGTGGCAGAAAGGCACTAGTCAACACCTTCTTAGTTTCAATTAATTAGATGACCTAATTTTTAACCATGTTTTGACATGGGGATCTGTGGATACAAAAATCACGAGTCCAACATGTTAATATTATGTTTTAAAGTGGCTCAAGACAAATGAAATGAATTTGGGATGATCTTTAAGATCCTTTCCAACCCAAACCTTTTCAAGGTGCTATCAGGATGAGCCTAGGTCAGCCCAGTAGATACTATTTCTTGTTGTCTGGCATACCCTTCTGGCCTTAATATAAGAAATCATCCAATCTGAGAGAAGACTTGCAGAAGGGTATGGAAAAAATACTTTTTTTTTTTTTTTGTAAAACAATATGCAGTCTGTATTAGCAGCCACATTTTAGAAAGCTCCCGACTGCAGCTGTCAAGCAAGAAATGCAAATAACAACTCTACACTGGCTTAAAAGTAACAGCTTTCTAAAACCCTGTTGTCTGTATCATTTCCATGTTTCTTGTCTTTTAGTAACTCTATCCTACCATAAGAAAAACGTCAATTGTCTTCCTGTGCAAATCTAGGATTAATGATATAGAGAACAGATGCACTGCAGAAGCAACACACACTAACATTTTTGCTTAACATAGTAAGTTGTAGATAGGTTTTGAGATTGCAAGTAAAAAGTACAGGAGAAAGAGATAAGGTTTCAAAAAACAGCCTAACGGTTCACATTGTGTTCTGCCCACCATGTAAAAACATGGATAATGATGACAGCAAATATATACGTGCACAAATGCACACAAACAAACAGGAAGAAATGATGAAAATGTTTGAGTCTGTTGTAAAGCTGCCACTGGGAGAGCTATGGCAATCACTGGCGGTGATCAAAGTCTCATCAGACATTTTAGCTGCTAATAGCTGGACCAGTTCCAGCTTGTACTCTAATCCTATTGCCAAATCTGCTGATGCTGTAGAGAAGCCTCGTACATCTCAGGTAACCTGAATGTGAGCAAAGGCAGCAAGGAAAGGTTAACAGCATCAAAGGTAAATTTTCAGATAAACCAGCAACTAGAATAGTGCTGAAAATCACCAATCTTCATGATTTGAGTGGGACACTGACCACGAGGTGGAGTCAGAAAAAACTAGCAGGAGCCATAGCGAAATATAAATAATTTTGTTTTCTTCTGAAGCGTGTAGCTTTTATTTCAGCTCTGGTAGAGGAAGGGTGGATGAAGGGCCAGATTCAGACACCTAAAATTAGACCTCTGCAGGAGAGGCAGGTGTCTTTCTACACTTCAATTACAGTCAGAGGAGACCTAATCAGCACAGCCAGTGGAGTCTAGAAAGCCATTTGGCCGGTCAAATGCAGGTGTCTATCTCAGCGTCAGATAAATAGCTCTCTAGGCTTCATTGTCTGCATTGAATAGATCAGTTTAAAAGGAACTTTGCCATCTAGCTCACAATTTGAGTCACAAGACACTAAAATTCATCTGGTTGAATGTGCAGATAAATCCTGCCCAATGCCTATTTTTTTATATCTTTATTTATTTTGATGTGGCAATTGCCAGGTCATGTGTATGGGTATATTAAGGTGAAGCAGTGAATCAGCTCAGGCACAGCATATCTGAGACCATAACAGCACCTTCCAGTACCTAAAGGGGCTACAAGAAAGATGGAGAGGGACTTGTGACAAAGGCAAGGAGGGACAGAACAGGAGTTAATGGCTTTAAATTTACTGAGGGCAGGTTTAGAGTAGGTTTAGATTAGATATTAGTGAATGCCTCTTCACTATGAGGTTCGTGAGGCATTGGAACAGGTTGTCCAGAGTTGTGGCTGCCTCATCCCTGGAGTTGTTCAAGGTCAGGTCGGATGGGGCTTTGAATAACCTGGTCAAGTGAAGGTGTCCCTGCCTAAGGCAGGGGTGTTGGAACAAGATGGTCTTTAAGGTTTCTTCCAACCCAAACCATTCTAGGATTCCATGGTTTACCTAAACCAGCATTCTCACTGTGATATTACAGGTGTCTCTGTCAATATTACACGTCAGCCAAAAACTGCACACTGCCTTGATTGCTGTGCAACTGCAGATTTTCAGGAAGATAATAAGCAATACATTTTTCCCAAACTGAAAAACATTTCACGCATTTCTATATTCCCCTCATTCTGATAATGCTCAGTCTCTCTTCCATACTCATCTTCCAGCTTATCATACTTTAATGAAAATCCTCCCATGCATTCTTACAGATATACAGATCTGAGATAGTAAACCAAGGCCAGTGCAATGAAAATGAAGCACTGAAATACAAGTACCTCTCCAAAATTTGTAGCAGACATGTAACAAAATCAATAAAACCCACCTTACAACAATCTAAACGCTTTTTATTGTATGTTAAGGGTTATTTTATTCAGTTGTCTTTTTTCTTTTCCAAAGAAATCTCTTTGTAATAAACAAAAAGCAGCAACTGCTGCAAAACAGATATTATTCAAAATAACCTGCACTCACAGCTTTTCATCTTTCCTCACCTTGAATCAGAAAAATCTCAAGTGAGAGCATATTATGTCCAAACAGATTGCTTGACGTCCTCTAGAACAGTACATCAGGAGGAAATGAATGGAAATTGTCTTTATTTTTCATAAAAGCTTATTCTGTCCTTGAACAAAGTGCTAACAAGGAAACATTATGCTCAATTAAATTGTTTATTTCTGTAAAGTCTCCAGGCCGATGAATTTTGTTATTGATTATGTGGAATCAAAGACAGCATTCTTACAGAAGACAGAAAGGGCCAAAATTTGACCCCAAACTGGCCATTTTATTGACACTTAAATTCCTGAGATGTGCCAAACTCTGTGTAGCAATCAAAGCTAAATAATAAATCCCCACACCTCCTTGTTCCAGTAGAAGTAGCTCCTATGAGCCCCATAATATGGTTGCACAGACTGGGAACAAATGTAGTAATTGAGAGAAGGAGAGATGAAATCTCAAGAGCTCCTGCAGACAAACCTGCATTCAAATCACTAAAAACCAGAAAAACTTTCTCCAGCCAATCACTTTTGTGCTCTATTTCTTCCAAGGTACTTTTATAAAGCCAGTCATATATGCTCCTTTCGGTATGAGATGGAGCCCATTAAACCTGGTGAGTTGTAACACAACAGCAATGACATTGTTAGCTCAAATAATCAACTTGCAAATCACAACTTTCTTCATGGCATCAGTTCCAATGGTTTTAACAACCTTGTTGTTTTTCCACTGACATCAGTGTATGCTGAGGAGGTGTGAGAAAGAGAGCAAGAAGTGGGCAAAGTCTGGCCTCTTTGCCAGAACAGCACCACAGAGTATAAGACATTTGCACGTCTTTTTGACTAAGTAATTTCACACCTGTCACAGGAGAGAGCCAAATACAATGCTTAAATCTTTGATATACCCTGAGGTTCCATCACTTCATCTCTCCTGAAAGGCAAAACTGTTCATTTCTCATTAATTGTCCTTTATGCAGAGAGTTTTCAATTAAACTGGGAGTAGCGTTACACTCCTTACTTTGCGATATTAGCCCCCAAAGATTAATAGATTGCTTGTAATTTCTGAATTGCCGTCTGTGTTCTATTACACTCTCATCATTTGTTCTGATTATGAGACCAAACCAGAAAGTGTCTCACAGAGAGTGGCAGTAGCCATCTGGATCCCTGGGGGAGCTGTTTTGGCAGAAAGAATGGCCAACTCAGTCTGAATGCAATGACAAACCTAAAGTGATTGCACAGAAGCCTACAGCTCCATGGAGGATGCCATCCAAACTTAGATTCAATTTACTAACTAACTCCTAAACAATGTCATCCAACAAGGTGTCTTTGTGCACAATCAGCTTTGTGTGCTTCTGAGTTAGTGTGGGGTTTGCAGCAGAGTTGAAAAATAGACTAAAAAGAAAATAAAAACCTTATAATTTTAGGAAAACCTGATTTTTAAAACTAAGTCTTCTGAAGAGACAATATTAAACAAAGTAATTAGAATATATTTTCTTGAAGAATTCACATTGTGTCACTAACCTGTTATACTTACTACCCTGCCTTTATCATTCTTGTTTCATGGTTGCCCTCAATAAGTACCATACAGGTGTCCTAACAACGTTGCTAAGATTAACTCTGTGCTCTAAAATACTACAGATTTCAGAAAAAAAAGTATAGTTTTATATTCACAATCTTGTGACCAAAAAAGAGCTTCACTCGGGATATTAATAAAGATAATTCATCCTTTAACCCTCTCAGGTTTGAAAATAATTCTCCCTGCAAAGAAGCAGAGCTATAATAATCTCCTGCTGGGATTGCATCAGATGCCAAAGCCCCATTGAGGTCCACCATCATCAGCGGTCCCCTGCAAGGCTCTGAGAGACCACAGTTACCTAACATAGCTCATGATCAATGACGTTCTTCATAACATCTCTAATCTTTCAAGCGTTTGGTTTTGGGAAATAGTCTGTGTTTTGATCTTTTTGTCCTGTGAGCTCTGGGGCCTCCAGTGCAAGACAGCCATGAACCTGTTAGACCAGGTGCAGGGGAGGGTCACAGAAATATCTGAGGGATGGAACAACTCTCTTAGGAACACAGGCTGAGAGAGCTGGGGTTGTTCAGCCAACTCTCTTCAGGAGAAGAGCGTGCTCCGGGAGAGATCTCATTGCAGCCGTTCAGTACTTAAAGAGCCTTATAAGAAAGACAGAGACTTAGTCCCCCCTTCCTCCTCCTTTATTTTAGCTTTTATTGTTGAGCAGAGCTCATGTGATATGGAGTACCAGTTTGCTCAGTTTGGATCAGGTGTCCCAGCTGTGTCCCCTCCCACGACCTTGCTCACCCCCAGCCTACTGCTGAGGGGGGAATATTGGAGAGATAGCCTGGAGGTTGTCGAGCACAGACCAGCAGTAGTCACAGCACTGGCACTGGTTATCAATACCTTTCTAGCTACCAAGGCACAGCACTCTAAGGGCTGCTAGGGGGAAAAGTAACTCCATCCCAGCCAGACCCAATACAGCATCCAGGATTTTTATTTCTGGTATTTTAAGTTTTGGTCCATCTCAATTAAAATCGGTTAGAAGTCAATTTCACAGCTGTTGGTTTTTAAGATCTCACAAAAATGATAATTCACCGGTAGGCAATAATTTACTTCAGCACAGCAATTCCCAGGATAAAGCTGACACATTTTTAAATCTCTCTCACTCTCCCTTCCTCATATCCACTCTTCTGTAAACCGGGGCTGGGGAAAGGACAGTGATCTTTTTTCCTGAGAAGTATGGGAAGGAAGGAGACTACAGATCTGTTTAACTCACCCACAGCCACATCTCACTGAAATTATTTTCCAGGTATAAGGTGAACAGTAGCTGTCTGGGCCTTGTCCACTGAAATCTGAACCCTCCTTGTCCTTCACTGTGCCGACACTAATGGCATCTCACGGAAAGATGAGCCTGAATGCAGGACATTCCAAGACTAGAGCCTTAGAGAGTTTTTTTTTACTGTGAAATCTCCTTTTTCTTGGTTAAAATATTTGGATTATATTTACATTTTGAAACCCATCCTAAGCATCCTCTGGATGGATCAGAACAAGATCAGTCCTCTGGTGGAATTTGTTTTTTAAATAAAGGTTGAAAAAATTGTGCTCGAAACCTTAGACACATTTTCAAGTGGATAATTAAACCTGACTGCCCCCATGGGGGGTGGCCTTTAGTGCAAGTTGGTTGCCAGTACAAGTCTATTTAATATATTGCATGTTATTTCTTTCAGGTTTATTTGGTTTATATTGGACTGCATAGAATTGAAAGTAGATGGGGTAATAGGCATTACCTAAAGTTATGTACTTGGATTGCTCACAGGGGTGAGAAAGATGGGGAAGAGGACCTGGACCCCCAAATCCAGCCAGGAGCTGCACCTGGATGTCACGTTCAGTAGTGTGATGCAGAGCACCTCTGGAATGCAGCCAAGAGAGGGAGGCCATGGGTCTTGGTTCACTTCTGTGAGGAACACAGGAAGTTTTGCCCAGATCTAGTGGAATTCACTTCATATATCTTTTTAGAGCAAATCTAAGCCCAGCATTGCAAAATTTGAACATTGAATCATTAGCTCAGCTGGTATATTACTGATTTCTGGTAAATCTCAACCTTATCTTTCCTTTGGGATAAAATTCAGTTTATTTGTATGGCAAGTAGCAAAATGATGCCTTGATCTCAATTAGTTGCTAATATTATATGAATGCTCATCTTTAACAACCATAGTCTACAGAGGCCTGACAAAGGGTCAGGTAAAGAGGATCTGGATTTAGTTGAATCCTGATAAAACTCTGTTTCCAACACCAGGTCTAAACATTACCCAAGTTTACCTTCCCTCTGCTAAAGACCATGCTTTCAGCAGTAACGAATTAACATGGCTCCCACAAAGCTAGGGGGATTATGCATGTACAGCGTTAAGCGATAATTGAAGCACATCCATTTTTTTCAACATTATTTTCACATCTGTTCCCCAGTGGCTGGCTCCCACTTATTTCCACAAAAGTTATTAAAATAGATCATATGCCATCTGCCTTCAACCTTACCCTCCATTACCTATGTTTGACATGGTTAGTTCTGAAGAGGTCTACAACTGTAATTAATATATTCCCAGTCATCTACTCAACATGGAGACAGCCTTCGTTTTATTTTGTACAGCATTCTGTGCATCAAGGTAAGTTTTGATGCAAATTATCAACTACTGTATCCCAGCGTATCACCTGCAAAGTACTTTTAGAGGGTGAGACATTAATGCCACTGTAGAAACATTTTGCAATTATTCCTGATGTGGACAAACATGCCTTAACTGCAGCTCGCTACTAAATTAAAAAAAATAAAAGCACCATTGCAAAGAGTCAAACATCTGCCCAATTCCAAAGGGCAGCATCAGAGCACTTAAACAAAAACACAGCAGGGAATTTAATCATGAGAAAACTGAAGTGAAAGAAGGTTTTGTACGACCACAGCTAGTTTTAGTTCTTTCATGGCAAAAACAAAGGGGTCAGAGAGATCAAGAGGTCACCCATTCATGGGTTAAAAAAAAAAAAAAGAACAAAAAGGACTTTTCTATAATCTACTATGCAGTGCTAGGAAATGTCCAGATCAGGGCTTCCCCACCCTGTATTCTACCCACCTTGAAGGATAAAGAAAACAAAATCCTTGGGCTTCAACCTCCCAGCCAGCTTTTATCATAATCCATATTATTCGCAAAATAGACTGGAGGTGACTTATGTGGTGACCTCTCACCACAATTCAAAATGACTCTTAATGAACTAGGGTAATTCATTCCTCTGGCAGAGCTTATGAGATAAGGCAAAACTGCACTGGTGGGCTCAGCAGACTGAAATGTTAATCTTTTGTAGTCCCTGCTCCAGAGGACCCCCAGGTCAAATCCTGGTGCTGCCGAGAAGTAGCAGTGCCTTTGTTTGGGGTTGGAGAAGCATGGTTCTTGATTTCAGTGTTGCTATTCACTCTGCAGAATGTAATGTGTGTGTGTTAGTAAAAACAGCCTGTAAAGTTATTTAAAACCATACAACAGAACTGTCTGTTGAAAGGCAGAGAACAAAGGCTTAAAATAAGAAAAAATAAAAGAAAGGGGGGGAGGTGAATTTAAGGAGTCCGAAACAAAAAAGACAATAAGGCTGTGCTCCCAACCTGCACTTCTGGCTCTTGTCCTCCTCTCTGGGTCATTAAAAATCCACTGTGACATTGCTTCAAGAGTTAGAAACTCCAAGTGAAATGGCTTTGATTATTCATTACAAAACAGGAATGCATATCATTTCATCCCACCGTAGCAGCAAAAGTATGATTTACCTTATCAAATGTGATAGGATGCAAACATCTCTCATTTTCTCTCTTCCCTGGTCTGAGATAAGCTAGCTGTTTCTGAACTCCAGTGTACAGAGCAGTTGGTGGCATTTCTTCCTTTGAATCAGTAAAACAGGGGTGTTGAGAAAGATGAGGATCTGTTTAAAGTTACAGTGGAAAAGTATGCAGCAAAAAATTGATCTGAAATTCCCATATCTAAAGTTTCTGCCCCAGTTTTCCTGCTTATGCTTTTCTTTCTCTTGGCCCTGGCAGCACTTGCAAGGCAGCAAAACCACTGAAAAGGTCTTCGGACATCTGACCAAAAAAAAAACCAAACAAGTGAGGAGAAAATTATAAATTGCGGGCCTGAATGTAAATAACGTAATGGAGAAGGGTTAGCAAGGAATGGTCTAGGAAACTTCCTGGGAAAAAGAGAGTGGACATAGAGTTAGAAAAGAGTTTTAAAACTGATTAAATGGTTTGCTATACTTGATCTCTTTTCCCAGAAATTAGCAAGGTGGATGTACACAGGAAATAGAACTTCTCTAATACAGTAATAGCAGACTCCAGACTGCTGGAAAATTATATTTAGGTGGAGAAAATATACCTGGGAACTGCTCATAGGCATCCTGACCTCAGCAAGTTCATCCTGGACGTGACACATTTGTGGCCAGCAGAGACCAACCTCCTGGCCAAGTCCAGGACTAGAGTCAAAAGACCAGGGAAAAATCTTGGTTTCTCTTATGGCATGGTGAAATCTCTGCTATACTGCAGCCAGGTTGCAATGTTGGGCTGTAGGCTGACCGCAGTAAGATGGGAATGTATGGTAGGAGCAACTTCAAACTACTGACACATTTCTGAATTTATTGGAAAATGATTCTGGTATTGACGACTGCAGGTGGACTTATGCCTTTGTGGTCAGGGGTGATGAAAGACCAGTTCTGAGATCCTCTCAGTATACACTGTCTTAAAGCATTGTCTCTTTTTGTTTTTTTCTTGTTTCTCTCCTTTCCATGTTGAACTTGAGACTGTTTGAATGATGAGCCCCACAAAACACAATTAACTGCCACGGAAACTACTCAGCTTTCAGCTCAATGTGATCAACTTAGTTGCACATTATTATTGTTGTTGTTAACTATTATTGCTATTAATTTTTCGAAGTAGAATATGACTAATGCACCTATGGATGTGTGGATATTGTATGGCATAGAAACGCAATTTGGCTTTAGTTATAATGTTATGCGTTTCACCTTGACCTAATTTCTGCAAAGGAGAAATGAGAGAAAAGTTGGTTCTAGACAAGAGAGAATTGCAGGGTAGGTTTTGAACAGGGGTGAGTGCCACATCACATCAGAGAGTCCACAGGATTCTTTTCAGTGGAAGCCTCAGTGAATAAGCCATGATCTTTCACACGGGTGCTTCAATTGGGTAACTAGGACAGCAGGTATAAGGACCATGACAAAGGGCACTTACCTCTAGAAAGAGAAGTTCCTCCAAATTTAATGTCAATAATCTAAAGTCAGTGTATCCTGCAAACACATAACATCCTTGCATGCATCCTTGACAAATAGGACCAGGATACTTTCAGTAATTTTTCTTAGTCTCTTCCCTCTCTTATTATGATTTCTTTTTCACTCAGTTGCACAGCTCACAGATTTCTCAAACCTGGTCCTACAACCAATTTATTGATGGAGACACAAGCAAGACTGGAAACTGAACTTGAGTGCTGTATTAAGAAGACTCACCACTTTACTTTTGGGTAATTAAAGCTACTCATGGTTAGATTTTGTGCAACAACAAGGAGGAATGATTTCAACAAGTTGATAGTTTTCTTTTGTGGCAAAGCATTTGAAGAATATTTCTGCTGTGACAGCAACTCATGTCAATGCATGCCAGTCCTCTAAGTTGGAAGAATACTTCTGCTCTGAAGGCTGCATTCCTATAAAATTATAGGGAAAGAATTTTCTTCTTCTTCATTTTCATTACTTTCTTTAAGTTGGATCTGTAATAACTTCTATCAAAAAAGAGAAAAGAAAAGAGGGAAAGTAAGAAAGAATTTGTACTGTGGACCAATATACTTGGTGGGCCGAAATAAAATATACAGTTATGTTATCACAGAGTAAAGCCCTATAATTATACGCATTCTTTTATTTCCTACAAGTTTGCACTTTACAATCCACTAAACCAAAAGGCCAGATCACTCAGCTACGCAGATCCCTTGCAGTCTACTTAGCCAAGGGTGAAATTAATTGAAATTCAATGGTGATATGCTGATTTACAAGTAGAGGATCTTTCTCAGAATACCATAGAAGACTCTTTTGCTTTTGAATGGATGAGTGATTAGATTTAGATTAGAGAACTTATACAAACATAGAAAGAGAAACAGTTGCCATAGCCTTTTCTTAGATCATAAAAAATAATCGGATTCAGGGTTAGCTTTCTAAAAAGAACAATCTGCAGAAAGAAAAATAAAGGAGCATCTTAAGCTGCTGTCACCACACTCTAAAGTGCCCACACAATAGGTTCACTTCAGAGTGAAACCAGTTCTCCTTTTGGTTCATTTGCTGACATTGTCTGATGGGCAGCTTTGCTCTTTGCAAAGAACGGTTCAGAAATCCTGAGTGAAAGGTTCAGAGCTGGACGGAGCAGACAATCATTCATCCGTTTCGCGATCACAAAATTCAGGCACCTATGTGGCTTGTGAACAACTGAAAGCCAGGATATGAGAAAGGCTGCTTGCTCCTGGAGCAAGTGTCTGAACTTGGGCCCCCAGAAGTATTTAACCAGAAATTTGCCTAGAGGGTCTTTTTACCATTTGTGTTTTCTGCTTCCCTCTGTCTATGAAATGGTTTCTTTTTGATGAATGATTGCTATCTGCCACCACTCCCCTTCAGGTGAAACTTTATGCCCTTTAAACAGCATTGACTAAAGATCAGGGGGTAAAATAGAAGAAGGAAGAGAGAAAATACCTCTGTCAGGAAGTGTGGGAAATCCAGGAGAGCAAACCTGGGTCTCTTTCGCTGGCTGGTTATTGAAAACACAAGACTTTGCCTTAAACGCCCCTGAAGCATCACATTTAACCTCTGCCTGACTAATCTGTGGAGGAAGGTGCTAAAACAGTCGCTGCCTTAGCAGGGATGCATTTGTGAGCAAATAAAAAGCTATCTCTGGATACCAGGTTTTTGTGTAAGCAGAGCCCTCATACAACATCTGAGTATCTGGGCTGCTGACCCAAAAAGTAAGGTGCTGCCTGTGCCCCTTGCCCACCTGTCTACCCTCCCTTACTCAAACACCTTAATGGAAAACACTATCCCTGACACAAAGTTAACATGGATGTGGGAGGCTCAGACCACAGGGACCTTGGAGTGAGCTAAGGTCAAAAAGCCGTTGCCAAATATGTGATTAAAAAAAAAAAAGACTTCAAGCATTAAATCTGCTTTGTTATTAATGTCCAAGGTTCTCTCTCAGTCAAAAAAAAAAAAAATCAGTTGGGTTTCTCTTGAGTGAAGGCTAATAAAGTGACAAGCAAAGTGTCGTTAACTTGGCGTTAACCTGCCCAAGTGACTCACCTCACTAGCAAAATCAAGTTTTGTCCACTATCAAATTGCAGGGATCAGCTAAGAATGATGAGCTAGGAGCTAGACATTTCATGAAGAGCCAGTATTACATAAACCCACGTTTTCACTACAGAACCTCTAAAATAAAGAGTTGGACCTTTCTGCTTGTTATTCTGATCCCAGACAGACTCTTTATCTTTACCACGAGCGCTTCTAATTCACAGTCCCAGCAAAAAAGTTATGAGCTGAAGTAACAGGAAAGCTGTTGTACCACTGCTGTCCTTAGAGACAAGATAAATGGCACAGAATGTTCCCTTCATCCCTAGGGTTGCCCCCATCTGAGTGAGGAGTCAGTTCAGTGTGTTGCCTCGCTTGCTAAATTGCCACTTAGAGGAAGACACAGCTAAACGTGGTCACCCCTGGAGATACACCTTCTGTGCAGTGATGAAGTTGTCATGTGGCCACTAGATAAGCCAGCTAAAGAGGGTCAAGAAAGCTGTCCTCCACTTGATAGCAGCATCTTAATAGCTTTCTAAAAACAGTAGGCCATCAAGTACCTAGACAATTTAATTTCACTTCTCAGCTGGAAAATAAGTACAGTACTTACTTTCATTCAGAAAAGAGAGGGAAAAGGAGAACTCATCTGCCCATTGATTCATTTGTTCGCTCATTTCCTGTGTTAACTCCGAGGTACTGCAAGATGCAAACTTTCAGAAAACTTTCTATGCCAATACACAATGACACTTTATCAATAGTATTTTCCCTGACACCTTTGTAAGCTCTTAGGTTGCTTGGCCACCTTGTTATGGTATAGGAAATGTCTAGGTAGCATTCAGGGAGATAGTCTTCGCATAAATGTATTCCTGCTACTCTACCTAATAGTGATACAGTTAATAACATGGATGTATGGAGTGGGCACCTCTATCTCCTTAAGCTTGTGAAAAAATCTGGTGCTGAATTAGTTTTTCAATTTGACATAGACTGCAATAAAGTGCGAGCCACTTATAGTCTTCCAGAGTTTCTTGCAGACTTGCACAGACACGGACGCACTGCTAAATTATATTCTCTAATGAATGGTTAAACAAAAATCTGGAGAAGGTCCAGCTTTTCCCAGTTTCTTCATAAATGGTTCAGGACAGACTTTCTTTTGTTTTGTCATTAACTGGATTGGAATGATATTTCATTATGCAAATGGCAGTGTTTGGAGATTTGTGTACCTGGGTTTCTTTTGTGTAGATTTAGAAAGCTGCCAAATGACTAAGATAAAGCAGAGATTTGCTTTCTGCCTCACTCAATCTTTATCACAGTCTGGGACTGCAGTCCCAGAGTACAACCACAGTACAGATCCCAGCCATAAGGCTCCCCACAGCAAAGCCACTGATTGCTGTCAGATTAATGCAGACTGGCACCAGAGCAACAGACGGCCTGGAGTGGCAAGAGCAAACCTGTGATTTATCTGCCAAATTTAGGACGTGTTGTATACAGTAACTTATAATAGTATTTGAAACATCTTTTGCTCCAGTAATGCACTTTAGCCAGTGCTTTGATATGGCTACAGCTCTTCAGCTTTGTATACTAGACTTAATAAGCTGAAGATATACCTGTAGGTCTACAACCTCATGGAGAGGACTCCATCAGTGCTGGGACGCATGGCATTTAACCACAAGAAATAATGGTTCTTACTTGTCTTGATGGAACTGTTTTGACTGGTCAACAGAAGTCTGTGTGGTAACTGAAAAACTTTAATAATGTTTTTAATTATTAGGGTGATCAGAACTGTCCCTTTCAGTTTTCTAAGCTACAATATATGCTTTTTCAAATCACTGAATGTAAATGCTTTCAAATAAGACAGTCTGGAAATCCCTTTAAAGTTCTCCCACCAATGTTGTACTGGCAGGATCTTTTATATTCTGAGCAACTTTGCAGGCAGAAATCTCATCAAGGTACCAAATTAAACTGTCATGCTGCTCTGTGACTCCTGAACTGCTGGCACGCCCCAGCTGTAATGCATGTTATTAATAACACCAAGTTGTCGGGAAAACAGTTTCCAGGTCATATTGTAAAGGCAGCTAATTGGTAACAATGAATGACAGATTCCCTTTAAAGTTCTGGAAATAACTGGATGCAAACAATGCCACATGACAAAAAATACTTATTTTTGGCACAGCTGTACCTCTCACTGAGACCCTTCTAAAAAGACAAACCAAAGTATTTGCAGAGAATCTAAAGCATCCAAATGCTTCACTTTTCAGACAGAAATTAGTTCGCAGGCAGCATAGCAGGAGAATGAATAAATTATGTGGGTCACAGTTGATTATTATTGTTAATCTATAATAACTAGCTAACCAAACACAAAGTAAAGGTTAAATTTCCAGAGGTGTTGAGATACTATTGATAGCTTCACATGACCAAATTAAGACCACCAAGCTTATACTTCAGATTCCCTCTTTAACCTTTGGAGAAACAGAGGCACTGCTGGGGTGTAATTCATCAGATCTGCAATAGTTGTGGACAACGCCTCCTTCAACAGTGCCTCTTCCTTAACACCAAGCCTAATTATAGACCAAGGTGCTTAGCTTAGATGGAGACTTCAAAGTTTAAGAAAGATGAATCAGATTTTTTTGTGAATGAAAGCCACATAAGAGTGGCCGGTCCAGAAAGATGGGGGGAAGGATGCACTGCATATGCACCAGGTTAGTAAGTTTGGGAGCCAAACCATTCCAGGCTGTGACTTCTCCCTTAGTGGCCACAGACTCATGAGTAGGAAAAACAACCCATATAAAGCACTGTTTGAATGACTTCTGCTTATTGCTCAGCTTATTAAACCAACCTGCTACCAATTTTGCATACTAAGGAGTAACAGATAGCCCCTCTGGGATCTGCCATTCAGGCAGCCTCCAGGGACAGGGCAGACACTCGGGATTTGAACATCTCCTGTACTTACACTGAGCAGGATGCTTACATCCCATGAGTGCTTCCAGTCTGAAGACAGGAAGGGATTTAAGCAGGACACAGGTGTAATCATATCACTCTGCAGCAGGGTGAATTTCATCCTTGGTGCCTGAACTCATCATCTGCAAAATGATTCAGAGAAACAAAGGCTATATGGCCAGAGGGATCTGTTTCCAGCCCTTCACAACACACAGACAAAACAGCTATTCCCAAGAGCTGGATTAAGCCTTTTGAAAGATAGCTAATCTTGTTTTAAAGAACCAGAATGATGATGAATCTGCCACCTCTCCTGGTAAGGTGTTGTGATGCTTAATTACCCTCACCATCAGAGAATTGCACATTCCTTCAAGGTGGAATTTGTTTGTCTTCCAGCCAATGAATCATGTTATGCCTTAGTTTGCAAGACCAAAAAGACCTCCCTGTCTAAAAGTTTATCTGGGCATTGGTGCCTACATATGGGAGTCAAGCCCTTGTCAATTTGCACATTGATGAACAGCAGACGGTGAACTCCGTAACCTCCTTATCGCATAGGCTGTTCCCCTGGATCTTGTTTTTGGACTCCCTTGCAATTCTCTGAAGCTTTCCTTCGTTGCTCTTCAACTCAATGGAGGAGAGACAGAACAGGATGACTGCAGGGCACCCTGGGCTTGGTGCACACATGGGGGATCATGTGGGTACAGGAACATTTGACCTACAGCATGCAGAATGAGAACTAAGCTGGGCTGTTGGGTTTCACTTACTGTGTTAACGACTCCCCTCTGTCTCCATCCAATCTTCATCAGGGACAGCTCTTTTCCAGTAGAACCACACAATTCTGTCTATTTTAGAGCAGATGATATGGTCTGCACAGAAATTTCTGAATTTTAACTACCTCTTTTTCAGATTTTAACTGCACATGCTTTTTTCTCCCCTCTCTGAGATCCAGAGAGTAATTGTTATATTGTATGGGGTTTTTTTAAAAGGTATTTATCCAGCCTAAATTCACTGCCACACACTCTCATTGAGTAACTTCTTGGTCTTATTTTTAAAGCCGGGTTCCTGACCGTTAAAATGGAAACTGTGTACAAAGTACAAAATATTTTCTACATAAGTTTAACTAATTGTACATCTTTTCTGTCTGAATTACTCTTTCAATCTTCTTCCTCTTACGTAGAAATTCTCTCCTCAACTAGAGCCAATTTCATAATTTCTCTGCTACTTGTGTTGCATCTCTCTGAAGCTAATACTGAACACATGCCAAATGATACCATTATCTCACAATATTTAAAATGTTACATTTATAGCATAATAACATACAATATAATATCTTCTTGCCTTTGTGACTACCATTGTTCTATTACTAGAGAAATTTCCAGTGAATTTTGTGCAAGCAGAATCCACCTTTTTTTTCTTTTTCCCTTTTACTGGGGGTGCAGGTTTGCAGACACTCAACAATCAGGTAATGTATCAGGAAAATCTGGAAAAAATTGCAGTCAGCTTTCTCAGATTAAGGTTGTTTAAGAGCATTGAAGTTCAGCCTTGGTTGAAAATAAAATTGTGAAACCAAGTGGCAGCAGAGCTGTAGAAATAATGCATCCTAGCATGAGTCGTGGTACGTGTTGTCCCTCTACTCCATTTTGGTGGGACCCCACCAGGAGTACTGCATCGAGCTCTGGGATCCTCAGCACAGGAAGGACATGGACCTGTTGTGGCAAGTCCAGAGGAGGCAACAAAGCTGATCAGAGGGCTGGAGCACCTCTCCCGTAAAGACAAGCTGATAGAGTTTGGGGTGTTCCATCTGGGAAAGACTCTGGGGAGCTCCTTCCAGTACCTAAGTGGGCTCCATGAGAGAACACATGGCATGGAGTGATGGGACAAAGGTAAACAGTTTTAAATTAGAAGAGGAGAGATTTAGATTAGATATCAAGATGAAATTCTTTACTGTAAGGGTGGTGAGGGATGGACACAGGTTGCCCAGAGAAATGGTAGATGCCCCATCCCTGGAAATGTTCAAGGCTGGGTGGGATGGAACCCTGACAACGTGGTCTAGCGGAAGGTGTCCCTGCCCATGGCAGGGGGTTTGGAATTGGGTGACCTTTAAAGGTCTCATGCAACCCAAACCATTCTGTGATTCTATCATTATTTAAGGTCAGAAGAAGATAGGTTTTTGCATAAGAAGTGGAGGACCCTTCTAGTGCTTTATCACTGGAACAAGAGGGAATGATAAAAAGAACTGTCCCTGAAGAGTTATTCATCAGTTCAGATGAGATCACATCTGCAAACTCTGCAAGGTAGCAATTCCTGGGACATGCTGACGGCAACACAAACCTGACTGAGGCCCTGCAACTCTAATCAGCTTCACGACACTGTGGCTGAACTGCAAATGCTGTGCCTTGCAACAGCAACCCACGGTCACAGTGGTGGATGATTCTCCAACTGCTGCTACAGCACTGCAAGCAGGGTTTTGGAAAGGTAGGATGAAAAAAGGAGACAGTGGATAAATACAGAAATAAAACCTGAGGAAGACAGTCTGAAGGACTGATGACCAAGTGGGACTACACATCATAACTGGCAAAAGAATGCTTCCAAGTCATGACATGTCTATACATATATATGTGAAAAAGAGAAAGGGACAAAGAGGGAAGACAGAAAAGATAATGATGGCAGTGGAAATGGGAAAAAAAAAACCAGCCTGGACAGTAGAAAGAGTGGTGTTCATGAAAAAAAATAGCCCTGCATAAAGGTCATGGGTTAACAGTAGAAGTGGTAAATGCAAATTCTAGATATGTAGACTTGGTAAGAACAGTCTCATTCCCATACAACAATGAGAAACTAAGGTCTGGTAGAAAAGGGATGCTTAAGAAAAAGCTCTAGGCTTTCTCTTGACTCTGACAATGCCTCTGCCAATACGAAGCTGTGAGCAAGCTATTGTAAAATTGTGAGTCTTGTGTCTGTTTTGCTTAAAAGATAACTGAGACTGGAACACCAACCAGTTTATAGACATTATTTATGCCCAGACATAATTTTGAAAGTACCTTGCAGTTATGGGATAATTAAGTATCACAACAGCTCTTGAATAAATTTTTTCATTATCAGTTTTGGAAATAGGGAAAGTAAGGCACAAGAAGTGTAAGATCAGAAGTTTGGCATCCATGCACATGTTAAAATCAATAGTTCAAGCCTCTTATTTTAGACTGGGTGCCTGATTGTTCAGCAATTCATAGCAATAGTATGGGGAACAGGATTTCTGTAAAGTGGGATTCCTGCACTACTTTAAAAAATGCTAAGAATGTAAAACAGGAATTTCTGTAGGTCTAATTAAAAAGATCATAGTCCGACAATGCTTCTTTCTTAGCATTGTCAACACCCATTGCCTCCTGTAGAAGCTAAACTATCTTGGATTTCCCCAGCAAGGCTCTCCTCAGTTCTCCCAGAGCTCACTGGCCTCAGTGACCCCAAAAGCCAGTGCTTCGTGTCCCCATTTACCTAAGAGCCAGCATGAAATCTTCCTTGCTGCAATCAGGATCCTGGCTCTCCTGTGGGCAGTTTTGAGCTCTCTTATCTGCTCAGAGTCTTTTTGAAGATTTTTCCTGCTGTGGTGGACTGACTACCACAGGCAGAACAGCAAAATATAGCTAAAGCAGGAGGTAAGTGTCCCTTTGCATGTGCTTCAAAGCAAGAACACTCCTGTGGTTTTCTGCCTCCCACCACACCCTGCAGCTTTAGAGCTGTTTCAGGGCCAAACCTGGCCTAAAAACCCTGTCCTCAACCTCTTTCTTGCTCATGGGCATAAAAATGGCCCATGGAGATTAACACAAGTGAAGGCAGGTCATCTAACACAGGTTAAGCTTATTTCTGCCATTTCCTCATCCTAATAATTTCCCCAACAAGACTTCCATAGACCTGCTGGAGAGAGTTCAGAGAAAGCCAACAAAGATGGTTGGAGGTATGGAACCCTTCTCCTGTGACAAAGACTCTGAGATGAGTTTGGTCAGCTTACAGAGGGCTTCAGGAAGATCTCAGAGCTCCTTCTAGTTCCTAAGTGGGCTACAAGAGAATTGGAAAGGGACTTTTGACAAGGGCATGGAATGACAGGACAAGGGGGAATGGCTTTAAACTAAAAGAAGAGATATTAAGATCAGATATTAGGAAGAAATTCTTTACTATGAGGGTGGTGAGGCATGGTCACAGGTCACCCAGAGAAGCTGTGAATGTCCCATCCCCGACACTGCTCAAGGCCACGTTGGACGGGGCTTGGAGCAATCTGATCGAGTGGAAGGTGCCCTTGCCCATACCAGGGGCGTTGAAACTAGATGATCTGTAATGTCCCTTCCAACCCCAGTCACTCTGCCATTCTGTGATTCCAGGCTGCTAAAATACAGTGTGTGATTAGGCTCGCTCTACACGCACATGATGGAAAGGCACTGAGCAGGCTACTAAACTAAGACCCCAATTATGAGCACCAGGATATAATTTCTAATAAGGCAGGATGCAAATGGCCTCCCTCTGCCTTGCCAATCTTCACAGGCCAAGGTACCCACCTTTGTGTACGTGCACACTGGGGACCACTCGTCTTAATGACATAGACGATGAAAACTTAATGCTGAGCTCAGGTAATGTGCTCAAGCACGAGGTTTTATCTGCTGCAAATAAATGGCACCTTACCATCCTTTTAGTATTTTAAAAAAAATCTTCCGTAAAAACCATGAGCTTATTTTACCGGCATGAAATAAAGAAAGGATCTGGAGAGGCATCTATCTATCCTTCCATCCATCATTAGATGTAATTTAATACTTAATGACATTTGTGATCATCATGCTACGCTTGTAATTGAAAATGAATAATTGAAATTCCAATTACCACAGGGGTCAGTGTAAGGGGAATTCGTATAGTAACTTGCTAGGCAATAGCCTAAATTTGCAGTCATGTTAGGACTGCAAACAACGTGTCTCATTCTTCAATTATTTATTGGGAAATGTCATCTTAATTTCGCTTAGCTATTTCTGCGAACAGTCAGGGCATTGTCCTGAAAGGCAGAAAATCTAGACTTCCTCATGCTCTTTCAGCATCTAGCTGGAGAGTCCTGGATCAGCACTCCTGTGGGGCTCCCCGTTGGCATCTGTCCTTACCAGAGCACCTGAAGGTACCACCAGCAGACTAAGTGCACTTCAATACAGACCACGCATCTGTCAGCATGAGGGAAATGCAAGAAAGCACAGAGCTGCACAAGACCAAGAATACATGATACCAGTGGAGTTAGCCTTAAATAATCGATCTTCGGCTTCAAACAACATCCAGTGGCAAATCATCAACATAACAAAAGAGGCTCATTTTCAGGCTATTAGCTGCTTGCAGTACAAGGAACTTTTCTGCCTTTCTCAGAAATCTGATCCCCTAATGACTGCAGAAAGGGCAACAGGACAGAAAATAATTACAGTCTGTCAGACAGTCTGGCATTCAACCTTCCACATGGTCCAGCAGACGGTGTCAAAGATTTGACCTCAAGGGGGTTTAAAGCACATTGTCAGAAAATACCCATCTAAGTGGTCTACAGAGCATCCTACAGCTGATCAATGTCTTAAGTGAGCAATACTTAGCAGCTGAAATGTGTTTGATTAGTACATCTAACCCCTGATTGATTGGTTTTCTAAATAATTAATTGCCTTGTTCGTGGGGGAACAAAATAAAACTTTAATAAGTGACAAGGATCTCAGTGTCTCTGTAGCAGGCTACAAGAATTTTACATCTGCTTTTCACTGGTCAGTTTGAAATTCACATATGAAACCATCCGTGTATTTGCATCCAGAGTTGCAAAATTCCACTGCTTTCCTAATACCCAAAAATGTGGCTCAGTGGAAATTTCCCTTTGACTTACTTCAATGCCAGAAATTTTACATATTCCTTTCACTTGTGTTTCAATTCATCTGATCTTTCCAGAAAGATACAACCGGTTTGGGCATTAAACTTTGAACACATGACTTTAAAAAAAAGGTATGAATACAATACAGTATATACTCATATGGGTTTCTTGAATAGGCTGCTGATCAATTTACATTGGACCTTTGTGTGTAGGCAAGTCTCCCTCAGCTTTTCTTTGAACCCAGTAGAAGCAAGTATCTCCAGAAGGCAACTTAATAGAATAGGTCATGGAGGGAAAATAGAATCATGGAATGGCTAAGGCTGGAAAAGATCTCTAAGGTCATTAAGTCCACTCTTTAGGCCAGCACTGCTAAATCAACCACTAACCCATATCCCCAAGTGTTACATCTACGTGTCTTTTGAATGTAAAATCATCAGGTATGATGATTCCACCACTTACCTGGGCAGCCTATCCAAATGTATGAAACTGATCTCATCTGTCTTAAGATGCATCCCCTCCAAGTTCCCAGGTTTGTGCAGTGACTCCTACGCAATGTGTTAGGCTCTGTGTACTTTGATCAAAAGAGTGCAGAGTGCCTCTGACAACCCACTGCAGATTCAGGTTCACAGGTAGAAGGAGACATGCAGCCTGTCATAACCAGCTCCAGCAGCAGGTTTATATACAGTCCTTTGTTAATACAATCTGGAGGGACTGATTATTTCTGCAAGTACAGCCTGGTTTGAAATGCAACTAGCAGGACTGAAATTATTTACATCCTTTCTACACAGATACCAGGGTGAAGGGTAAGAGATAATCACATCATGGTCTGGTCCTCACCCATTCAGTAATGGCCCTCTGGCCTTGTCCAATAAAAGCAAGTACCACTTTTTTACTAGAAAGAAAAAGGAACTGAAGTTTTGGACAGAATTACCTAGAAAAGGCTCATCTGAGCATACAAGTTGCCCTGCTGTGACTAAGGATCTTCCTCCTCCCTCCGACCAGCTATCAGCAATGAGTGCCCCCAATTCCAACCTTAGTGCATTACACATGCACACTCCCACCAAGACCTAAATTCACCTTTGCAGCAAATAAGTATTTCCTAAATATTCCCAAATATCTGTACCCCAGGACATACATTAGTGCTCTTCCCCATATGGCCCTCAGTTACCCCGTCCTGATCTGTGTTTCTTGGCAGGACTGGATAATAGGCGCTAAAGGGACAGTCACTCCACCGGGGCACTCAGGCCCTGAACTTTTAGATGAAGAGGAACATGCCCCTCAAAATTCAACCAACATCCTTTCCTCTTTGCCACAGAAACACCACTGCAGGAGACAGAGCATGGCCAAGCCAAGTGCTAGTTGGTCTTCCATACTGAGCCAGCCACTTCCACTGCAGGTCCATGGCATGAAAGAAGTTTTTCTATATTGCAATTTAAACTTTGAAATCTCTTGGTGTATAAATGGTAACATGTTAAAATGATCTTTGTGTTGTTTGATCCTGTCCCTTTTTGGGTCAGTACTACCACATTGCCATGCAGGTCACAATGTTGTTATTAATGTCAGATTTATAAGGACCATCAGTGGGTGAAGTGCCCTTAAAGGGGCTTTTTAAACAAACCTGATTTCAGCTTATGGAACCAGACCATCATTATGTCTCTCACCAACCAAAGAATGTGTGTTTACACAAGAGGAGGCCACGGGTCAGAGGCAGAGAGCAGAAGCACAGACAGTGCAAATCAATATTTTTAGATATTTTACTGTTAAATAAACTGTAAGACCAGGCCCAGCTGGTTTGCATCAGCTTCACCACTCTTAGTATCAATGCAAGAAGGAATGTTTACTTGTATCGCAGTTATGGATCTCAGCACTGTCATCTCGATAAACTGCTGCCTGGAAAACCTCACATCTTCTCTAATTAGCTACTCGTTGAGAATGTGGAAGAGGTATACAGCTTCTTGGCTTACAAATAAAGCAATTAAAGAGCAATTTAGACATCAGAGTAAGGTCAAATATTTAACTTCTCAGAGCCTTTGAGTAATCAGGGACTGCTGGGTGTCAAACAAGTCATGGGATTGGAATGACCTGATCAAGAAAAGCAGTTCTTCTATCTCCTGATGCTCAACCCAGGGTCCTGCCCTCTGGATGCAGAGTCCCATCCCTCCTGTACACGGCAAAGGCCAAAAGGCAAAAGGCTTGTCAGCAAAGAAACAGAAACAGATGCCAGTCTGTTAGCTAAGTAATCTAGGAAATATTTTCTTATTTTGCTGCAAGGTTGGCTGTAATGACATGGTAGGGTGGAGGAGTTGCCTTGGCTCTGCTGCAGAGGGCAAAAGGAGTCTGAGTCCAGTCACAAGAAATGTCAGGCAGAATAAAGTTGCTGCTTGGCTTGGCAGTGACAGCATCAGGTTTTTCACCTGTTTCCTTGTGAGTCATGTCCAACTTTTGGACATGCATTTCCTGTGTATCCAACACAGCCTGAGGTGGAAACTAATGAGAGGCCTGGTTTTGACATGTGTTGATGTACATAGAACAGTTGCCTAGCACAGGTGCTGGCTTTCACATATTTCTGCTCACTGGATTTGTAAGTCAACGGGGGCTCTGGCTCAGCAACCCTCACATGGAACTCTCCACTCCAGGCTCTGAATTCTGCCAATACTCTGCACAACTTTCATGAATACATTAAATACCTTTATATCATCTACCTTCTGTCAGAATTACTATAAGCCTTGTCTGATAACACAGCTAAAGAATTACAACAATTCCATTTTTTTTAAGCTGTGAAGATTACAGTGAGGGGGTTTTTTTAGCCTCTGAGCTGTCAGGCCCGCTTCCCCCCTTCTTAAATTTCACATACTACATTGTAAGGCTTAACCTTTCATTTACTTTTTTCCTCATTGAACTGGTCAAAATAGATTTTTTTATTATTTACCAATTAAGGTACAGAAACTAAAAGGAACAATCAAGTTACCTAAAGGCTAAAAAATATAAATGTTTCATTTTCTTTGAAAAGCAAAAAAAAATTTAATTTTCTTTTAAATTATTACAGTAAATGTTGATTCAAAAGCTCAATTCCACATCACTCCAATGGACATTTGATTAACATCTAATCTAGCTAGGACATATATGTGATGGCTGCTTTTTTCACTATTATTATTAAGACAAAATACTTATACTGTAGTAGAATATAAAATTCCTCATGGAAATTAGTATTATTACTACTTCAACTCTGCTGCACTAAGCAGTCTCCTTATCCATGTGTAAGAAGACATAGTATTCTATATCTATACTATATATTATATGTAGATTATACTATATATTATATATATTATACCATATATTATTTATAGTACTATATATTATATATAATAACCATGTAGTTAAATTTAATAATCAAACTTTATTCCCCAGCCAACATCTTATCGACTGCTGCTCTGCTGTCTTTTTGTCATTACTGTCTTCCTAGTCTTTTGGTTTTCCAGTTTTCCCTATATATTTTCAGGGCAGCATTCCCAAACAGAGGACCTCATTCATGAGGTCACTCCAAACAGCACAAGTTTGTCATGAGGATAAACTTTACCTCAAGTTTAAAATAAAGTAATAGCATATTTCACTGCAAAATAAAAATACCACCCACTATCATTATCAGTAATGCATACTGCAGCCATTGGTTTATGCTGCTGAAGGGGTTTTGCATGACTCTGGCTTTGTTTCCCTTTTTGATTCACAGGTTGAATCCCAAAAAATCAAAAAGGAGCAACTATATCTTGGACTGACTTGAGTGAGCTTGCTTACTGTTTCCACTTTCACTAGAAAAGCAGCCACAAAGCTGAACAGGGAAAAAAAAAACAACAAACCACAGAATGGGATCAACTGAAACATTTTGCTTGGAGAGATACATCATGTTTTCCTTTGTGGATGTTGGATTTTTTCTTGGTTCCCTTGCATTTTTATTTCTTTAGGCCAACAGGCTTAAACCAACCATTTCTAACAAGCCACTGAAATATTTTACGTCAACGTTTTTCTAGTTTTCATTTTTTTTCCTCTGGGGAAGAGTGCTGCTAAAATACATGGATGCCACACCTCACTATACAACAAACAAACAAACAAACAAACGAATCTGAAATAGTATATGTTTGTATGGCCATTAACCATAAGATCAGAGCATATCATCAGCAAGGAATTGAGGCTCACACAGACTCAATACAAATTGGTTCTATCTGGCACAGAAAGGATGAACTTACTGTAAGAATTGTCTTCTGACACTTCCTCTACATAGTCATTGTCAAGCTTTACTTTCTGCGACCTCTCTTATGGATTTTCCACTAGAGCAAGGCCTCCTGTGTCATGTCTAAGAGTTTACTAAATATATATTTTTGTGTTTTCTTTGCTACGTGTTGCGATCATGCATAAAATTTAGTCACACTTGTCTCCAGAAAGAGAGCAGAGGATGTCACTAAAGAGAGTATGTCCCTTTGACTCTGCCCACACTCATGGCTTAAAAACTGCAATGATTTGGTTTATCTCAATTTGAGGTTCCTAGGCTGGCCAGCCCTTCTCAACCTGAGTATCTACAACCCTTCAAGAACTCTCTCTTTGTTCTTCCAAGACATGGACAATGGTACCTTGCCCTGCTCCTTACCCTTTTATGCAGAAACATACTGACCTAAACTTTCACAAAAGAAATAGATTTAGGTTCAAAACTTGCTCTGCAAAAAGAGGTGAGAAAGGGTTTCTGCTAACACAGGACCTTATCCCTTCCCTATTGACTGATCTCAGAACCAGTTTAAAGGCTGTTTAGAAGGCAATGCTCTCTTTCCTCCCTTATTGAAGTTTTTCCACTTTGCAGGCAAGAATGCCAGGCAGCCAAGCTACCAGCAAGAATGGGATCATCACCATGCAGTTGTTAGAAGACAGATCTCTAACCCTGATTTTTGATCTGAGGAAGGGTGTCTTTTCTGCACAGTGGAGCAATTTCAGCACGAGTGACAGAGAGAGATCCCATGCAGATAGGAAGGAAAATCATATAATTTTAGTCATCTCCAGTCTCCGTCCAAACTTGTCACCCCGGGCTGCTTTTTATTCCCCAGAGAGAAGCAGAGAATTTTCGGCATATATTATGTGTTTTTATTTTAGGTGTGTCTTTTGAAATGAAAAATCTTTCAACCTGAATGTGCTTGTTTCTCTCCACTGACTAAAAAAACAGTCTGTGATGATTGTGTGAGCTGTGAATATTTACATTTGATCAGATGTACCTAATCCAGGCTGTGTTTCTGTCAATTTCCTTTCCAAAATAAACTTGCATTTTGTTAAGAAATCTCTTTCATACTATCTCAAAACAAAACCTTTATAAAACCCAGGATGAAAAAAAAATCAAGTTAAATCCGCCTGTTTTTAGACATTCATGTCCTAGAATAGACCCTGATATGTAACCATCACTGTTTGGGCAGCCAGAGGGAGAAACAGACTATAAACAAAACTGAAACAGATTTTATTGATTTTTCCCCATGCAAGCTAAGCCCCATGCAAAATCAAAATCAAACATAGAATATCAATAACTAACAACAAGTCAAGTGCATTTTCAAATTAATTCCCTCTCCATGGTCTAAGGCATTCCTACAACAAGTCAGATTAAGATAGATACCTGCAAGTTATGATTTGAAGTGGATTATGACCATTTAACGATTCATTTCAATAGGTTTTCGTGCTGATGACCTTGACAGAATAAAGGAATTTACATTATCCAAAAGCTGTTAACCACGTACAGTTCTCTACTGCCTGTGCATTATAAGGGTAAAATGTTTTCCCTCACAGAAAAGGAGCTACCATGGGGCTTGTACTCTTACCCCAACATCTAACCCCTTCTCCCTGAGCTTTGTATACACTTCTCCAGCTTACTGAGCTATGGTACTGCACCACATCAGAACCCTGGCTCTAAGAGTTGACTCACAATTAGGGTTTAACCAAGCAAGATTCGGCAAAAATTGAGGGTAGGTCAGAGATATACAAGGAGACACTTACTGTGAACATGCATAGGGTAGGATTTATCTCTCATTAAACTTTGGATATTGAGTACACCTTCACATGAGCTAGCCACGCACAGATCCTCTCGTTGATCTACTGCAAGCTCCTTCCAGCTGGGATGAACCCCAGCCTGGGAGCGCATCTTAGCATAGACCAGGCTAATACAGGTCATGAGTTGCTGCATCGTGACTGTCTTGTTCTTCTAATATATCGTCTCTGTGCACAAAGATGCTTGTACTGAGGTGACTTCTTTGTCACGAACTGGCTTGCTGAAGAATGCCTGACACCGAATAGCTCGAATTGCTATAAAGACAGAATCTTTATGAAGTACAGATCCCTCCAAAACTGCGTGGATGGAAAACTTCAGAAGTATTTCATTACAGTCCCAGACTCTGCATACTCTGGGCTGCTTACGTATCTTGCGTTTTAAATTCCTGGGATTTTTTCTTACAAATAAACATCTTAAAGGAAAACAATTCAATTTACATTTGGTGAGGTTCAAAAGTCACTGTAATTGAATAACAATTTGCCGTGAAGTATGGATGTGAGTCCTCATGCTTTCCTCTTGACCTGAAAGGATACGGCTAGTGAAAATGTCTAGCAGATAATTACTGTGAGGCTAACCCTGAGGCCTGGCTATTATTCACAGGTCAATCTCTCTAAGATAATTCCCAGGATAATATTACTGAAAAAAACACTCCACCTGCATAATGCAACACCTGCCTCTGTTGTGAGACCAGGGATGGAGATGGGGGGTTGAGCTTTACCTGTTTTCGGTTTCTTCATTAAGGTTTCCTGTAGGGCAGGGGATGAAAGCAGCGAAAGGGAGGAGTAAAGGAGAAGTCACTTTGTAACAGTGAACCCACGGTGATTTTATGTTCATTACTTGTCAGGGCTATGATCAATCACAGAGTGTGTACAGATGAGGAAGACACAAATTCTCAGATTGTGCAACAGGACCGGGTGTTGCTGTTGGAGAAAGGAAGGGGACTGGTTTCAATATACAAAGTATTTGCTAGCCCAAAAATACTAACAAATGGGCCTTGTCAGAGCATATAATACTTTTCTGGGTGTAGGATTATGCATATCTTGCATCATTAGTAGGAACTAATTTTTTAAGTCTTGACAACACTGTAAAGAGATTGGTGTGCTTCTATTTTGACTGCCAGCAAATCACTTCTCTTTATGAATTCTACTGCAGATGACAAAGACGAAAAATAAATATGTTGAAAAGTGATCTCAGAAGATTACTTAAAATCGTTGTTCTATCTTCCAGGACTGAGGGGGAAAAGTTGTAGAATCACAGAATCATTTCAGTTCCAGCACTGCCAAGTCCCCCACCAAACCACGTCCCCAGGCACCACACCAACAAGTGCTCTGTGTATATATGTGTTACAGCACATATCTACAGTCAGGTATGTAACATATTTTAGGCGAGGTCAGGATGCTCCCTGGACTTCTACAGCACTGCAAGGTACGTGAGCATGGGACTGATCAGGTCATAATCATGAATTGGGGTGAGCCCAACCTCCTTTATTCCCCTCACAGAAACCTAGGGCCATAAAAGATCTCTAGAGGTCATCTAGTTCATCCCCTTTCCCCGAGGCAGGCTTAACTATGGGGAGGTCATGCCTGACAGATGTTTGTTTAACTTGCTCTCAGAATGATGGAAACTCCACAATCACTGCAGATAATCTGTGCTTGGTCTTAAGTGTCCTCATCACCAGAAATCTTTCCTTCCCAGGCTTAAAAATCCACCCTTGCTGTTGGAAGACAAGAAGAAGGAAAGAACAACAGCAGGAAAATGTACAAGCAGGGAAAAAAAATTAAGATCTAAGGGAAAAAAAGGGGAATAAAAGAAAAAAACCTACAGGGGTCTGTGGGTTGATTTGTAATAGTCCAAAATTTTGCAACTGTGAAAGCAGTGATGAAGGGGAAGTCTAATGGTCCCAGTGCCAGCCGTAAGAATAATAATTAATAATAATTATGCATCTGGTCAAAGGACAATGGTACAGTAAGGTTACATGATTAGTCTGATCAGCAACATAGAGAAGTGATGGGAAAAGGTATGCAAGGGTCTTAATTAATGCCACCTAAAATGCTATTAATAATGTATGATTGCCTACTTAAATATTAATATCTTTCATTACTTTCTTTTACTTTGCCCTACTGCATAGCAGGCAAAACCATCATCTCTGCCTATAATAGTATATATGTAAAAGTTGCTGGTACATTTATCAACCCTGTATTGAGAGACATGAGTCCTGATGTTCAGATTTCAGTTTTTACAGATTCCTTTAATTCCACTTGTGTTAATTATGTCTTTCAGCACTTTAGCTGAAAGAACTGGAAGTATCTTAACTACTTACTGTACTCACTATATTTTTTTGCATTGTTTCTTGTTTTGCTTCCAATATTTTTAGAAAATACAGTTGAATGAACTGGTTTGTTCTAGAATAGCAACGTAGTGTGGAACAACTCCAAAAGATACATTTTAAATTGGAAACACTTGCAAAAGAGGAAACCAGCTATCAGTCTCGACTTACTACTACTGTAACTGGAAACAACTTTACAACTACATTTGTATAATTCATATTATTTTACCAACACTTTGAAGTCACAATTTCTTCCCTCATTTCGTAAGTCAGCAAGAAATGGTTATTAAAGGCACCTTTTAAAAAAAATGAAACTGTCAAGATGTGGCTTTGAAATCTTTGAAAAGATGCCTGTAACGTATAACGTGCTATAAGCACATCTATTAAATCATGGCTCTTGTGGTTCTAACACAGAAATACCAGAAAAGAATTCTTTTCACATAGGATCAGTAGCTACACAATAATGGGAAACACTTGGACTGAAAGGTAAAAGTTGGCTAAAGTAAGCTCCTTCCCATCTGCTTGTTATCAGCAGTTATAGGAGCAGAGCAGGTGACCCATAAATACATATATATTTTTTAACTGACAGGCTTTTGTTTGGGATTCTGTGACAATGAAGGGTCTTGTTCTAATTTATAAATACTGTCCAGGAATTCAAAATTAAATAACAGCTCTTAGTAAAGAAAAGAGGAGTGGTGGGAGAAACTGAAATTATTTTCCCATGTTAGAATTAATAAAAAAGTTGAAAAAAAATTAAGTCCTCAGGATTTGCCAGGCATTGGCCAGAAAATAGAAACGGCCAGAAAATAGAAATGGCCTGAAATCAATAAAGGAATTGATCAATTAACTTCCCCTGTCCCAAGTAAATGAAATGCAAAGAAAAGTGAAAGTACTGGAAAAGACATGAAGAGAAAAACTTTGGGTACACAAATAAATCCAAGAGGAGAAGACAGACATTGAAGTACACTCTGTTTAATACTGAAAGGCAGAAATCAAGGATTGAAAGGTAAAGCTAAACACATTCACACTAGGAAAAAGGGTGAGTTAGATATTAATAGTGAATGCTCTTAACCACTCAAGCACAGTTGTGGGGTGGGATCTCAGTCTCTTAATATGCTCAGGGCATCTTCAGAAGGTAAGAGTTGTCCACAGAAGTTGCTAGGCTCCAGCTGGGAATGAATGAAATACCATCACCTCCATTAAATGGGAGGTCAAGGTGGAAGAGCTAATGGTTTCTATGACCTCAAATATCTCTGAAATTATGAAACCATTAAATTAGGTTACTGATCTAATTGTCTGGGTCACTTGGAGTTGTGGGGATTTTATACAGGCTTTTAATTTAATATATGACTTACTGTAGTTGGGATAGATACAATAATTAACCTTCAGTTATTTTTCAAGACACAGCTTCTCTACAAACAATGGATTTTTGCTGATTTTAAGTGATGATTGGCATTAAGCAACAACAGTTTGAAAAAACCCCTTCAAAATCCCTTAAAGCCATTCTCTACACTACATCCTTTTTTAAATATTTTGTCATCAAGAACATTAGTGAATTGCTAAAGCAATTAAATATTTGTTAATTAGCAATAAAGAAAAATCAACTTATGTAATTATAAGTGAATTAAAAACAATGGAATTAATTATTAATACTAAAGATTGGCATTCTTCCCAGAGCTGTAAGTTTAATTTTACTTGTCTTTTTAAAGATAAATTCCTTCTCTGCAATACATCCAGCAAAATTATTGGTGCTTGTTTTGTAACCAAGCATTTTGCAGATGAAGGAAATGTGGAACACTCCTGCAGCTATATGCCTCGTGCCCTAACCCAGTGAATACAGTGATTCAAATTTCTTTAACATTCAGGTTCTAAGACAGATGTTTCTCAGCAACAAAGAAAAAAAATAAACTAAACCAAATTTTTAAGGAACCTCAGAGAGACTGAATATGAGATTATACTCATAGATAATCTACTGAAGCATTAGGGCAAACCTGTTGTAAATAAGCTTTTCCTCTTAAATAAAAGTAAGACCAACCTGTGAAATTAAGACATAGATATTGAGTTCCCCAGGGAAGTGGACACATCTCTAAGCCTTCCAGATTTCAAGAAGGATTTGGACAATGTTAAATCCATAGTGTGATTCTTAGGGTTTTCCTGTGCAGGACCAGTGTTTTAGTCCATCCCATCAAACAGCCTTTTAAGTCAAACATGGCCCTAATCACCCTAATTTTCATGAGTGTCCAGGCCAGTTCCCCTTTGAGGATTGATTTGTCACTCTGAATTGAAGGTGTGATTAGAATAATAAGTATAGAGTCAGCTTCATATTGCTCCATGACGGAGTAGCATCTGATTTGTCAATATTCCCTTCTTGTACTGGTCTGTTGCTCATTTTAGGACATATATAAAACAGAAGATTAGAGAAGACCAACAAAATTGCTTTCTTTGGAACAAAGAGTCATTGCTATAAACCAAGAGTGCCCAGGCTGATGCGTGTGTCTCTGCAACTCAGCCAACAGCCTGAACACCTTTCCCACAGTACGAATGGTACTTCCTCAGGGATCAGTTTCTATCACCAGCCCCTGCACTGCTTCCACACCTTCCTAAAGGAGGGTCTGTGGGCAACCGAAGGAGCAAAGTGCTGGCTCCAAGGAGTGCTGATTAGACAGTGATCAGGAGAAAAGGTTGAGGACATGAACTACCAGGCTTAACACAAGTTTAATTCAAAAGGAGCCTGTTACACAGAAGGTGAAAGTAGGCGTTCCATTGCTTTATCTTGGTGTAATCCATGTACTCATTTATTGAAAAGTAGCTTCTGAACATGGGTAGAAATTCAGCTGCTCTTTTCCTTCAGCCTCCATAACCACGCTCCCAGAGTTCCTACCATCTCCTCACCATCTCTTCATTTCAGCACTGGTCTTGCTCTACTTGCTGTTTCCTTATCTTTTGTTTGCCTTCACTCTTACGCCTTTTTTCTGTGCTGTCCCTCCTGCTCAGATGCACTTTTTCATCTTTTATTTTACAAATTAAGCTCTCTCAGGCCTGCCTTCATCATTTTTTGATGGCCAGCAGTGCTACAGCTCTTGTGCCTTTCACTTTGTTCCCTGCTTGTCATCAGCACTAAGGTATGAAGCTTGATGAAATAAAACCAAACCTGCTGACAGGCCGGGCCAGGCAGTGGTTTGATACAATTAAATACTTATTCAGATTCAGATTTGTGACGGTTTGCAACCAATCAAATCCCAATGCCATTTTGTCCTTTACATAGTTATCTAGTGATCTCCTTAACAACAGCAGAACAGGCATGTGGCTGTATGTATTTCTGTGGCGAAATATACGCTGCCTTGCTAAAAGCATCTTAATGTCTCTCTAGAGACCATGGTGTTCCTATGTGGCCCAAATATTCATCCTGAATCCTGAAAGAACTATCTTTTTAATTTTTTTTTTTTGGAGAAACAATTATACAGCTCTGTTTTTAAATAATTATAAAATGGATGTGGAGCTAAAACTGCCTGATGAGATGACAGGGCTGTGTCATACCATCATTGCCTTCTTTCCTGAATTGTGCAGAGCCATTATTTCAGGCTTTAAAAAGCCAAGATCATTTTTCTTTACCTACATGCCTTGGTCACTTGTGAGGGCAGTTAATCACCTGTATGGCTATAGTTTTGTGGAACTCAGTTTTCAAATAAACTCATTCGTAAGTGTCACAACTCTCTGCATCTTATTTCCCTTAAAACTGGGGAAGAACAGCAGCAGTGGCATAAAGCATACTTGTGCCGGTAATCAATTATTCCCACTGGGAAGAGATTCTTGTCTTCACTTACAGTTTTATGATGGAAGCACCATACCTATGGAGGGCAGAGAAGCCCTCAGTAAAAATGCACTAACCATGACTCTCACCTAGACTTCTCCCAGTCAAACCGTGAAAGAATAGTCCATTTATTTTACAATAAAGTCTGAAAATCAGCAGAAATTGGCAGGGTCACTTGAACACACAATGAACACACATTCAATTCCATGTTGGTATTGAAAAGTTGAACATGTGAGTGACTAGTGGAGAAAAAAAAAGGTGTTCTAGTTTTCGCTCTAAAACCAAACAGTAGTTTCTTAATATTTTGTTGCAACGTTTGACTCAAGCCAGATTTCTTCCCTTGGAAATTTCTGCCTTCTCGAGTGTCTTGAGCAAAACAGAGCTGACAATGTCCAGTTAACTATCCTTGTTGATACTTAAACATGATGAAATTTTAAGTCTTTCTGTGTTCTTGATTTTTTTTTTAATTTTTATTTTTCTGTGTATGTTTTTAAAGACCTTTTGAAGACTTCACATTTATTCACATCTCCACTCATGAATAAAGAAAAGAGAGAACACAAATTTCAGAACTTAAGAACCTCTCAGCAAAATATCTGTCCATGCTCTGTTATACAACTCTACACTGCAGTAGGAACATGCAGGCTTTATGTGTGCTGAACCCATCCGTCAGTCTGGCTCCCTGTACATCAATATTCCAGCAAAAAGTGTGCCATATATCACCACCAGATCCTGAAAAAAGACACCTGTTCAATATCAGTGTCCAATCTCCTGTGCTAAAAAACACATTCAGGGAGTTATTATTATTTCGCAAATGTTGTTTATTAATCTGGTGGGCTATAATGTTTGAATTTAAAATGAATCTTTCTACCTCATATGCCTATTGATAGAAAATGGCGTCATCGGGATACTATTGCACAGGTTGGAAAGACAATGGTTTCTCTGTGCATAATAATGCTTCTGCTAAAGATGCTCAGCAGTCCTTTGACTTACACATACTTCCACCTGCTGTTACACAACCTGCATGAGGTACTCAAGCTGGATCTTTATGAACTCCTGTTTAAGTTGTGTACCAATGGTTTGAAATAGCAACTAAAGCCAGGTGTGAAGTAGTGTGAGGTTAAGTGAGTATGATAAACCATAGAATCATAGAATGATATAGGTTGGGGAGGGACCTTAAAGATCATCTAGTTCCAACACCCCTGCCATGGGCAGTGATACATTCCACTATACCAGGTTGTTCTAAGTCCTGTTCAACATGGCCTTGAACACTTCCAGGGATGGGGAATGAAGTATAATAGGTACTAGGTAAGTGACTACAACTGATTACACAAACATCAGCAAATGTAAAATAGCTTAATATTTCACTTCACAGCAAAATGGAAATGAATGGTAAAGTCAGTAGGAAATATTACTACAGACTTTTATACATGTCCTAAACTTGATTTTTGAAAAGTACTGGGCATATAACTAAAACATTAAAAAATTCAGCTAAAACATTGGGAACTGCTAGAAATATCATCACTGTTTAATGGAAAGGGAACATCAAATGTCCAAAGGTTAAGTATATCCTTATTTTGAGTCTGACTTATTGTAGAGAAAAGGCAAATTAATTGTCTGATAATTTTAGAGTTTGCAGTATCTTGCATCAATTTTTAAAACTTATTAGTAATAGGGCAAAGATGACTGCAAAAAGTGTCCTCTCAATATACTCCAGAATCTTTTTTGCATATGTTTTTGAAGCTTTTCTCATGTTCTTGCCCCCTGCACCTATTAATATAGACTTTGCAATCCATTTATCTTTATCAGCAGAAAAATTCAAGCAGAAAAATTCAAGGATTGAAAGAGAAGAGTTCCACAATATCCTAGTTAAGATACCACCTTGTGATTTATTTGTGTCCTTCCAGACAGATGACAATTAAAAGGAAAAAAAAAGGGTGAAAAAGGGGGAAAAAAAGCAACAATAGCACAGGATTGATTGACAAGTGCTATCATACAAGATTTCCCTCAAATATTTTATGAAAAGGACAATGGATTTCATTAAATTCTATTTTTAAAAGCCATCTCTACTGAAAAGAATGCATGCAGAGGAATTAACTGTTTCTGTCCTGCAGGTCACATACCAAATTCAGAGTTCACCTTCTTGTGGCAGAAGGCCTCCTTCCACCTGCCCTATCTGCAATAGGAAGATAAGAAGAAGGTGAAAAGGTCTTGCATCCTTATTATTTGCAAAGGATAAAGGTATTTTTACAGGGCTGGGTGCATTTTTAAGAACCAACTTAATATACATAATTGCTTTACCTACTGATACACTGAGGATTGTGCTATCTAGCCACACAGGTGTTGAAAAAAATACTCAGGAAACTGCTTTAAAGATCTGTTTTGCAAGCTTCACAGTAATTCTTCTCCCCGTGAAAACCTCCTTAACTATTCTAATGACATGAAACTTCAAGTCTCTCCTATCAGCTGAAGGCCACCGAAGTGCAGCAGAAGTTGACACAGCAGAAGATTGTGGCTCAGACAATCCTTTGCCACAAACACCCTTCACCCCGTATTTGTGGATGTTTTACTAAAATATGGTGAACTAGGACTCATATAGCAGGTGTGAATTTGGAGAGGCAGGAGAAAACCTTTCAAGGGGCATCTCACACAGCAATCGCAGCTGGAGCCACCAAAAATGGCACAGTTCAGACAGAGGTAGGAAAATACAGTGTGCAACAGAGCAGTGGCCAAGAGAAGAACAGTTTGACTACCTAGATCCAGCTTCAGGAAAACCTGAGAAAAATACTCAATTTAGAAATCCTACTGTTGTGAGGGTTGAAGAGCCTGAAGTTTCTATTCTGGCTCAATGCAGAGTAACCCGTGAGAACAGGATAGATATAATGGATATTACGGAGCCTTCTTTGCAAACCTCAGTCCTGATACACATGCTGGTGACCTCCCACCTACCATCCTGCCTTCTTTTAGTGCAGAAAGAAGGAGACAAGCAGAAAAACATGCTTCCTCCCCTCACGTCACAAGTAGGAAAAGGAAGCAAGGATTAAAGGATGGAACTGAGTGGAGATGAGAAAGCTGGGAGCAGATGGCAGGAGAATTCCTCAGTATGTAAGTGTTGTCTGCATGACCTATCTGTTGGCTGGCTGTCTTGCTTCATGTTGAAGCAAATAACAGTGTTTTTTGGGAGGAAAATTTTAAAAAATGGGAGAAGCCAATTGGCCCATATCTTGACTCTTCAGCAGTTTGGATTTCTCTACTGTGTCCATCATATTGCTGTTATGAACAGCCTGAGTTGAGGACCCAGAAGGATTAACCTCCTCCTTAACAGGGACATTCTGAAGTGACTGATAACAGCTCCTTTCACTGTTCATGTACAGCAAGTGCAATGACATTACACATGAAGGGAACTTGCAAGGACGGGAAAGTCTCCAGTCAGGAATCTCATCCCAATACTTTACATGGGTATACCTAGTGCAGAAAAGACAGTGCTAAATCCCCACTATAAAAGTAATGACTTGGAGAAAGGGAACGTCAGCTAATGTTTAGCTGAAGCTAAATATGAGTGTCAGCAAATTCAGCTGACCTCTTCTCACACTGTTTCAAAGGGCTGTCAGAGAAGGTGGCCTTGTCCTTCCCTCTTCGAAGCAGATAAACAGAAAAACACCCTGTGCCACTAAGACAACCAAAGCTACAGAGATGCCTTTGGAAAATGAAAAAGATGATCTTTCCAGATTTTAATTTGAACTTTCAGCTTTGATACCCTTCTTTCCTAGAATCACAAAATAATTCAGGTTTGACCAGCACCTCTAGAGATCTGTAGTCAAACCTCTACCTCCAAAGCAGGTCCAGATATATTAGGTGGTTCAAGACCTTGTCCCACTATTTGAGAGTCAACATGTGTAGACATTACCCAACTTTCCTTGTCAACCTGTTCAAACATCTGATTACCTTCATGTGGAAAATCTTCAAAAAATTTGTTTGTCCTTTTTCCTTTTTTAATCACTTTGCACCTATTATACATGTTTTTTCTCTCACAGACTGAAGTCACTGATAGTGACTTCAAACCTGAAGCTACCACAGTGTCAGTCCTTAAATTACTTTATAAATATTCAATTTCTAAAGATGTTTCTGTTTCAAGAAGAGTTCTGTGCCTCACTTCACATACTGTAGTTCTCCCAACAGGTTTATGACTGTGGTAAAAATTACTGAATACATCAGCAAATATGTTTTCTCTTGTCCCACCCCTAAAAATAAAACCAGCTTTATCTGCCAGTTTTCTGGCATTCTATGCCTTTCCCAAATCCTGACAAATTATCATGCAGCAATGCCAACCATTCATTATAGAAATGATCCATGTCTAATGAAACAGGTACTGTACTTCTATATTCCAGGGTACTGGAAGTTAATTTGCATAGTGGAGGCTGCAAGGCTCTGCGTGTATCACCTATTCCCATCCTGGGCCCATTTTCTGGAAAGCATGCATCATTAAGGGAAAAAATATATAATAAAACCGTGCAACTGCTAAGGGGTATTTTTGTCCTATTTATCTCAGTGTCCTTTATGAATGTCAGGTGATCTCATTAATTTCATTGTGTAAATGGGCGGGATAGACTGATAATAATCCATCAAACCCTTGCAGATCCAGAGTAGATGTAAGACTACCACAGCTCAGCCCTGTGTTCTCCACAGTAGGCCACACCACTGCCCTTAACTTTTGACTGCAGAGCAGGACCCAAAACTGAAATGTGGTCACAGAGAGAACAAACCATGTGGGGTACAATGTGTGAAATAAGGGCATGGTCAGGTGATTATTTCTGATCATCTCCTGAGTCTTTTTTGCATAACAATAGAGATGAACCCTGACATGGAGCAACAAGTGCTTTAATTTGTAGCCTACTAATTTGCAGTCTGGGTAACTTGAAGTACTGTCAGAAGTGTCAGAAGAAAACGTCAATTTCTTAGTAGAAACCCATAAAACCCATGCTAACTAGTGTTCCTTTGATCACCCCTTAACAAGAGGAACCACAGCATTTCCCATAAACTCAGGGAAGATATTCCTACCTAGACATATTCTATCTTCTCACCAAGACTCAGCTAGGTCAAGAGGTCCAAGAGCTTGAGAAGCACCAAAAATAAAAAATGATAAACTACTGCAGCTGTTTCTTGCCCCCATGAACCCCCTAACTTGTAGTAACAGGTCTTTGAACTTCAGGGTTCAAAGGTTTGAGGACATGGCACCAGGAAAACAATAGCCTTGATTCTGTAGATGCCTTACAGTGGTTCCCTGTGTGTTCATTACAGAAACTCAACATGCCCAGTATGCAACCAAAGATTATTTTTCTTCCAAAGGCCAGACTTGCATGGAATTCTGTTAATTACATGCACTGTAGAAACATCAGCCTTTACCCCTGTACATAGAGCATCCTTTGTCCTTCATATAATGATTTTGAAGTGCTCTGCAGATATCATTTGATAGAATAATAAGGTATTGTTATTGAATCTTTATGTCTCCTATTGTCCCAGGAGCACTGACCTTGCTTTCCCAGTACAGAGGTCTGTCTGCCAGGCTAATCACACTGATATCTGAGTACCTCAGAAGAGATCCCTATGTGGCAACATTTCTGCAGGAACTCAAAGCTGGTCAGACATACTGATAAGATCCATGTATTACTCTTGTGCATTTCTGCAAGATTATAAACCAATTCCAATTTCAAATGTAAGTCCCCATCCTGGTGACATGTGGAGAGATGCATGGTTCAAATAACTCAAATTGTCCCCAGCTGTCAGGGTTGCCTATACAGGTAGCAATGGATGCGATTTCCAAGTAGATAGCAACCACAGGGAACTAAGATGAATGAATCCCCCATCCACTCTTTTCCAGCAGATATGTAGTACTGATAAATGTCCTTGAACTACTGAGTTACTATGGGAATAACCTTTCATTTATGACCTTCACTTTCATTTGCCAGGACAATGCATTCATGCTGTATCTTTTAGCCATGGACAACCAGATATTAGCACACCTTCCCGTAAGTTGTTTTTTTCCCCTTGATTTGATATGTTGTATAGGCATATCCATAAATATCCATGCACACAGCAGGGTATATGCAATACATCTGACAGGGCATGGTTACCCCTTGCACAATACCACTTTTTAATATAACCTTGGCTTGTTTCCATAGCTGTCAAAAAGTCTAGGTTAGGTTGATAGGTCTCTTAAAATGTACAATTTGTGGCGATCGAGTTTTTATTCTTCCTTTTAAGAAAGTCCTGATACTTATGAGGGCTTTTTCTTTCAGGAATAAGATATTTTGATAGTTGCTGAACAAATTATGATACAAAAGCTCCTATCTGGAGATATACAGATACTTCATGGCAGCATCAGCACCCTTTACATATCTGCATAGCTGCAAAAATGCCCAATAGTTTCACTTTTCCACTCAGAAGCTTTTTATTTATTTTCTTTTCTGAAAGGAAATCCCAGAGCTCTACTATTGCCTCACCACTTTTTATTTGTCCTGAAAAACCTTGTTTTCTCCCTCTAATACAATGAAGATGCCTGGGCTACGGTTCCTTTTATTGCAATACCTCTGGGAACCTCCAGATGAACAAGAGCATTGATATAATGTCACTGTTGTTACACCAATTTCTACCAAATCAGTCAGCAACAGTCAGGAATCTAAATATTCCTCAAGATACACTTATTTTAATTCAGACATATCAAGAACAATCTGCCTGTCACAGGTACAATGTGTATTTTCAAGAACTTGCCCAAAGCTGCAAGAATTCAGGGTAGTCTCATTACTATATAAACAAAATAATCTGAAATATGTTTTATAACCTGGACCGGGGGAAGAAAACATATATAAGCATAAGCTTATGGCTTAAAACCAAAGGAGAATTAGTACATTCTTGAGACATAAAGCTATACTTTGAACCCGAAGTAAAAACATTCTCCTGTGACAAATTTCAAAACCAGAAATGTCATATGACTCAGCCTCATCCTTACAAGTCCATTACAGATCTTGTTTGGTTTCTGTACTTTGAAGTACAATGCTCCTGGCTTCAAGTTGTAGAAATAAACTCACCTGTGTTTCTAAATCTTTGTCTATGGCTAGTTAAAGTCTTGGTGCATGCAGAACTGTAGGAACATTTCAAATTTGTTTTGTTCTCTTTGCAATACTTTGGGATGGACACTCATTTGTAAAACTGAGGTAAAGCATTCTGCAGGTGACAAGTTCTATTTATTAACTGTTGCACACAAATATTTTTTATAGGGGATAGCAGAGTTCTAAAAGCCATCTTATGCAGCATCATTAGACGAGTCAGAAGTTGTATATCTACATGGTATTTCGGTTGCTCTCATTCAGCAAAAGTGTTGGTGGCAGACAAGATAAAGCTGGAAGTCAATATACAGTTTATTTAGTGGGAAAAGAAGAAGTGTTATCTTTACTTTTACTGGGGGTGTGCAGGAGTAAATAGCTGAGTATTGGTAGGTATTTGGTGAGTTGGAAATGCTGGTAAAACACAGAGAATGGAGGTTCTGTGGTAAGGAATACATTATGATAAGTAAAGCCATGAAAGATAAGCCATGAAATTATGTTTAGGTTATTTCTGATACTTCAAATAAACTTCCAGGCCAGCACATTAACACTGACAATATCATTTATTCAAGCTTCAGGAACCTGGGATCATTTCTCATCTTGATTCAATCACTTTGGTTAAACCTCTTGTTAACCACACAGAAAAAAAATGGATTTTCCAAGTGATCACTATTTATTAGACAATAAATTTAAAATGACACAGCAAATATAATTTCATGGGGTTTGCTCTTCTCATTTTTTAAAAAAACAAGGATGGAGACAAATAACAGTGCTTAAAATATCATGAGGAAAATCTTGATTTATCAACTTCACTTAAATAAAAACACACATCAAAGAAAACTATAGATGTCTAAATACCACACCCATGACAGATTAAGAGTTTTACTTCTTTGACTCATCTTTACAAATAAATCTAAAAAACAATTATAGTGTACTTACATATTTCAGATCCTCATCTGTCTAAGAATAGAAAGCACTGAAGTCATGTGTCAGAATAACTCGGGTGGCCTCTTCTCAATTCCCTTTTTGTGTTCACCATCCACAAAAATCAGTACGCCACTGCAATGGTCCAGCCATTCTCACTATAGAAAAGGAGCCAGGTGTTGAGTGTCAGACAGGACGGACATGGATTTGAAAAGGTTGCTTGCCGGGCAGCTGTCAGGATTCTAAGACCCAGATTCCCTCCGTCTACCAGGGTACCTCCATCAGAAGCCAAGCTACCATCACATCAGACAGTACTTGGTACTGATGCCTTAACTGTCTTCTTAGAAACAGAGACCAGAAAGAATAAGGAAATAAAGGTAGGTATTTATATGAAAGGCCTTCAAAGGCACACCCTGGGAGCCAGAGGCTACTGCCAAGATGGACCCCAAGATGGACGACAGGTCACAAGTTCTTCACACTTTTATAGGTTTGGTTCATTTACATATCAGGGTTAATGCTCCAATTAAAGCTTCAGTTTAATGATGTAATTTCCCCAAGCTTGCCCCCCCCTTTAGAGTCTTTGGTTTACACAGTTTGGGCCTAGGACGGTCTGAGTGTCCTTGAGAAGCAGGCCTGGAGAGGCTTTGTTGTGTCTAACTAGCATGAGAGAGCAGAAATTAACAGGCTACAAGAAACCTCAGAGCTACACACTAAATAGTACAGAACCTGAAAAATACAAAAGTTAAAACCTAAGGCATCAGTACCTGTCTTTAATGACATGGAGGAATGGATATCTACCTCCGTATCTACAGGACAGCCACGTCCATGCTGCCTTCCCATGCTTTGATTTCCCCAGGAACAGAGTTACAGCACGTTCCAGGCTTGTTCCTACCCAGGATAAACACAGCGTGCCACTATCCACTGGTGGCTTCACACATTAGATGTGGTCTCAAAGGCTGGATAAGGAGTACATCGAATGTGAGGTGCTTCAAGCTGAATGGAATGAAACTGGACCTAAATTAATGTGCACACCTGCTTAAACCTGGAGAAAGAGACAGTATTTTTTCACGGGACAAACCTTCCAGCTACATTTTTTTTGTTGTTTTCTGTCTGTATTTTATGCTTAATGCTGGTAATAGAGCATATTTACTTATTTTAAAATATCACTAAAATATTGTAGGTTTTACAGACTTATATTGTTTTTTGGAAGAAATTTAGGAGAGACACTCCTGTGTCTGACACCTAGATGAGTCCAATTGTTTCAACATACACCAACAAAATTACCATCTCAGTTCCAAACTGCGTATTGTTCAGACACTTTAACTTAGTAACATCCTGGGCACTTTTTTTAGCAGCTCTATATTTAATGGGGACTTGAAGACAACTCTCAGTTTTAGAGGTACTCGAATCTATATTTACCATGAGACACACTGGTCAATGTCACTCCGTTTAGTGACAACACTCACTAATATAATGTGTGGCACAGCAGAGAAAATGAGCCAGTGTATGACCTAGCTAAGGGCCAACAGCTTCTGATAGTTCACAATTAGCATGCCCCTCAGTGTTATGAAAAAATAGCTTGAAAAGTTGTGACTGCAGATGCAAGAAGCAGCCCAGCTCAGCTGTCCACACAGAACTGCCCAGTGCAACTAGAGATGCCCTAGTTACTCTGATTGTCCTTGAGTTGCTGTCCAGAAAGACATGGGTTTCCTGCAAATCCTGCATCTTCTCTGCCAGTCTCTTAAATAAGCTTGGGCATCCAAAACGGCTCTGGGCATCTCAAATGTCCCTTAATTTATTACAAAACTAAACTTTGCACTAAATCACAAGTTATGCATTGATAACAGGACTCTGTGATCCCCCACCTCACTATTGCTACTCCCCATATACAACACCAGCACGTCACCTCTTTCCACGAGTACTGCTTCAGGGAATGAGCTGCAAACAAGATGCCAACAATTTTGTGCTGTATGCTACTTGTTCACATGTATGCACACTATATCAGGGCTCACACTTTTTAGTCTTTAATTAATAATTCCTTTTTGTAAAAATAAAAGCAATGGGAATTCCAAAAAAGCCATTATGTTTTGATTGTTAGGAATTGTCATAAATGTATTCCAGTAGAGATAATGCTGTAAATGTTGATCATGTTACAAGTTGGCCCACCTACTGTCACTTCAGGAAGCAGAGGTTTAAATATAAAACCACTATTTTTAACTGAGTTAATATTGGAACTGAAGGAGGAAACATTCAGCTGGGGTAAATAGTAGCCTGGCTGATGTAGGTAGCACTATGTTGATTTACAGCAGTGAAGCAACTATCAGAAACAGTAAATCTTTTCTCCACCAAGAGCTCCACAAATATATTTATAATATTATTTCGATACGGAAAAGACAAATGACAACATAAAGTTGAGATTATTCAAAGGTATCTCAGAAGTCCTGGCAAACTTCTATGAGCAAATAAATGCAAATATGGAGCATGTTCCTAGCCCAGTAGACTGCTTCAAATCCCTGAGCTAAAATATACATGTTAAATAACTACGTGTTTTGTTTACAATGAGCGGTATATTCCAGACATAATTAAAATACAGAAAATTGTTATTGGATACCTCTTGATGATAAAAAAGACCCAAACAACCCTTCCCCAAACCTCCAAGGTATTAAATAAAAGTGGTTTTTATACCATAAGCATTCATTTATGTTTTCTTCTTGAAGTTATAGTTCCTAAAGTACTGTAAATTAGATTATTATTAAAAATAAGAGCAAGACCACCAGATTGTATTACTAAATTGGAAATAGGAATTCTGGATTTGGATGCAAAATAAAAAGAACAAAAATGCTCTAATACTTAAAACTCACAATTTTAAATACCTTAATTTATCTTGATTTATTAAATATTCTAATGTTGGATATTCTTTTTGGGTGTCTACTCAGTAGCACTTGACCTTTTTAATACAATATAAACAAAAGCAGAAAAGTCTGAGAAGTTCAACCCAAAAGGAACCTTACTTCTCCAAAAACCCAACTAAAGGAGCCAAAGCTCTGTTTTCTTTTTAAATTACTTTCTCTCTCCTTAGCTGAGGTGTTTAAAGACTCCATAATGAAGCACAGCACAGAGTACAGCACAGGAGGACTGAGACTATGGGCTTTAGGGAGATTAATGGCTGCAGAGCGGCTCGCTTTTTGTTACATTAACCTGCCCAGAAAAGCAATTCCCTCTACAGTCCCCATGCCCAATCCCCATAAGTGGAGACATATGGCAGTTTTGTGATACAGAGAACACACTGTGGTAGTTTTATTGATACTGGGACTGCTTCTTAGCCAGTATAAGTCTTCTCCACTCAGCTATGAATTGATCCCATTGACTCTTGGCAAAAGCAGAATAGTCATAAAGGTTAATGCTGCCCGTGCAGTCAGATTCCTTCCCTGAATTGCCCTGTGAAGGTGCCTCTCTCCAGTGACTCCAGGGAGACTGGCTAATTAAATTTAGACTGAGCTAACTCTTGTGCCTCTGCCGCTTTGGTGGGATCAATCTGTAAAGACATGCTTTTCTCTTCGTCCATGATTCTCACATGTGAGTCTATTGATAGAAAACCACCAGAAGTAGCAATGAGAGTGGTGCAAGTTGTGTATGGCCATCACTGTCTTCTCATCTGGTGAAACATCAAGACAAGCAGAGCGTCTTCCTCCCTCCCTCCCCCTTCTTCCTGTCCTTTATCTATCTGAGTACAGCAATCATTAAAACATTTCAAAACCCACATCCCAACGTCTCCATGTTGAAATAATATGAATACTCAGAATTGGAGAGCTGTGGTGTATCTTGGAAGGACCTTGCAAAAGGGGTTTTTAGCTCAGATTCCTGGCTGAAGGACAAAAGGCTTGGTGATGTGGCACAACATTGCACACACATAGACACACAGAGATCATTTCATACTTTCTGCTTCCCTCCTCAGATTTCTCTCTCCCAGCCATCAGCTTCTCTGCTAATCTTGAAACTGCAAGGAATTTCATTCTGTGGCTTGTGTTTCCTCCAAAGCAGAATTGCAGGACCTCAGTTCCTCCCTAGAAATTATGTCTCCTGGAGTCATTATTCCCTCTTGGCCTCAGACCACTTCCTGCAATTTCAGAGCCACTGAAAACAGCAGTTTCAAATGATCTATTAACCCATGAAGGCTAAGCCAGCCTGGATTCACCAGAGTTCCTTTGATGCATTTTTCTTTTCTCACATTTTTCTTTTCTCCTCTCCCTGAACTTTGAAATAGAACCGAAAAGACTCTTCCTCAGACAACTTTTGGTCTATTTTACAGACCTTATCATCCTCTGAATACTGTTTCGTTTTCACCTCCAGTTTTCTGCTGCAGACTACTATTTACCAAATCTATCTTTCTTGAAAAATTCTGATGACCTGTAAAAGCTGAAATGTTAACTATCAAAACCCTTGGGTATATCCACAAATGATTATGTAAGGCTGGAGGCTCAATGCCAGATGAACAGACGACAGATCCATTTATCATCAGTAGGAACAGGCACATTAATTGGCTATGATACCAGTACCGTCCTTCAGCATTAACAAAACACTTCTTGATCCTGAATGTACCCCCAGAACATCCTTTATTAAATAAGATAAATAATACTGAGGCCAAGGGTCGCACTGCTTCATCTGAGAAAGCTCAATTATTTATGAATACTTCCCTGACTCAGGCTTGGTAACCCCTCTCTTGCAAAGAGAGCTTTTTGGTCTACTGACTAAACATGATTATTCTACACATACGTGTCTTCTGTATCAAAGAATCAACAACAGAGAAACGAAAACACATTAGTCCTGTAAATCTTCTGGACTGGGGGAGAGTGCTTCAACATTGGAACAGTTTGCCCAGAAAGGCTGCGGAGACTCCATCCTTGGCAATATTCAAAACCTGACTGGACACATCCCTGGGCTCTTGTGGCTGACACTGCTTTGAGCAGTATGTGTTGGACTAGATGATCCCCAAGATCCCTTCCAGCCTCTGTGACATTCTGTAGTTCTGAGTCCATGAGATGAAGCCACAGAAGTGGATTCCCCGGTTTCTGTTCCTGGCTCCGCCATGTACTCACACAAAAGCCAAAACTCTCATAATTAGCTACTGCTTCCAGCTGTTTCACCATGCAAAGAGGATCCAATCCTAGGAGCCCCGATGCCAATTTTCTTGCATGCAGCTGAGCATGTGAAAAAGTAACCAGTGGCCACTGTTTGGTATGGTACCTGCAGAATTCCCTGCAGTTAAGTGAATTTGTCTGCAAAACAGAAGCCACTTAACGCTATTTGGCACAGTTGCTATGCAAATATTTTGTCTGATTGCAGGCACATTGTTTGTGTGTAATCTTTGTCACCATGGTTAATACAGAAGCAGTGATAGAGTCCAATAACTCTGCATGAGGATGGAGAAAGTAAAACAATTATAATTTTACTGGAATATTGACCACATGTTACAAGCAGTAGAAGCAAAGTGTTTCTTTCAAGGGTGGCTTTTACCTACTTCTATTTGAGTTGCCAATAAATGGTTCTGTGATCCATTTCATGGAAGGAAGAACTCAAAAGTAAAAGTGTAGGATTTCATGGGACTCAAAAAGGACCCTCTGGGTCAAGTCCATATTGCCAACACAACTTCTACCTTGTGGTCACACGTTGCTACCTTGCCTGCACTTGATATACACAGGTTTTGATGTTATCAACACCCCTCTTCATATAGCTTGTTAGCTAACTATGTGTTCATCCTATCATAAACGACATTTTCCCCATCCTTTTATCACCTTTCGATCTTGACAAGAAGGAGAATTGTTTTTTTCTTTCTCCCCAGGGGGCTTGGGGAGTTTTTCCCCAGAATGATACAGTATTTCCTCCACACTTGGAACAGATCCTTTTGTTTGCACACAGTAGTGGGGAATTTTCAGTGCTGACACCAGTCAGGCTGGCATGCACACTTTATACCTGTGTAGCCAAAGGCACTGGCAGATGGTTGGTGACAAAAGGAGCATCCCATGGAGCTGCAGGAGAACCATCTCAACAGATCCAAGATTTCAGAGCCTGAAAGACACTGTGCAACAGCCCAACCGTAACACTGCTCAGCATTCAGCCAGAAGCAAGGCAGGTGCTTGAAATGTTTGCCAGGATTCACTCATTCAAAAGTGTTTAGTCTCCAAGATGGAAATAAATCTGACAAATGGGTGTGGAATGTTCTTACAAAGAGATGTAAGGGCAATCACCTGGTGTAGCACAGAATCTACCACCTTGTCTCTGTGACTTTTTGGTAGCTGGAGGACTGACTTACACAAAATTGTCCCTCCCAGGCCTCCAGCAGGAGGAATTGTTCCCTCCAGCAGGACAGCCAGTGAGAATAAGTGGGAGTAATGAGAATGTATGATGTTGAATGAAGTAGTGGCTCAAAAAGATGTGCTACCAAGCAGGTCTCATTTAAGTACGGGTCTCCAGGATCAAAGCATGTGCAATTCCACAGCATTTGGCAGGGACCATTTTACAGGAGAGGGGTGGCTGCTAATGGTTCAGTGCTGCATAAACACTTGAGTTCTAAGCCTGGCTAATGGGGAGGAGGAGGTCAGAACTGTTGAGCTCAGTATGTTAGACTTGTCAAATTTGGATCAGTTCTGCTCTCTGCTTGACAGCTTCATATTTCATGTCATCCTACCTCTAGCAGGCAAGTGACATACCTGGAGTTCTGCCTCCCATTTGAACTTGTTAAAGAAAAATGTGGGGTTTTTCTGCATCTTTCCTTCCTGAAGTTGGTGGTAGACTAAGGAGGAAGCATTTAGGTGTTTATTTCACACTATTCATTTATTTCTTAAACCCTCTTCCCTGAAAATTTTCCAGTACCCCAGCTCCTGCTCAAAATTTCCCATGCTGAAGCTACAATGTACTTATGTGATTCACAGTTCTTGTTAAGCAAGGGCAAACGTGTCCCAAATATGTGGAACTTCTTCCTTCTACAAAAGAAATGAACCGTAGCAAAGACCATTGCAGTTAATCTGTCTTCAGACTCAAGAAGATTCTTCTGCACCTCTGCATTTCAGAAGATGACCTTTATCAGATGTAAAGCCGACAAATATTTTCTGACTGTGCAGGGCAAACTACGGATGTAGGATTTGATGTACAAATGTAACAGCCCTTCTCCTATCATGTATCAGCCAGTGTAGCACAGATGCAATGTCACAGAAAGAAAAGCTTAAAATAGAGGGAACAAACATATGAACTAGTTTATAACTTGCCAGTGGGGAAGAGGAGACCAACTAAAACAATTTATAGTGAAGGTCCAGTGGAATACCACAGAGTTAGTCTCCCTAGAGGAATATAGGGAAGACAGGAACAATACTATCTCTCTAAATGCAAACACTGTTTGGGAGAGGTGGTGCTCCTGTGGTCTACCAACAAGAGGGTTCTTTTGCTGAATAAGCAACTGGGCTTGCTGGTGTAGGAAGCAGTGTGCACACTGATGCCTTAGGGCATCAATTTCATGATCAGGAGACCCTGAGACATTCTTCAGTTTTCTCATAATGAGTGGATTGAGTGCATTCATCAAAACTGAGATTTCAGGGCTCAAAGTTCAAAAAGCTACCAGAGGTGACATCATTTCCCTGCTTCCTCCTTCTCTTGTCCCTTCCAAAAACAACCCCACTATATTTTTTTTTCTTGCCATTTGACTGAAATCACCTGGGGGTTAATTATCTTTCTGGGATGAAAACCATATGCTATTTCATGTTCTTGCATAAGGTTAAGCTGCATATGATGAAACCGATCAATTAAATCTTGCAGGAAGGGACGGGAGGGTGAAGCCTGGCCAGGAGTTAGTGTTCTCATTTACTGACAATGTAATCAAAGGTATCTGACAAACACAAAAATTCGCTTGCCCACAAGGAACGAAGGAGAGAAAGTGTTGCCCGTGTCACCATAAAATGAAGCTGGGGAACACTAAAGTGGGGAATATTAATGTAAACAAGATGAGGAAAATCACTGCTTACAACTGACAAGACTTGGACTATGGAAAGGTCATATTATTTAAAAAACAATTTTTCTGTGTGTTTGGTTTTGGATTTTTTTTACCTCACAGCTTGCAGACTGCTTTGAACACAGCAGATACCATGCTGATGTGTGTTCATAAAATCCAGCCTGCTGTGTGGGTCTATGCCTGTCATTTCACTTTAGTGCAGGAACAGTCCCCTAAAATGTTAGCCTGATGTTCCAATCTATCTGGCATATGAGGGTGGTTCTTATCATTGCAGATGGTTTTCCTTCAAGATAGAATATGGATTTTTTTGTGCTGGTCTGGAAGGGATAAAAGAGAAGAAGAGAAAACAGACATGGAAGTGCTCCACTGAGTCTCATGCCTGTAAAATTCCATGCATACAAAAATTGCAAGTGGAAAGAAGATCTACAGCCACATGCAAGTTACTGAAGGGAAACAGCGCAACATAAGCTTAGAGCTGTTTACAAGTAGATTCTTCATAACTCCTAAGGCAAAAACTTCATTGCCTGAAAAATTTCCTTGTCAAAGAGAAACTTTTTCTTTGTCAGTGAGAAAGAATAACTCCAAGAACCATTCAATCTCCAGCCCTGCACATCTTAGGTGGTACATGGGTTAACACTTCAGTGCAGCTACACTTCCCTAGCACCTAGCGTTTGGAAAGTGTGTTATTGAAAAGAAATAAGCACAAACATACACAGATGTCTACTGTTCTGGGTTCAAATAACCGTTGTGGAGAAAGAGTGGTGTATATATATACAGGTGTGCACGTGTGTGGGCATGCATGGGAAAGCAAAGTAAGCTTTATTTTTATTCTGAATCCCACCTAAACAAAGATCCTAATGTTATCCCTTGGAATGAGGTAAGAAATACGATCATTTGGTTCCAAGACCTGCCTGAAACTACAGTTTTTGTAGCCCTGAATGAGCAGCAGCCAAAGTAAAAGAGATCAGATGAACTGCATTTAGAAGTGATGCAGTGAACTGGTACGAGGGGAAAGTGCTTTTAGTGATCGATATGAAAACAGGGGGCTTTCATCTAACCACAGTGAGGATGGCAAAGAGGAATTTGGGCAATATAATATGGGATAAAAGAGTAGATAGCCTCTTATTTCAACCTAAAGACTTAATGATGCTTATTAAAAGGTTGTTACCTGGTTTCATGGAAGAATTATTGCCCTCTACCTCTTTCCTTAGAGTGAATGACCTGACAGGGAAAACCAAGTTTTCTTAAGTCCTTGGCCCTTGTTATGGAAATGTTCTTCTCACTTTTCTGTGACTTTGCCAAAAGACCAGCCCATGCAAACCAGCATTACGCAATGTAATTCCCCAGGCAGCACATACATATTGCAGCACTTGGGTCATTAGATATTACAATTTGATTCACATAACAATTGTTTAGATTCGGGTCAATGTTACCAGTAAGTGAGAGCTTTGAAACAGCAAAATGTTCTTATGCTTAAGAAAATGCATTGGGCCAAAGTCAAGTCTGGAGGAGACACACTGAAGACAATGAACTTCCAGCAGGTGAGCCAGGCTGCAAATTTCTGCAGGGGAAATCTTTCCACCACTGCAGCATTTCATTATCACTGTCATTTTCTCTATGAATTATTGCTTTCTTGTCAGATTTACCTCCCCTTCCACTTGAAAACAGTCATCTGGGGAATAGGCCAGCAATAAAACAAAACCTCCTGGAGGTTAATGCTGCAACGACAACAAAAACAGGAGCTGGTCTACCTCTTCAACTAGGGGACCAAACCACATGGTACTGGTTCAGCTACAAGAGTTTAATCTGTTTGTATCTGAATATAACAGGCAGCACTGCTTTTCTGGCACTGGATAAAAACAAAGTGTTTTGAACTCACAGTTACTAGATTTTTTAAGGCTACTTAATGCGCTTCAAGACTTACAGTTCTTCAGCAGTGCCTAGAAAAGACAATTCAGATGAATTCATGTGTCATTAAAAAAAATCTATTAATTAGCTTTTCAATTAATGTTAGGAAGTCCCATATGGCATTTGACTACAAAAAGTGCTGGCATTTCTACAATTCTACAGTAAAGAGACATGGGACAGAGATACGCCCTGGGAGACAGAAACCCAGAGCGCCAAACTACCCTTCTTCTTGTCAGAAGAACCCATCCAACTGCATTAACTGGCCTTTTCTGGTGAAAGAACTATCTTCTCACTTTTTGTAGAACAAACTGTAGTTTAGCTACAATTATCTAAATTTAAATCAACTGGGCCAAATCCATGAAAAGCCATATTGCTCCTGTATTCCTCCTGAAGTTATTTGTCTTACATGCGAAATGTAACTTTGGAGGTAAGTCTAACCAGTGCCCAGAGGGAGCCCAGACCTAGACTCATAGAATCATTTAGGTGGAAAAAGACCTCCAAGATCATCGAGTGCAAAATACTTTTCAAACTGCAAAATGGAGGAAATGTTTTTAAGTTAAATATTTTGAGACATGTAGAATGTGTGAGAACATTTCTTCAGAAATTACCATGGCATGGAATCAAGCCATAATCAAATGAATGAAATCAAAGAACCTTTCCTCTGTTGCCTTCCTTGAATAGCCATTTATGAACCAGAAAGTAAATGCACAAAGAATCTTAAATCACAACCAATCACACCAGCAAAACTTTGACACTCCTTCACACTACTAAGTGGTTTAAAAGCCAGAACGACTGCAACAGGAGATCAAATCCAACTTTACTGGAACAAATTGTGCTTTGAATTATGTTGGTGCAGTGCCACAGAAGTCAATGGGATATGACCTTCACAGCTAATCAAAGAGGTCCACTAAATTTGTCCCAGTCAGCTTGGCTGCAGAACCCCCTTGCATATTCTATGCACAGCCTCTTGTTCCCTCTCTTAGAACAAGTAAAATCTTTTCAGCTAAAAATAAGATAATGAATTTCAGAAACCCCTTTTTTTGCAGTAAATCATCTAGTAAATAATGACAGTACACTGGAAACTAGAGACCAGATTTACATGAAGACTGATAGAACTTGATGAATTTGACTCACTGCAGTCTATAACTTCCTTGTGAGGGAAAGAGGAGGGGCAGACACTGATCTCCTCTCTCTGGTGACCACTGACAAGACCCAAGAGAATGGCCTGAAGTCGTGTCAGAGAAGGTGTAGGTGGGATATTAGATGCAGGTTCTTCCCCCAAAGGGTGATTGGGCACTGGAACAAGGCTCCCCAGGGCAGTGGTCACAGCACCAACCTGACAGAGTTCAAGAAGTGTGTGGACAATGTTGTCGGGCACGTGGTGTGACTCTTGGGGATAGTGCTGTGCAGGGCCAGGAGATGGACTCGGTGATTCCTGTGGGCCCCTTCCAAATCAGTTTATACCATGATTCTGTGATTCAAAGTCCTTTCACTACAAGACCTCTTTGTAAAGGAGCAGATTTACTATAAGGTGTAGGAGGATTTGAGAAATGCCTACAGAATGAATTTATTTATTCTTTAAGAAACTGATTCAGTTGACAAGGGGAAGGAGGGAGGCAGTGAAAATAATGAGAAAATAATAATTATCATTATCCATAAATATTAAAGCAGATTAACAGATTATGAGTTAAAAAAGGGAATGAATATTCCATAGTTTAAGGTTCTAATAGCATTAAGGTTCTATTTCCTGTCAACTAATTTTAAGTTAATTGCCATTAATTTTTCATAGCTAAATAGCAAAAGAAATGAGATTCCTCTATTATTTGCCATGCACTCTACTTGTGAAGGGAGTCCAATGTGAATGGAATGTGGTGAAAAAGTCTCATCACAAGATAATTGAAATTATGGCTAGAAAAGACTTACTAATCTATACCCTTGCCACTGCAATTTCCTCTCTTCTACGGAGCATCTGATGAAGTCTCTTACTCAAAAGGTTTAAAAGTGATTCAGAGATTTAAAATTTTCTGTTGTTAATTGACTAAATTATTTTTCTAGTGAAACCTCTAGCAAGTAATCTTTATGTACTTTATGCTATACATCCCTACACAATCAGAAATACATTATGCATTAGAAATGCATTTGAGCTCAGTGCAAGTGACAGATGGCAATTTCTTTTCAATGCAAATAGCTCACTGCTTCCTTACATTTTTTAACATTGATGCTGTTTTGTTCAGTAAATGCCACCTTCTTGCAATATCCAACTTAGGCATGTTGAATACTTTTCTCATTGTGTATTTACAGAATTTTGGTGTCTGAAAGACCCACACAGGAAAGCAGTCTAAATCAGCAATTTCTACCTTGATCTTGATGTCTCAAGAAATCATGAAGTCCTAGAATGGTTTGGGTTGGAAGGGATCATAAAGATCAGCTAGTTCCAACCCTCCTGCCACCTTCCACTACTTTCCACTAGACCAGGTTCCTCAAAACTCCACTCAACCTGGCCTGCACTAGAAGTTCTGGTATTCACAAAGCATTTTGCATATTAAACCATTTTTTTTTGGAAGACTGTAATACCACTACATTATAGACAATATAACAGGGTACAAGTGAAAAAGCCTGTACAATGGAAATATTAACTTACTCTGCTGAACAGAAGAGTCTATACGTGTATCCTATCAGCTACAAGGCTGAAGTCAATTCAAAAACCTCTGTGTTGAACCACCAGTAGTAGAAGGTGGCAGAAAATGACAAGGTGTTAATGTTAATGTTTATTCCCAAGAGAAGTTCAGAAAAAAAACTTCATGCAAAGTCATAATTATATTTGTAATGCAACCAGCAATAAACCGGTGACACTTGCAGAATATCTCAAGTCATCAGATGCACCAAATGCACAGTTTGAAAACACCGGTTACTGTATTTAATTTAATTTAATTTTAATTTTAAAAAGGCATTTGTACAAATGCCAGAACAAAGTTCTGATTAACTTTTTCTGCTGACATCTCCTTCTATTAGTGTAAATGTCGTCCAGCATATACATAAGAAAATTCTTAAAGTCACATTGCAGCAAGAATTTCTTCCTGCTTTGCAGCTCAAATTTTCTTTTGTTTAACATAATCCCATCATACCTGTCTTTGTCACCTTGGGATAAGAGAAACAATCTTTTCCCTTTATCCTCTGAGAACATGACTTTCTGTTTCCTACCAAGTCATGTTGTTCAGCCCCTTAATGATCTTTGCTGCTGTTCTCGGAATTCCCTTCAATTTGTCAACATCAATCACTATATTCAAGGTGCAATCTCACCACTGCTGTATAGCAAGAAAATCACCTCCCTATGGACAAAGGAATGACGACGCTGCACGTACAGACTGAAGTCGCAACATCCCTTTTTGTAATCCTCCAGCACTGCAGCATGCGGATATATCATTTGCTGTCTGCTAAAACCCCAAGGTCTCCTTTGACATTTCTGCTTTCCAGGTATCTTTGTCTGACTTAATAACTGTGCTTTAGATTATTTCCCTTTCAGATTTATTAGCCTACATTTTTCTAGGTCAGATCTCATTCTCTTACTTGAAGCACCTATTTATGCCGTGTCTCATTCTCCTTGCACTGTTTCCTAATAATTAAACATAGTTTGTTATTTTGAGGCAGAAGTTGGAAGATCCTTATTAAGATTTGGGTAGGATTTGAGTATTTCAGTCCTTTTAGCCTTTTATGTCTTGCACTGATTCATTTGGGTGCTACACCCATGTTCACTACTGGGACACTCATTTTTTTGTAAGTGTGACTGACTGTAGAGTGCCAAAAGGCAGACCTGGAGCTCTCTCTTATCCTTGCATAAGGAAAGAAAATAAAGGAAAGAAAATTGCTACCATCTTATTAATTGTAAACAATTCACTCCGGAACAAGTCTAAGTTCTTCCACAGTCAAAGGAATTAAAAAATGGACATGTTCAGGTTACAACTAGTCTCACCCCTAAATATCCATCAAAACCAAATTTAATAAGCTACACGCTGGAAATGTTTATTTCATTTCAATAGACATGGGGCGAGTCCAGAAGACCTGGCTGTAGATATGTAAACAGCAACAGAAAACTGCGGATCATTGTAGACATCTGACTGGCTTCATGATTTACTCTTTCATTTTTTTTTATCTACTAAAATGTAAAAGTGCAAAAACTTCTTTAGATTTAGTTCTTGCTTTTCCACATCAGAAATTTTTTCATCTGTGTAATTTAGGAACGTTTTTGATGATCCATGTTTAACAGCGAGTTTTACCCAGCAGATTTCTAGGCAATTAAAGTAGTACTTGAGTACTATATCCTTTATCCAGTTTTTGAACAATTGCTCTAAAGATTTTTTTTTTTCATTTCAAGGCCTGCAACAGATGCCTACTGATGTCTTTCATCCTTTGTAATTTAATCTGAAGTATTCCACTTTCTGTTATTCATTATCAAATTGTATCTCAGTGCTGTTACAAACATGATATTCATTATTTCATTGTATAGAGGTAATATAAAAAAATGAATGAAGTAGCACAAAAAACAAACCACCCCTCTCATATATTTACTGCCTTAAAAACTTACGTAGGATGTATTTCTCTCAATGGCATACAGAAGAAACTTCAAGTGTTTCTTGCATCATTTCACTAGGAAAAGTTCAGATACTTTACCAAACTATAACTGCAGCAGCCAACAGTTCCACAAATTTTTAACTTCATTAACCTATGACAAACTGAAGAGTTGAAGGTGAAATTCTGATTATAACCTGGCTTCTCAAGCTCTGCCATGACATTGTCCCTGAAACCCATTAAACCTACTAAATATGAAGATACTTGCCCCCCATATGATACTGTACATTAAGTTTATTTCAACAAGGGAAATCTCTTTAAGTTTTATTACAGGAATAACTATGAATTTTACTGTTTGTTTAACAACATGGAACATTCCATAAAGATCTGAAACCTTAATTACACTCTTCTACCTAATCCTCCAGGGAATTTATTGGAATGGCATATTAAACATTTTTTTTCTGTTCCTAGAAGGGGTCTTCTGCAATTCATTGCTATTTCCCCCACTTTTCAGAATGAGTCAAATTCAATGTATGAAGTAGCTTTATAAGCCAGTGAGCTCCTGTTTTCTTACTAGTCTCAAAAATTTATGCTTACGACATAAGCTGCGTATCTTTGTAATACCTGAAATGTTTTTGTAGAAAACAGAAACAGTTATTTGTTGCAGTGATAGCAACAAATAACTTATTAATATGTGGTGCTACAATGAACGATGACTATGCAATAACAATGCCTTATTCAGCAGGTTTATTCCCTCCTCTTTCACCATGTTCCTATCGATTTCAGTGGTAATCTTTATTGTAAAGCTGTCCTTGCAGTTCCAACATGGATGCAAGGAAAACTCCATTCCTCTATGTACCTCCTCAAAGTAACTCTTTATTACGCTCCAAGGTTATTATGCACCAGTCTGCAGTACGGGGGTTGAATATCTATCAATGAGTACATCATTTCAAGAGGAAGATAATCGGGGGAAAGAATTATTCTTTTAAAGAATATCTCATTCAGAAATGTTAGAAAAATCCTGTTTGACTGTGAGACACCTTGTCAGGTTTGGAAAAAAACCCTGATACAGGCCACTGTAGGAGTCTATGACAGAATGACTTTCAAAATGAAGGGTGCAGAACTAAGTGAAAGCAGCAATGTCCATTCTGTGTATTTAATAGTAACTACAAAGCAATTTTAATGACAGACCACGGCATCCGGATGCAGGTCAGCACATCTCCTTGAATTAATTAACAGTATAAATACTGATAGTATCTTAGGAATGGTGATTTTATTACTGAAAGTGACCACTTTGTATGAAATTAAGAGTTTAAAATATTCTGTGTGAGAGGGAATTCCAGAATATCAGCATTAATGGTGTATTTTGGATGGTATGGGCAGTCATAGAATAGAATCATAGAGTCATTAAGGTTGGAAAAGACCTTTAAGCTCATCAAGTCCAAACATCATCCTAGCACCACTGCCAGGTACACCACAGAGCCATGTCCCATGCATGGACAGACATATCCATGTCTTTTTTTAACACTTCCAGGGAGGAGGCTGTCTCCATAGAAAGTGGATATTCTGTGAAATATGTTTTCCCAATATTCAATCTAAACCTCCCCTGGCACAGCCTGAGGCCATCTCCTCTTGTCCTGTCACTTGTTGCAAGGAGAAGAGAATGACACCCCGCTGGTTACATCCTCCTTTCAGGCAGTTGTAGAGAGCGATGAGGTCGTCCCTGAGCCTCCTTTCCTCCAGACTAGACACCCCCAGCTCCCTCAGCTGCTCCTCACCAGACTTGTGCTCCAGACACTTCCCCAGCTCCGTTGCTCTTCTCTGGACTCACTCCAGCACCTCAATGTCTTTCTTGTACTGAGGGGCCCAAAACTGAACACAGGATTTGAGGTGTGGCCTCAGCAGTGCCGAGTACAGGGGGACAATCACTGCTCTGGTCCTGCTGGCCACACTATTGCTGATACATGCCAGGATGGCACTGTGCTTCTTGGCCACCTGGGCACTCTGCTGCTTCATGCTCAGATCAGTCAGCCAGACATACGAGAATTTTATTAAAGGGACAAGTTTTTCCAAATTTTGGCTTTTTCGTGAGGATCCATTATCACTGGAGAGCGAAATAAAGCCTATCATGTCCCCCAGAACTAAGAAACCGTCTGGATCCTTGAAAGCATACACACCAGGGAGTGTGTTTATAACCTGCTCTTGTGCGACTGAAACTCCAAACATCACAAGAGTGATGTGTGAGATATCAGGAACAGGCTCCCCACGGAAGTGGTAGAATCACCATCCCTGAAAGCATTCACAAAACTGAGCAGATATGGCACTTTTCATTATAGTTTAATGCAGAAAGTGGTATTTCGTCAAAGGTTGGATTTGGTCATATTGGAGATCTTTCCCAACCTTAATGATTCGATGATTCTACCTCATCCCACAGAAAAACACAATTTGGATTAAATTTCTGATGCAAGAAGCTAACAGTTTTCAAGCAATTGCTACTGAATAAAGCATAAAAGTTGGGAATGTTTCAGTGCTTTTAACTAAATAGTGCACTTAATGTACTTTCCCATTCCTGGAAGTGTTCAAGGCCAGGTTGCACAGGGCTGTTTTAATGAAAGGTATCCCTGCCCATTGCAGGGGAGGTGGAACAAGATGATCTTTAAGGCCCCATTTCACACAAACCATTCCATAGTTCCATGATTCTACTTGCATTCTTTTATTGGACAGCAAGACACGCTCACGATTTGTAGATTCTGGTTAAAAAAATGCATGTATCTGTAGAAAATATTTTTCCTTCAAGTACAAAATTGATCTTGCATAGTCAAGATTAGCAAAAATTCTAGAAGACTAAAGACTAGAAGCCTACAGTAATCTTCATGAGTTTTTTAGGAAGCTCTGAAGACATCCTTAACTTGGATTAATTTGGATCTTAACTAGCATTGCCTCTCCATATACTACAAAAAAAAATATTCTTCCAAGCAATGGTTCCTCAGCTTTTAGATGATAGGTAGACAAAAAAGAATTCATTATCCTTAAATGAGGTGGAAAAGCATAGGTAGTTCTGGAGGAAGCACAGCATTTGGTGAGAACATAAAAATATGGGACAAAAAATAAAGAATACTATAACCAGTTCAAAGTGGACATAAAAGTGTAATAAGCATAAGAACAGCTTTTGCTTCTGTTTGAATGCTTCCACCTTGCAGGCTAAAAGTAGTATTGGATCAAATTTGCATTTCCTTTTCCAAATCTATTTTATAAAAATGAGCAATTTTTCAATATTTATTGCAAATTTTCTATGGCTTTTCTTCAGGCAATACAAAAAATGAAAAAAAAAAATGAATCCAGCAACACAGATTTTTGCAGTTGAAAAAAAAATGGGATGCCAAACAATAAAGCAAATAATATCAATAATTATTTTAGGAGACATGATGAAGCAGGCTTGCAAGTGGGTGTCTGTTGCCATTTCAAAACCACAAAAAGTAGGCTGCCAATAGTGCTAACTGAGAGGAAACAAATACACATGCAACTTCTCGGCACTGAATAGTAACTAGTATTTATTGCATTTAAGCTCATTTTATCTGACTTTTCATTTAATTGCACTTTGCTTGTCATAGAGTGCATTGTATTAAATATTTACTATCTTGGTTAGGATGTCAAGGCACACTACTGTCTTTTTAGATTACTGAACAGTAGTTCATGTAGGAATTATTTAGGGTTGCTGAAGGTAGAGAATTAAATGTGATGGGATGATATTAGAAAAGAAAAAAGTATAGGCAGTTAAAGTAGTCATATCCAGAAAACTGTAAACCATTTCTCAGGGAAGAACAGATCTTTCCTTTCTTCAGATTTTTTCAAATAGACTAAAGGACTGACAACAGCTGTTCAATAATAAATGGTCCTGCACAGAAAGAATAAATCATGGTCTTTGTTGATAGCACAACAGTCTCTTGCCATAAGCAGTGGCCTGGGAGTCAGAAGCTGTTTTCCCAGCTCTGCCACTGAATTCCTTTGTAATCTTTTTTGGATCACCTCAGCAATTTCACTTTCTCTTGAGTCTCTTGCAGAGTCTTAAATCTCTCCAAGTGAGGTCTAACTCTAACTGGGGCCTGTCATCCCTGCGATGCAATGTTATTGTCACTTGCTACAATGCAAATAATAAAGAAATGCTGTATTTTCTAGTAATGCTCACACTCTTCATCTTATACCACATTCTATTAGCTTTTTTTTTCCCCCATTCAATTGTGGCAGGATCTAAAAGACCCCAATCACTTACTTGAAAACTTACAAACTTACACCCCAGGAAAACTTGATGTTAAAAAGACTTTACAATCTACAAGTGAAATGATCACAGCTCTCAGAAACTCATTCCTAATCTTTTTTACTCTAGTCCTTCATCAGCTGCCAGCACCCAACATCTGAAGAGGTCCTCCACTTAACACCTCTTTTTTATGACGGGGACAGACATAACTTTCTCAGAGATAGATGTTCTTGTGCTGTTAGTCACTGGCCTGCTTCTATACTTGAGCATTGAGAACCACCTCCAGAAAATGTTTTTCTTTCTCTCTATTAATGATACCAAGATGTCCAGATGATTCCTCTAGGAATGACTATACTGGTATGGACCAGTGACTCATCGACTCAAGTGATCAACACAGACTTTTGTGGAAACTGTCCAAGAACAGATAAGGATATTGAGAGCTATGTCTGCTGAGTATTCTCCCAGACCCCAGTACATTGTGACTCAGGGAGGTCTTCAGTCAGAGACAGAAATGCTATGAATAATTGCTTTCAAAGGATGTTTCTCCATGAAGTTGTTTGAAACTGCACAACCAGCGAGGTAAGTAATCTGCAGATGTCTATAGTTACTAAAGAAGCAGCTCAGTCTGTAAACCCTGTATTTTATTGCTGTTTTGAAGCAATTTTTATTTTTACTTCTGGTGGCGCTGTACTGTCCCCTCTTTTTTTCTGTAGGAGAAGAAAGCCATGATGCTACAATAACTGTCAGCCTGAACACTATTGAGGAGGCTGGGATATCTACCTGGGGGAGACTGAATCAAGTGGTCAGATTACTTGCAGGGAAAGCAGAATATCTGGGAATCACGGCCCAGAGAAGCTGTGGATGTCCCATCCCTGGAAGTGTTCAAGGCCAGGTTGGATGGGGCTTTGAACAACCTCGTCTAGTGGAAAGGGGCCCTGCCCATAGCACAGAATTGGAACTAGATGACCTTTAAGGTCTCTTCCAACACAAAATATTCTATAATTCTATGAAAATTTAAGGCTGGATGAAAAATTGAGGGATAAGGGGAATGACAAGGGTTCCTTTCTACCAGCAAATAACCATACTGGTTAACAGGTGTGGCTTGGAGCCAGGACTCTGTTCCAAATGCACCTCTGAACTTGGCCCACCACATTTGCCAGGAGGTTGATCGCATTAAACTACTCCTAGTATTTTATTGAGAATTGATAGCTTGTTCTGCTGATCTATAAATTCCCATTCTATGCAGTAGGTGTCTCTTAAATCATGGGCTGGAGTCTTTCCCCATTTTCAACTTCTAAAATCTACCCAGTTGTCATATAACTACTATTTTCTCTCACACTTCCTTACAATAGGACTGTTTTACGCTTGTTTATTTTGCTGCTGTGGGTTTATTTTGATCACAATAGATCACTGTCATGACATGAGTAATATCTTCAAAACAGCAACCACAATCCCATCTATCATCACAAAACTTCTTGGAAAACAGCAGTACACCTCTTCTGTCCTTCTGTGAACTTCTGGACCAATCCTCATTGTACTTCCCCTGAAATCCAGCATCACTTTCCCTCTGATCATAGAAAAAAACAATAGGAAAGCCTTCCTGGATAATGAGAGGAGGGTCGGTTTTTTAGTCACAAGAGCACTCAAAATTTCATGATGGAGATCACAACTTTAATCTCTTACATGTATTTCCTATTATTATTCTGGGAGAAGAGAGATAGAATGGAATTTTCTGTAAGGAACTTCTTTTTTTCCTGTATTATTTCCCATGAGTTCAATATAAATCAATAGAAAACATGTCCTTGTGCTTATAACAGAAGATGAGCTCTCCATTGTACTCTGTTTAATAAGATGCTTCTCAACTAGTTCTCTCATCTGTAAATAGAATCATAGGATCCTCAGGGTTGGAAAAGACCTCCAAGGTGTCCAACTTTCAACAAATACCCTATACCAACTAAACCATATCATGAAGGTTGAAGCTGATCTTGTGGTGTTGTTGACTTAGAAGCCCTTTGGCCAAATTCCTGCTTGATGGGATGGACTCTAAGTAGGGCATGGAGAGGGTCTTAGTGTTGAAGACCAAGAATACTTGTTACTGAATACTCCTGGGGAAAGCTGGTGACCGAATCGAGAGGCTAAGGCATAATGTGGAGACTAAAAGTAATAGCTGGGAGTAGTGAGGAGGAAAAAAGCCAGATGACAAAGGCAAAAAAAAAAAAAAAAAAAGCAATAGTTTTGAACTGCCAAAATGCCCAATCAGCTCTAGCTCCCAGTTCTGTCAGACAGTTTAAATCCACTTCCCAGTGTCAGAGCTGAAGTGGAATCTGCTCAGTGCTCAGCATTACCTTTCATTAAAGAAAGTGGCTGCTGGGAGTACAAGTTGCAAGCAGGCTTTGGAGGAGAAGATGAGCAGGGAGAGGATCAAGGAAATCTCAGAGTGAGAGAGGACTAGGAAAAAGCAGGCTTGATTTTCCTCTCACTTAAAGCAGTTTTACATGTTAAAACTCAGCTGATTTCAGAACAACTTGCCCCACGTTTTCAGCAGTGTATGATCACAAGACCAATTGCGTTCCCAGGGAATGCATTTTATAATATGTACCATCCATGTATTCTTTTATCTGCCTTTTTTTTTAGCCATTTTCATTTTTTTTTCATTTCCAGAAAAGAAGTATGAGCAACTATATTGGTTTATGAAAAAAAAAAGGAATAAAATAAACATTTCCTCAGAGTTCACATTCACAGATCTCTTATGACGGTATAATAACTAAGTTCTGAATTTGGATTAATATTATATATAGGTGATGACATATGGCGACAAGTATGTTTATTAGCATGTGTTCCCCCCAACCCTGCAATTCTTGTCTCAATGTAGTGACTGTCAAATTTCTCATTTTGCCTTATCTAATAAGAAGTCTCAATGTATTTGCAATAGAGAGGTCCAGACTATCAAAAACTTTGAGTTAAATGTTATGTGGTCATATAAGCCAGCTGAATCAGTTTTAAGGAAAACATTTTGCACGATGCTTGCTGATCAAGCAGACAAATACACTACAATCTTAAAGGAGGCTGTGTTTACATGTGAAAGCATGAAAATTACTATCAGGCAAAAATATATATCAACACTGTGTTGCCTGGCCCCTGACAGTTGAGGCTATGGCCAATATATTACACACAGATGTACATTTTGTAATGCTTTCATTTAAAAGGTTTAAGCTGTTTCCAAGGGGACTGCTCCAGCTCCCAGACAAACGGCCGCTTGACAGCTCTCCTAGTGCTCAAAGCTCTCATGCAATTTTGTTCAATACACAAAGTGCCAGACTGAAGGAAATTGCTGTTCCTCATCTGATGTTAAGTGATTGGCTTTCTATCTTCATTAAATGTGTGCTACTCGATGCCTCAAAGACATTTTACCTTGTCCTGGAATGTGAACTTTAGCAGCTTTTTGAAATACCCAGAAGGACTCTGTGGAAACAAGAAGGAAAATCCTAAGTCCTGCCTGCCCATGCCCTTACCCCTGTTAAATCGATTAGAGATTGGACAGATCAGATGTTGTCTCACTAGATGTACTGAGTTAGTCTTAAAAGTTGGTTTTGGAATTCAAATGAGATTCTATTCCCAAAGACCCCAATCTCATCTGCAAAGGTGAACTAGGAATGGAGGAAAAGAAAAAAGAGTAGAAAAGAAAGAAAGATTTTGTCTGTGAGGGAAGAATTTATATATGATGGATTACAAAATTAAGGCAGTACCAGGGAAACATTAGTGGTGTTTGTGATTTTACATTTCTGGCTCACTACAGTGACAGATGCCCTCCCTCTTCATTAATTCCAAAGAGAATCCTGATACATAGATTCATGAAAAATGGGGTTCAGCTGTTAGAGAAATGAACATCCATTTCTTTCTCTCCCCCCCATTTTAGTAATAATGAAGAGCTGCTGCACCGCTCAAAGCCTGAAAACACAATTGTGCTGTTGAAAGCCACTATAATGAGATCTCTGTTTGAGAGTCAGGTCTGATCAAATAATAGACCTTCCTTGTTTGTGTTTAAGGATGGGTAAACAATGTCAAAGTGAAACCTAATCAGAAGAAATTGCATGAGCTTCTTACATTTGCGCAGCTGTTCTCTTCCATTGCTATTTAGAGCTCTACCGATCTATGGCTGGACTGAGGTCTGATACAAAGCCACTCCTTATTTATGAAGAAAGGTGACTACCCTGCTGACAACTCAGACACTGGAGAGCAACTGAAAACGACAAGAGCATTATGCCCTGTGGACAATATATTCACCCTTGAAAGCCTGGATGGATGGTGGCGTTATGGGTTCTCATCCACTCCTTCCCATACTCCGCGAACAGCAAATGTTTATGTGTAAAAGGGAAAGAACAGTGAAGGCATCATTACTGGGAAAACTTGTACTTTGGGCAGAATGAGAAATAGCCCTATTATAGTCAAGCATGAGGGGACAAATTTGCATTGAGAAATCCGAGGAACAGAGTGGTGCCAGCATTCCACTGGAAATGACCAAGCATCTTCCAGGTGAGGAATCCCATCATACTTTATGACCCACTAGAGGAGATTCACTTATGTTGGAGGGGCATGGTTTAGTGGTTGAGTTAACAGTGCTGGATTACCAGTTGGATCCGATGAACTCTGCAGTGTTTTCCCACCTAAGTGATTCTATGATTCTGTATATGCTGGTACACAAACATTCTGTTCTATCCCCTGAAAATGTTCCAGCCTACACAGTCTACATCAGCTGAGCAGGAAAATCATAATAAACTCACAAGCTGTGGAGCTCTTCTATCTCAGGGATGAGAGGTTAACGTACTCCAGAGGCTTTCCGCGCGCTTGAAGACCTTTCCAGGTGGTTCCACATGATTTACCAAAATGAGTAACGCAACATCCAGCTAAAGCTTAGCATTGAAAGATTTAGGGGGACAGATTCCTCTCACCCTGACTTTGAACAGTTAACTGACCTGCTAAATTAAAAGTATTATCCTTTTATGGAATGGAAATAATTTATTGATAGATAAAGGTGCTTCTGTTCACTGGCTAAAAAGACAATCCAGGACAACTAAGCTTTTAACATAGTTGATACAGATACAATTCAAAAATTAAACAGAAGGCAATCTGATTATTCCCCTTGCAAGACAGGATTTCCTCTAGGATAACAGCCACTGTGTTTCTGAAACCATCTTATGTAAGTGTTTAGTAACCCCAGCTGATCTATCTCATGCCATAATCATGAAATCAGAAAAGCAGACACAAAAAATCCTACTTTTTAAAAAGTGAAAATACTCAGGAGTAAAAATGAACTGAATGTTCAGATTAATAATTTCCCAGTTCCACAAAAGCCATATGATCTACGGGTGCTGATGGTATTTTGTCGACAGCGGCCCAGGAGTTCTTTGTGAAGGAACAACTGACTTCTGTCTTTTCCTTTTTTGTTAAGAAATGATAATTCAAATGTCATAAATGAAAAGCCATAATTGGTCTTTTGCTCCATCTGTGACATCTTTTACTTAATTAATTGTTTACCTAGCTAATTGTTTAATTGTTTAATGTTAATTGTTGAGACAGTTGTTTAATGTTAATTTTAATTACAATCAAGTTACTAAAAGGGGCTGCTCTGTCAAGGCCAGTCTATCCCCAACATTCCCAGGAGCAGCCCTCTCTCCCACAAGTTTATTGTTAATCTTAAAACTTTTAAAGGCTACCTCCTCGCCACAAGTCGATCCCGGACACTCCCAGAGGTAGCCTTGTCTCCCCAAAGTTCATGTTATTATTGTTAATGTTGTTCTGATGATGTTCTATGTACGTTTTAACTTGTTTGTGAAACTTTATATGACTTTTATTTCAGTCTTTGGTTTCTCTGAGTTGGGGGTTTGAGCCAGCTCCACTGGGCTTTCTAACGGCCACCTACTAAAAATAGCCCTCAGCTGCCACCCCTGTCACTCGCCGCCATGGCAACGCAGAATACTAATGGGAGCCTTCCCGCCTTTCCTTCAGAGGCAATGACATCAGCCTGCTGTCCCCTGGACACCAGAGCCGATTGGTGGGAAGGCCTGACCTCATTCCAGCGAACACCAACCGGCTGGAGCCATGGGGGCCGGACGGGGCGGGCAGTTGAGATACCACCAGGCTATAAAAAGGACAGTGCACCTCAGAATCTCGCTTTTTAGCCTTGGCTTGTTGCTGCGCTTGGCACTTGCCTGGTCCCGGAAGCCCGCTGCCGAGCCTGGCCTCAAATATCTTATACAGAGACTCTTACTTTTCACTTAAGGATTTCTGCACCAACAGAGATCCTTTTCCTCGGCGCCGTACAGCTCCCGCCTTGGGCAGCCGTGTGGTGGCCCAGGTGTCTGATCTTTGCGGACCTGGCTTTTATATTTTATTTTCCTTTTATTTTAATTATTGCTTAATTTGTTAATTGTTTTCTTTTCGGATCCATGGACACTTTGTTGTGGCCATTTCAATAAACATCTCTTTGGCTGCGCAGCAAAGTGAGTTGTCCCGTTTTTGACACAAATAAATAGCTGACAGGTTTTTATTTAAATTTCAGATCTCCATTAAAATATATATGGAAAAATTATACTTAGAAATTCGAGAGCTTTCTATGTTAGGTGTTGCAGAGAGACTGGCTACAGGACAACCTACAAGAGAAAGAAACGTTTTCCCAATGCAAGTTGCACAGGAATGGGGATAAACAACCAATCTACTTGGAAACACAATTCCACTAGCAGTTGTTTGAGGTTATGAATGTACAATCCTATCTTTATATTCCACATGTGGATATAAATTGTCAGCCTTGCTCTGCACTTACCCATATGTCACACCTGTGAAATATTTTATTATATAAACAAAACCATGTTTCACTTTCTGTGGGCCAGTATTTCCATGCAGATCTGACATCAAAAGGGGTGCTGTGCTACACTGTTATTGTGTCGTCTATCAAGAAGCTCAACCAGTACCTTTCAGCATGCAGAACTGGGAGACAGCCTCTTCCACTCTAATCTTGAGACAAAGAGCAAGGCACACAGTCTTTCTCCCCATTTCCCTGCTATTAAATGAGGAAACCAGCTGTTTCTTCCACAGGGTGGTAAATGTTTGTAAAGTTTTCAAACAAGTACATGAAATTATTCATGAAGAACATAAATATTAATGGTTTGATTCAACATAGCAATAATCTGTCTTTTTTTAAAACATTATCATTACGCTATTCTCCATCACCACAGCGTCTGAAAAAGAATCAAACCATATAATATTTCATGAGCAACCGAGAGCAATAGAAAAGTTCTGGGACTTCTTGGTGCTGCTATGGCTTTTCTCTTTGGTAATAATTCTTAGGTTTTAGAAGGAAGAGTTTTCCATTTTTGCTCCTACTTTGATTTGTGGTTTTGATGGTTGATTGATTTTTCTGTGTAACTGATTTTATTTTGCTGTTATTTGATTTACTGAAGTCAGTGAAGTGAGGGGTAGAGGCCATGCCTATGTTCTGAGCAAACTTCATGTTATGTTGGAAGGATTTGTTTGAGAGTGTGCACTAGACATTTATAAGACCCATGCAACTGTAGCTTTCCATCAGTCAAGACTTTGCATTGGTACGATGGAGAAATTGTTACAGTTATCAATAGCCATGTAAAACCAAAGGATGGAGATGTTATTTATCAAATAAATTAGATGGAACAGACTGCAAAACATTCCACCAGAAACAGCTGCAAAACAGGTGTAAAATAGGGTTGAACCTAACCCGTTTGTTCCCCTGTGTGATGTTAACTATGCCATGAGGCTGGGAAGACATGCCCAAGGTTTTGCCCCATCTGTACTGATGGAGAAGGGTGACATCTGAGCCTATCACACTTGTGAGGACTCATCCCAAGGATGATGTTCTCACAAGGGCTGGGCTAAATTCAGCTTCACCTAGAGAAGTAATTTAAATACACAAAAATCATCCACAAGCACTGAGGCCAACTGGCACAGAGCAGTGAGTGCCTAAGCCAGCAACCTTAGTCTCCAAAACAACACAGATGCACAAAAAGAGACTGGTGGAAATGAGCTCTGTTTTTTTTTCTAGTTCCTGATCCAGACTGAAGTATTACTTGGGAGAGCACCAGTTGACACAGGCAAACACCATATCACAGATGCTTCTGACAGTGCAACAGCAGAAATTACTGTATTGTAGTGCCCAGGACTGTTCCCAGACACTGTTTAATTTACTTCTTGGATATAGTCTTCATATTCTCATCTGTGAGATGAGCTCTACCATCTAACTGTAGAGGGAAAATTATTCAGTATATGCCCTGACTATGCCAGTGCAGGAAGGCCTGGAAATACTAAAGTAATTGCCAAACAGTAATGCACAATGTTTTAATTATTCAGAACCACTCTGCCATTGTCACAGAGAAAAGACAAGGGCTTGGCAGAGAAAAATGAGATTAAAACTCCCCACCACCAGCAAAACCAAGAGGCAATTTGGAATCACCAGGTGTTTCTTTCCAGATGTTGTCTCTGATGATGCTGTTGAGTGTGTTTAACTCTTGAACCAGAGGATAAATGTGAAAGCTAGTGTTCTGCATGTATGCTCATCTGCACCTTTTTAGTACAAACAGCACAATTCAAGCAGAGGAGGTTAATGATTTCCCACACAATGTAATCTAGTTTATAGATCTGTATAAATGTTTTATGGCAACACTTGATTATGTGATGTCCCAAATGATTTATCAAAGAAGCTGATGTAAAAGACCAGCAAGAAATGCTGGGGAATTAACAGTCTCATTCTTTCTGGGGAACAAACAAATACTCAGAGCCCTCAGGAAACTTGAAACCCGTCTGGTGCAGAAAAAAGCTTGTAATTTGTTTGCATTTGATGACTCTCCTTAGTTGCAGGTAGTAGTGGTAAATTCACGATTTGTGACAAGTAAAAAGAGGAGCAGGAAAGGTGCAGTGCACATTAAAGTTGTTTAATCACCTACAGAACACAGTGTCTGCAAAGCAGGTTTTCCTCACTGTGCTTTACTGCTCAAACTGGCGGAATAAAAGAGGAAAAGCAGGCTTTTAGTGGACTTTAAAATGCTGAAATAGCAAAATACTGGGAATAGAATGGCAAATAAAAAAATGCAGATTATCGGGGAGAAGTGTATCCAGTGTATCCAGAAGTGTTCCATTTTTCTGATATTAACAGTGTCTGTCCAGAGAAGGGGGCAATAAAGCTTGTGAAGGGTCTGGAGCGTACATCTTATGAGGAGCAGCTGAGTGAGCTGGGGGTGTCTAGCCTGGAGAAAAGAAGGCTCAGGAGAGACTTTACCAATCTCTGCAACTACACGAAAAGAAGCTGTAGTCTGGTGGGGGTCGGTCTCCTCTCCCAGGCAACCAGCCATAGGACAAGGGGAAAGTTGTGCCAGGGGAGGTTCTTGTTGGATACCCGGAAATATTTCCTCACTGAAAGAGCAGCTTAGCATTAGAAGAGGCTCCCCAGGGAAGTGGTGGAGTCACCATCCCTGGAAGTGTAAAGAAAGAGTAGGCGTGGCACTTTGCAAGCTAGTTCGTGGGCATGGTGGTATTCGGTCAAAGGTTGGACTTGGTGATCTCAGAGATCTTTTTCAACCTTGAAGATTCTACAACCACAAAAGACTGGCAATCAGAACTATTCCCCTACCCCCGTTACCAGAACATAACACGCATCTGTGGTACTTCCTGTGTGAGCTGCGTCTGTGAGTGACGAGCTCCCCCGATCTCCTAATGAATTTCTACGGAGGAAATCCCACGTCAGAGACGGTCCAGGGATCAGAATGTTGCTCTTTCAAGCACTTCAGCAACTCCATGATGATCCCCTGATCTGTTTATCTTCCGCATGCTTGAACAAGACAGACGAGCCACAGACTTACCGTGGATTGTAAGCACTTTCATGAAACATCTGAATGAGAAGTGCAGAGGTCCCGGTAACTGCAGAGAGAAATGCAGCTCATATGGTGATGAAAGCTCATTTTTTTAAACCTTTGGTATCCACAAAACTGGCTTTTATAGTCTCATTGTATGCATAAACAAAGGTAATCTTAGTTTTCTTCTAAACAATGAGCTGTAAGAACCTAGAATAAAGAAACAGCTTATGATTGCTCCTGAGGAAATTTTCTATTCTGACAGTGCATGTGCTGGCTGCATTCTTTTACTAGTCTAAGAGAGTCACTATTAAAAGGACGGTGTATTCTCCCCTGGCCAATTCCATAATTCCAATGCATAGTCTCGGGAATACCTGCCATTGAAGAAGCAAATGAATGAGCACAAAGAAGCAGAGTAATGTCTGGGATCTGACCTTTTATGTCAAACATTATTCTAAATGAGTAAGTGGGAATAGATGCAATATTCCTACAAAAATCAGAAATGCTTTTTGGCAAAGGATTTGCAAACAAGGCTGAAAACCTGACTGTTGTGTGATGCAACTGAGCTAGATGACTGATCAGTTTACTTCTCAGAGTCATTGCAAGATGAAGATCTATTTCTGACTTAAAAGGCCAAAGGTGGCACACATATTGGCATGCCACTGAACACAATTCTGGGGCATAAGGTGCTCACTGAACAGAGAGGATTTTATCTAAGTCAGGAAAACTATACGGAGATAGTAGCTTTGTAAATTTGGTCATCAGAAAGAGTAACTCTGGATAAAATAAAGAGTGCTGAAAGTATGAGCATTAGTGATTTTTTCTACTATAAAATATGTGACATGGCCCCTGGCAGAGTTTTGATCCAGCACTTAAAAATTATTTTGGAGAATATTTAGCTTGTATGGGCAAGAGAATATTCTGAGAGGGTGTGTGCAAATGTTCAACTCTGTCTGAAGGAAAAGAGAGTTTAGAGATAAATTCTTAAATTTTACAAGTTATCTGAAGTAACCACCTTTGAGTATGTCCTTTGCTTTAAGCAACATGAGAGAAAAATTAAAAACAAATCAGACTTGACGAGGAAGTGCCATGGTCATTATTAATGCCTAAGAGATAAAGAAAGGGACATTCACTGGAATGTGGCCAACATCATAAACTGTAGGACATGAATAGAAGAAAAGTAAAAGATGACACAATCCAATCAACAATAACTTGCGAAGCTAAACTTTTAAATGTCTAGCATTAAGAAAATGAAGTCCGCCTAAGCTGTCACTTGTGTGAAATAAAGAGACAATGCTTGCCATCAGTCTTTATCGCCTCTTGACTTCCATCAAGTAGTTCATATGGACAACAGAGTCCCAGAGGCTGAGGTCTGTAGGAATCACAGAATGGTCTGGGTTGGAAAGGACCTTTAAACCTTACCTAGTCCAACCCCCCTGCTATGGTCAGGGACACCTTCCACCAGACCAGGTTGCTCAAAGCTCCATTCAACCTGGTCTAGAATGTTTCCAGGGATGGGGCATCAACCACCTCTCTGGGCAACCTGTGCCAGTGTTTCTCCATGCTTATTGTAAAAAACTTCTTTCTTATATCTAGTTTGAATCTACCCTCTTTTAGTTAAAAACTGCTACCCCCTGTCCTATTGCTACAGGCCTTATAAAAAGTCTGTCCCTATCTTTGTTATAAGTTCCTTTTAAATACTGAAAGGTTGGAAAAAAGTCTCCCTGAAGCATTCTGTTCTCCAGGTTGCATAACCTCAACTCTTTCAGCCTTTCCTCACAGGAGAGGTGCTGCAGCCCTCCAATAATTTTTGCGACCCTCCTCTCAGCCTGCTCCAATATGTTCACACCTTTCCTAAGTGAATACCATTTCTCCTTTTTATTTACAGCGGATGCAGTATTCCATTTCTGGCTGTGAGCTGTGATCTCACAGCTCTAGTTCTTGGAAAGGTACAAGGCATTATGGATCTGTAAGAAAACCGGAAAAAAATTTAAAAGGTAACCGAAAATGTGCCGTAACAATCCTTAATGAGAAAATATTGATCAGAAGCTGCTCAAAGAAATACACTTTATAAACTGTTAAACAGTTTGTTGGAAATCGCAGCCCGAAATGGCTATCTTCAAAACAGAATTCCAAACCCCTTTTTGAATCTATGTGCTTTTGTATATGTTTATGTACACATACACTTATATGTACACTTGTATGTATAGCTATAAATAAATAGTAGGAAAAGGCTGCTTCACCAATATGATGAATGATACTCAATGTTTACAAAAGGCAAGAATCTGTGGCTCAGGCTTGGAATCAAGCCATACTGGTTCAGTGTAAATTAGTAGCTGCATGCCAGGAGAGAGATGGTTTGCTAAGATGTTTGCAGTGTTTTATTGCCTGGATTAATTAATGCTAATGGTTAAGAGAATGATAATCTACTGGCTTCCAAGAGGGAGTCAGGCAGTCTTCTCTGCTCAATGGAGTGTTAGAAGATTTGAAATATTTGAGGCACCAGAGGCTACTAAGAAGATTTACACAAGTCAATGTTTGAGCTTCCCACTCCAGGAAATTTGTTATTAGAAGGTTTCCAGAAGCTCAAGTGGGTGTTATGGATTCCTAATGGACTTTCATTCTTTTGTGATTTCTATGAATTTAAGGTTCTTCAAAAAAACTATGCATTTCATACATTTTTTTAAACTTTCACTTTTTAATGCATTATACATATGTTTGAAGTTTAGTTGTGATCTTCTGTTTTGATCACTTTTGTACAGAATCAGTCAAGTCCTTGCCTAAAGTATCACTACATAACAACCATTTTCATTCTCCTAATATATTTAAAATTTTTATTAAGCTGTTAATCTTTCATTTCGAAACAGCACTGGATGCATTCAATGAAAGACCAAATCCATTTTGTTTTACTTTTTGTATGACAGCTAACCCTTCACTTAGACTTCTAGCTCTTGGAAACAGACCTGAAGATCAAAGAGGATCTGAGAAAAGGAACCATTCATTAACTCAAGAATTTAAAAAATTTGAGCCACAGAAAAAAACAAACATATTATGAAAGAGGGCTCAAAAATGCTGGAGAGATATTATTAATATAGATTCTACCATTCTGTTCTTGTGGCTTTTTTATATCAATAGATACTTATTTTCTACAGAATAAAATTGTCACAATTATTATTTACATAAATACTGTGGGGAATATTTCTACTACACTACTTAAAAGAAGACTAAAGGCACCCAAATAATAAAGAACTTGTCACTCTAAAGATTGGAAAATTGGTGACTAACAGAATTAGAAACTGAAGAGCTACATGCCATTGCTATATAAATGTTCCCCAAGGATTTTTTTTTGTTGTTGTTACTTACTGAAAATAGTCTTTGTTAACTGGAAGCAATCACTAAAATTTTACATATGTATAATAAAAAGGAAGTATTTATATTCCTTATATTTTCCAAACAGTACTGCTGTTCCTATTATGTGACAATGTTAACTTAACATTCCTTTAAATATTTGTTAGAGAGAAAGTTTTGTTCTTGAGGATTGATCCCCTTTGTGACAACAACTCAACACAGCTCTGCATCTTTCACCTAAGAAGTATAAGACAGGTGTGTACAGTATTTCCTGGCATGGAACTTTATGTTTGTAAGTTCCCTGTATTTTTAATTTATTTCCGTCTAGCACCTGGCACAGTAGATTTGTAAACCATTCCTGTAACTTTTTTGGATGAAAATTTTATACCCCTTCAAGGACACCCACAAGTCATGTATTGACTTGACAGGGTAGGCTGTCAGATTCTTGATAGTATTTTCAGCCCCTTTAGTTTTATTCTCTGAGAAACAGTCTTTGCTATCCAAGAGTGGCTACTGAGTACATGTTTTGACTGGCACCGATTCAGGCACTTCTCTTTTCACTGATGCTAGCTGGTTTAGATATCAGCCTACACTTTCAGAAGCAGGGTCTGAAAACATAGTCTAAAAATTACTATGGCAATCACATATACTCATCATTTAAAGCCAGGAGAGAATGTGAGATCATTTTGTGTGACTGCATGTATGTCACAAGCCATTACATTTAATCATTACACCTTATTAATTTCAAAAATTCAGTTTGACTACACTGTGTAGGTCCAGATTCTTCCTATATAACACAAGGATCCATCTTGGATCCTTTGTGGACAAGGATCTATGGAAAAAAATAACCCCTCAAGAGGGCAAATCGGACCAGGATATGTGCTGTCCTGTGAAGAACTTCTCTTCATGTACACAAGGATGGCCTTGAACTTGTGAAAAATGCCTGAGAGTTTTAATGACTATTTCTATCACCCTGTGGCTATTCACATGGCAAAAGCCAAAGAACATCAGGGAAATTAAGGAATAAACAGAGAACAGAAATAGAAGTATTATTATATCATTGAATAAAGTCCCAGTGTGTCTAATTCTTGCATATAAAATGCAGATTAACAAACAGCAAAACTTTTTATGACAAAAAGATGTGAGAACTAGAAATTTTAAGGACGCAAAAGTATAGGTAAGCTTGCTGATTAGGAACAACTAAATACACTGAGGTTCTTCAGCTTGCCAGAGGCAGCTGAGAGAGACTATGACAGTCTGGATATTTTCATGGTCCCTTTCAATACCAGAGTTAGTCAACAGCAAACAAAGCCAGGTGGCCAGCTGAACCAAAGGGAAGGGATTTGTGTGCATGTGTGTCCTGGGGTCAAACCACGAGAACACACCCATGCTGCACAGCGTGTAGTTATGCAGAGGAACTCAGAAGTCTGATAAAATGAAATAAGGAGCATTTGTTGTCTAAGACTTCCATCCTCCAGAAGTTTTTAAACAAATCTCATAATTTAACTACTGTGCTTCTTAAATAAGAAACCAATTGCTTATTTGAACAGTGCAGGAGGTATAAATGACAAAAAAATGAGAGGAAAAAATCACTGACTTGCAGCTTTTGCAGCTCCAGGAACAGATGCTGTGTACATACAGAATAGTAGCTCAGGAGTGACGATGACTGGTGTTGGGCAAAGCAACATCTGTCTGAGAAAAAACATCTGGACTGCTGCAGCATGCAGTGAGGAGTAAAATTTAGCTTGAGGATTTTCCCTGTGGACTGGCAAAAATGCAGTTTTTACATAGAATTGTTTTTTAGCTGTCCAATATAATTGTAGAAGAAATTTTAAAGGTACTACGAAGTGGCTATCACAGATGTTCTTTTAGGGAGTTCTGCCATTAGCATCACATCAACAATATTCAAATCACTTTCAAAAGCCATTTGAGAACCAGACCACACCTCATATTTGAGATCAATACAGAGAGACCTTCACACTTTCTCAGTATCCAAGGGTTTGCATTCTATTTCAGATATTCTCTACTGCACTTGGGCCACAATGAAATGCTACAGAAAACTGTGATACCACCCTCCCAGATGTTCAAGCAGAAGCCTGGCTGATACAGCTCATAAATTCAATGTAGGGGGTGGCTGGAAAATGCTGCTTTCCGCTGTCTAGTGTGAATGTCACAATGAATGGGTATATGGTTAAAAAAATCACAGACTATTCTAACCTGTACCTGCAACTGGAGGCAAGAGAGAATATGCCTTTCTGTTTTTAAAGAATTATTTGTGCTACAGAAGTCGTATGCCAGAATTGTAGCAGTTGTAACTGATTTCATATAAGCAAATTCTGCCTGATATAAAAGAATATGGTTGTTCCACGGCTAGGGAACACAAGCTTTGTGAATTCAATCAACAAGTTTTTAAACATTTAGTGACATTAAAAAGAAAGTGCCTAGCTTTAGGGTATATGAAGTATTGCAACCCCATAAAGTTTAAGCACTGGCAGGGAAAAAGAACAATTGCTAAAGCAAACAGCTCAGCAGCTGGTTTAGTTGTGTTCATCAGCTAGTGGTGATGGGCATGATCCTACCCTACATCCTTGCAGCTGCAAGAAGAGATGGCTATAACGCAAGGGTACTGGAACTACAGAATGATCAAAAATGAAGAGAGATTGGATATTAAGAAAGTTCTTTTCACCAAAATGGTGGTCAAGCACTGGAACAGGCTGCTCAGGGAAGTGGTGGAAACACAAGCATGAAGATGTGGGACATGGTTCAGAGACATGGTTTAGTGATAGACTTGGCAGTGCTGGGTTAATGGTTGGACTTGGTGATCTTAGAAGTCTTTTCCAAGCCTCAGGATTCTATGATTCTCTGATCCAGATATGTGCTGCAATGTTTTCTGCACAGCATTGCATCAGTAATGAAAGATGCTAGATTGCAGCAAGATATCCCTCTGTAATAATTCTGCAGCTCTCTGCAATTTAACTTGGTGAATGAGCAGCTCTCCTCTTTTGATCATCAGATGATGAGTGCCGCCTATCTAAGCAAGGAGTCCGTGTTTTCAGATCGACCATGTACCTGCTGAGATCGAACAGTAGAGTCACCTTTCAGATCTAACATCAGATATCCAGAGACACTCCTGCTATGACAGATACGATTCATGACTCTAGTGATGAGGGATTTGCATTCATCCAGCAGGAGGTGAAAGAAGACACCTCCTCACTGTGTGCTAATGTTTCTGTGATCCAGCAGCCCATGGGGAACCCTCCAGCTCCACACTCCACAAATGCCCACCAAGACATACGCTGTCCATTAATAAGCCTACATTGTCCAGTACAGAGGACAGTTTCATGTCCCTCTCAATGTGTAAAACTGAAGCCAAAGTCCATACAGCAACTACTCTAAATCACTCTCTTGCATGTTGTGACTACTACGGTGTCTCAGCAGTGAGGAATTCAGATTATTGCTACTCAAGCACCTAGATTCCAACTCATCCTGTCCACTGAACGAAGAAAAGAAACTGTGACACACAAATTAAACATGGATAGTAAGCTCTCTGAGCTCTTTGCAGTGAGTGAAGTTTAAATGATTTTAAATGCCTTCTTGATTTGTGAGCAAGAATTAGCACATTCCTGTTTAAGCTACAAAAAAAAAAAAACAACAAAACCAGAACTAAATGCAACACCTTGCCACACCAATCTTAAAAGTTGTTTCATCTGGGTCACCTTTAACTCTAAAAAATTCAGCCCATTTGGAAAAATGTATTAAACTCTCTATATATTAGAATCAAATATCATAGAATCATAGAATGGTTTGGGGTGGTAGGGACATTAAAGAACATCTAGTTCCAACCCCACAGTTATGGGCAGGGATATCTTCCACTAGACCAGGTTGCTCAAAGCCCCACCCAACCTGATCTTGAACACATCCAGAGACGGGACTGCCAGAAGTTCACTGGGCAACCTTTGCCAGTGCCTCACCACCATGCCAGTAAAGAATTTCTTCCTAATATCAAATCTAAACCTTCCCTCCTTAAGCTTAAAACCATTATCCCTTTTACTGTCACTCCATGCCCATGTCAAAGGACCCTCTTCAGCTCCCTTGCAGCCCCTTTATGTACTGGCCTGTGGTATAAGGTCTCTGTGAAGCCTTCTTTTCTCCAGGCTGAACAGCCTCAATTCTCAGCCTGTCTACATATAATAGACTCCAGTGGTTAAGCTAGAGACACACAGGAAATCAGTTGCATGCAGTGTCTCAGACATAGGGACAATATTCTCACCAACCCAAAAAGAGCAATTAAAATGCCGAGACACGTGAAGAAATGTTTTTTCTTAATGCTATTAAAATTCACCCATTACTAGGAATGCATCCGTTAAATGCATGGTTTGCCCTAAGTGTTATGCTATTGCATTTTACCTGGAATACTTAATCGTTTCCCAAGAATAGCAAATGGTTAACAGATCTCCAAACTGAAGCTGTGGAGCTGGTTACTGTAAACTTCACTGCAGTTCTCTGCCCACATTTACACCAAGCAAAAAACAGACTTTGAGGGGAAAAAAAAAAAAGAAAAAAATAGGAAAATACAAAATACATGCACAGGAGAAGCACATAAGCTTTAAACATCCTAAAAGGCAAATGTGGAACTAGTGCTACAAAGAAGCAGCTGTCTGCAGCAGGAGAGTGCAAAGTACCTCAGAGGTGTCAAAATACGCAGGTAGAGAGATACAGCTTCCTCAGGTTAATGGTCTGATAATATCACTGCTGAGACCTGGAAAGCCATTGCCTCAACATCCATTTCTGGCAATGTTGATATAAACTCTGTAGGAGTGGGGCTAGGGGCAAATTCTGGGGCTTCGCCTGCCAGGCTGATGAAAGAAGGAAAATCTATTTCAGTGCTTAAAAGACAGAGTGGCTTTTGGTGCAGAAGGTCAGACAGATACACGGGTAAGTTGCTGTATAGGAGTAGTCTCAAAAAGGACTACTGAAATGAAAACCAGATAAGGGCCTGGAACAAGATCCTACAGTCTATTAATGCCCTGGGATAGTGTAAGAGAGACACATGGGAACTCAGACATCAGGAAAGTGGGGGGATTTTTTGCAGTGTTGACAACAAATATGATTGTTCCATGGTAGGTAAAAAACCCCTTGGAACAAAAAGCTCTTGCAGGCTGATATGGGAAGAAAAGCCTGTTTGTGGTGAATACAATGGGGAATTTGTTCCTGTCAATGCAGACAAACCCATCACTTGAAAACTGAAGTCATTGTTTTGACCCTGTTCCTTCCATGTTATCGAGTCAACTCAACTGGGCATTTAATCCCCCCAGGACTAAGGAAATCCATCTCTCTCCTCTCGTGAAAAAAGGAAAACTGACTGCTCTGGGTGTATTTCCAGCAGACTTAAGCCCAGCAGGTGCTGGATGTGTGCAGCATCCTGCTCATGGCTGACTGCATTTTGCAAGTGTTGCTATCAGTGTGAACAAGAAAGCTGCTCCACACATGGTTCTCCACCAGTGTTTTCTTTATTTCAGACTAAATCTGTAGCTGGAAATGGAATTTGTAAGTTCTTCTCTAACACAATTTAGGATGCAGCCATTTCTATAGAGCCTTCTGGTACAAAAAACCTCTCAGGTCATAGGGCACAATGAAACACCAAGACTGCAAAGCAAAATTAGTCAAAAATTACCATCTTGAGAAAGAAGAAAAATGAGCACTCTATTCTGATTCTCAGTCTGCCTCCATGAAAATTTCAGGTGAACATTCTGGGAAGAAGACAAGGATGGGCTCTTAATCTGCTGAGACCCCAAACCAGCGCAGAGATCAACAGCAAAAGTATGAGAAATATCTGTTTGAAATGACTCTTTGGGCTAAAAATCATATGCAGGTTGTAGTTTGCTGTTGGAGTCAGGCTTTTCTGGGTTACAAGGACAGGAAAGACATTCTGGATTGAGACAATGTTCTAGGACAAGTATCCAAGGTCCTATTCCAATTTTAGTACCAGCATAACATGGGCTCCCTTTGATATAATATGAGTATCCTCAGTTCTCTATCGCTGAGAACACAGGAAATGAGTTCGGAGTTAAATAATTTTCTGGGTTAAATAATTTAGGCTTCTAGAAGGAAAGGTCAGCTTCCAAGTGTTATCTTAAAATTAATAAAACAGTACAGGTATTCAAAAACTGGTAGAAGCAATAACCCTATCCAGAGACCTTATGTTTTTTAGCCGTTGCAGCAAAGGAATTAATGTATTTCAAAGATGGAAAGGACTTGATCTCCCGGTAACAAACTGGAGATCCTACCGCGGTATCCAGCAAACCTAGTTCTAAATCTGATAGTAACCTACACCCAACATCTTTGCCTGTTGCACGCAGTCCACCAGTCACATTCAACCCCCATGAGATAACATCATGCCCAAAGAGACTTTCCAGTCTGGTCTGTAAAAAGTCTCTTCCGTAATAATAAGGTGCTAAGCACTGCATCAAATATTTCTGGAAGGGCAGATCTGCCAGAACCTTGCTTCACCATGGGAGTCCTCTGTCTTGAATGATGTCAGGAGAACATTGCAATGAGTCAGTCAGGAATAACTAAACTAAATATTTATTATCTTGTGGTCTTTATTCTTAATGAACCATCCAGAAGAAGATGGGGGTGAAAGACAGGATGAAAAGTAAGTGATACTGGTTTCGGGGCAGCAGGGAACAGAAGTCCAGGCAAGCAGGAGGTCAGAACCTGGGTATGTGGTTCTACTGGTGCATGGGTGATGGGCTCAGAATGGAAAATTAAGGACGTAATGTAGCTATGAAAGAACAGGGAGCCAGAAGAATAAAATTCCAGAGGAAAACAGCTGCTGAATGAAGTGATCTCACAAGGTGTACTGGTGGCAGTGTTTGGGAAATAAAAAGAGGTGGTAGAGCCTCTGAATTTACATGCTGGGAAAACGAGAGACAGATGTAGAGGTAGAAATAGGAGTGAGGAGGAGAGAGGAAGAAAAGAGAGACCTTGAAGAAGGAAAGGTGTGGGAATAAATTTTAAGCAAATGTGCAAACAGTAATGGATAGTAATAGCACTCATGTTTGCTGAGGGAACAACAAACTTCAGGCTCAGTAAAAGAAGATGGGCGGGTTTAAGATGGGACAGTTTGCGTACAAAGTAACAGCAGGCTTTTTCAGCACAGACTACATTTACATCCTATACAAAGATACCATAGAACCACAGAATGGTTGGTATTGGAAGGGATCTTAAAGATCATCCATTCCAATCCTCTTGCCATGGGCAAGAACACCTTCCACTAGACCAGGTTGCTCAGGTTCCCATCCAACCTGACCTTGAATGCGTCCAGGGGCAGGGCAGTCACAACTTCCATGGGGAACCTGTGCCAGTGCCTCACCACCCTCGTAAAGAAGAATTTCTTCCTAGTATCTAATCTGAACCTAACTGCTTTCTGTTTTAAGCCATTATTCTTTATCCGATCTGTACAAAAAAATATATCTCAAAATCATGCTTGTCTAGGAATACAGAACACTCATGCACTTTAGGTGGTGAAAGCTCTACAAGAAACAAGCCCAGGGACAAGGGCAGCTTCTGTTTACATCAGTGCTGGCACTCTTCTCCCAAGGACCAGAGCTCCGAAGATGCTGCCTGAGGTAGAGTACATCAAGGACACAGCATTATCCATTCTTGTCTTATTGCCCAGAAACACACTCATCTTTCATAATCAGCAAGACAGCAGCAAAACTGTCTGGCATAGCACCATGTTTTCATTTTTCTTCATTTAATTGTGCTCTGTCCCACGGCACGGATCAACAAGCAAACAACAACACGTAAAAAAGAAACCAAGAGCTCGTCAGCAGGTCTGACTGGGGAGATTTACTTCTTGAGAGCTGGGCACAGAGCCAGATCCACCTGATGGTGGGACTTGCTAAGAGACATGGAAGCACTGCTAGGTTTTGTAAATAATTCTGAGAGAAGAGGCCAGAAAAGCAAAATCTGAAAGAAATAATCTTTCAATTTCACATTACTGGATATAAAAGTCCACTGGAGAAACTGATTCAACTCTGAGCCGGCATTGCACAGCACTCCATCCTCCACCAGAGCCTCCACAGCCAGTGATTTACAAGAACAGAGCAAGGCTAGGTTTCATATTTTTCCAACCTGGCAAAGGAATTCTGTGGCTTGACTGAAATGGCTTTTCTGACACATAGTTTCTTAATTCTCACTCATTCCTGCCCTCCATCCCTCCCAGAATCTCTTCTCCCACCCCCCCCAAATCAGACTGTTCCTTGAACAGCTCAATATTTCAATCCAATCTTAAGCTGATTTCCCAAAAGGTGCGGAGTCCCCTTTTCCCTCTCTCCCTGGCACGCACTATCTCTACAACAGAGACCGAACCTGTTTTCCTGCGCAGGGGCTGTCGGCGCTTGCTTGGCCATTTTCTTACTGAGGCACGGACTTCTCACGCTGTAAAGAACTGTCGAAGAGCGACTTGTTCCACCACTGCCTGGCTCCTTCGGTAAGATCCGTACAGAGAATGGGCCATGACGGTCCGTGGAGGATGGGCCATCGTGGCCCGTAATGCGGGCGGCGAACCCCTGTCCCCGGCTGCCATGGCAGGGGAGCAGCCCTCAGCGCGGAGCCACGGCACGCGCGCGGACACCGACGCCCCGATGCCCACGTGGCGACCGTTGAGGTTGCCGTGGTACCCAGGCTGGTGTGGAACTGCCGAGTCACTGCCGTAAAGCCCCGCTCAGCCGCCGTGTAAGCGAGGGGCACGCGGCAGGCCCCGGCAGAGCGCGCGCCTCTCACCGAGGGTAGGCGAGCGGCCTTCGCGAGACGCCGCAGATTCTTGGTGGTGATTTCCTTTCTTGCTTTCTGTAATTCTTTACTTTTTTTCCTATTTTCCTGTGTTATTCCTTGCTCTTTTCTTTGATGGTCAATAGAAGTGAATTCTCGTTGTGGTTGCCAACATTCGACTTCGTTTGTGTCTAATCGCTGTGGATATTCGTATCCGCCCTCCTGTGCCCCCTCCCCTGTGTTTGCACCTTAGGACATACATGCACATCAGGACACACACATCTGCAAGATGCAAGAAGAAATTCTCTGTGGCTAAACTCATGCATTTGGCAAGACAGCAGGAAGGAGAGAGAATGGTGTTTCCTTGCCATGGATTTCTCCAAAAGCCATGATAATCCTCCAGCAAAACCCTGTGACTACAGATATGACTCTGCCACCCCCAGGAAGATTGCAGGGGCTGGACCACAGTGCCAATCCCATTTACAAGAGGCAATGGAGGCAACCAGGAGCAATAACATAGTTCATGGATACATCATCCTGAGATAAGAAACCATAACACCACAGCTGAGTAATACCCAGCCTGCCTATTGCACTTGTCTTCCATCAATGTCAGGGACTTTAAAAAGGTTTTAAGTATGGTTAGCACCATATTAAATACTGATCATCTGGTTCATGCTGAAGTGACTTCAGCAAGATCATGCAGCAGTGGCAAAACCCTGGAATAGACAGCATGAAGAAAAACCTCCCACACAGAAATCACCACATTGCCTTGTTGACATCAACAACTGCCTATTTTTTGCAATGCTGTTATTCACAACATACCTGTGAGACACAAGGGATACTTGGAGGTCCTCTTGCTCATTCCACAACACATACAGAGTTATCTGAAGACACAGGATGCGATGCAATGAGACACCATTTTTTATTTCACTAGACTTGGATGGGGCATTCATTCCTCAGGCTGAGAATGGAGAATGGGGAATGAGGAAGATGTGCCCACCTCACTGAAGAAGCTCGAGTAAGAAGAAAGAAAATTGGAGGTTCTGAAAAAGCACAAACGTTGCTTTTATCTAACATAGCAAATCCCATCTACTCTTCTCCAGTTTTACCCAACTGCCAACTGACTCTACTATATGTTTCTTGCTGGTGTTATTCCTTCTGTGAAGATTTTTTATCCTATCTGCCCTTCAGACTAGATTCCTTCATTGTACTCATTTTAGGTCTAAAACCAAAATTTTCCCAGAAACTTCATCTGAACCTGAAGCCTAATGATCACCTTCCTTTGCAATATTTTATGTATCTCTCAAGATAAACCATAGGCAGGTTTTGATGCATATTTCATGTTGCTTAGAATTATAGTCTGTGCTACAGTGACAAACAAGATCACTTGCCTAATTTTAGTATTGCTGAAAAGTTATGATTTGCTGATAACTTCTAGATTTATTGTAAGGCAGGGCACTCTCATATGAGCAAGTCTCAATTCTAGCAAAAAATTATTTTTTCCATGCAACAAGTCCTTGCTATCCATCAGGGTGTACTTCAGGATCTGCCAATGTATTTAGACATACTCTGTTGTTTGGCACAGTAGGGGATGAAAACACTATTTCAGGATTGCTGACACTTTGTCAATGTAAGTGATTTCAGAAGGTAGCTTTGTTCTATATTTTTGATAGAGTAAAGATGAATTTTTTAAAAAATGAACAGCAAGAGACACATGGTGAATGGCGAGTTGATAACTGTGAAAAAAGCAGCATCAGCAAATAACTGGGTCCCCAGCTTTCTAGGGACTTCTGGTATGAAATCTGGCTTCTTGCCTCTTCCCTTCAACTTCTTCTTCTAAAGAGTGATAAAATTGTGCTACTAACTCCTGACACAAGGAGGAAGATAGAAGCTCTGTCCAGACAAGATGACAGTGCTGCAGCATATATCTGTCTGATGCTCTTGTGGAGGAGTAGCCTAGCAGAAAACTTTCATGTGATTTTTTCCGTTCTAGAAAAACACCGCAAAGATGACTTCATTCATTTTGCAACTTTATCACTGCAAGACATGATTCTCTGAAAACCCCCAAGAAAACAATGGTTGGTTTAACAAAGGATTTATATAAGAACAGGGATGTCTATGAGGAATACACAGGAATTAATGCCTTGGTTCACACGGAATGAGTAAGGAACAGAAGGTGAAGCAAGAAATTGAGGACCTGTCCTATGTCATTTTTGGTCGTTCTGATGGACACTTTTTCATGTCATAAATAAGCAATGGTTTGGGTTGGTAGCGACATTAAAGATCATCTAGTTTCAACCCCCCCAACCATGGGCCGGGATACAACCTATTAGATCAGGTTGCTTAGACTCCCATCCAACCTGGCCTTGAACACTTCCAGGGATGGGGCATCCACAGCTTCTCTGTACCAGTATGTCACCACCCTCACAGTAAATAATTTCTTCCTAATCCCTAATCTAAACCTGCTCTCTTTCAGGTTAAAACCATTCTCCTTTGTCCTATCCCTACATGCCCTTTTCAAAAGTCCCTCTCATGTAGCACCTTTAGGCACGGGAAGGCTCTCTGAGGTGTCCCTGGAGCCTTCTCTTTTACAAGCTGCACTGCCCCAGTTCTCTCAGTCTGTCTTTGTAGAGGAGTTGCCCCAACCCTCTGATTATCTTTGTGGCCTCCTCTGAACCTGCTCTAACAGTTCCATGTCCTTCGTGTGCTGAGGACTCCAGACCCGTATGCTGTACTCCAGGTGAAAGTACAATGTTCATTTAGCTGTCCTGTTAGACTTGGCAGTTACAGCTGACCTAAGTAAGTTCTCCTCGTATTGTCACTTGGCAGGAGAATTTCTTATTCTGTCCCCAGATTTCTCATGTAACAAGGCAGGATGCTGTCAAGACAGGTGCTGAGTTTCACCCATAAGGTGAAGACGCTACAGAGGGTACATGATACATTTACAGCCAGCACTGTCTGTAAAACAGGTTCCAGGCAGTGTTGTGCAGGCGCGAGATGACAGTCATCATAACCAGGGTACGATCAGCCAGTTCCCCGTCCCACTGAACATGTTCCAGCTGATGGCTCCATGGGTTGTCATTTTAAAAACAAGTAGAAGACCCTCATCAAACTAGTCCTTTGTGCCCATCTATCCAGGGGTATCTAGAAAAATCTACTGACCTCCAGAGAGCAATTTAGGCCTAATGCTCTGATATTAAACTGGCAGGTGTGTACTAAAAGCACTCATTTAGTCTGAGGTGAATGGGAGGTCAAGTAAGGTCAAATAGTGCCTGCTTGACTTACGTCAAAAAGTTATTCTGTTAATTTTTTTGGTTGATCCTGACTCTTTCCCTGCAAATGACAACACTGTTATTAATGTTAATTATCCTAGGCTAAGTAATGGGATCATTGCGGAAGGAAGAGCTTTGATGTGTGCAAGTAACATCTAATATGTGGTGTAATAGTGCTCTGTTACTACTCAATAAAAATATATTTCCAGTGATTAAATACAGGAACTGGAACTTCAGTCCCATTAAGTTAATGGCAGAACTCCCAGTAACTAGAATGGGATGAGCAGTGTTCACTTTTTATAAAAATCCGCTAATTTCACCATTTTTTACATTTGAGTAAGCCAAAGGAAATGTCAGTGTGCCACTGCCAAAGACCTTATTTACTCCTTTATACAATTTTTGCCTTCTCTGTCCTCAGTTTTAAGAATCAGGTTTCTGTCTTTGTCACTCCATCTTACCATCATTGAGCCATGCTGCTCAAAAGACATGTACCATGTTACTTAAGCAACATGAACTTTGCTTCAGATTCTTAGATTGACTCAGAAATTGCACCTGCTTCTTTGACATTATACTGTTTTAAGTACAATAAATAAATTAAGCTAGTATTGACCCAGAATAAGAGCATGCACTCATGCTTTTACGTCCATTTAAATAAATCTCTTAATCTTGACCTCAACAATTTAAAGACAGATGCCTTGTCTTTCCAACCAATCTTTTTTTAAGATATGTAATTCAAAGATGTATATTTGGGATTCAAAATATCCACTCTTTTGACTGGAACAAAAGGTCTAATTAGAAAAAATTGTTGGGGAAAAACACGTCCACAAGTCCCTTTCTAGTCAAGCCATTCTATGACTATAAAATATTTGGAAATCCCAACTGAGTGTCTCCTGCACAAGTGCAGGGTGACACTGCTGGATGCACAAGGTGCATAACTCAGCTGGGATGCCCCTCCCATTCCTTATGTACTTTGGAAAACCCACATGTTAACAGTAAGTCTAATGCATACGGTAAATATTAGACTTACTTGACAAATCTACACATCAGCATAGGTGTGGTAGATCTCAAGGTTCCCTAATTCTTGAGTCCTATAACACATGGATTTCCTATAGCATAGAATCATAGAATATTTTGGTTGGAAAGGGTCTTTGAGATGATATAGTTCCAGCCTCCTTGCCCACGGGGAGGGACACCTTCCTGGCCTTGAACACTTCCAGGGATGGGCCAGCCACAACTTCTTTGGGCAACCTGTGCCAGTGCCTCACCACCCTCCCAGGAAAGAATTTTTTCCTAATATCAAATGTCATCCTGCCCTCTGTCAGTTTGAAGCCTTTCCCCTTTGTGCTGTCACTTCATGCCCTTGTTCAGAAGTCCCTCTCCAGCACTCTCACAGCCCCCTGGGTGCCCCAGGTCTTCCTGGAGCCTTCTCTTCTTCAGGCTGAACAAGCCTAACTCTCTCAACCTGTTTTCATATCCACCAGGTATGACCAGCAATTCTGAAATGGGCGGGTTGGCTTGAGTTTCCATGTGTGCACGCCTAAGCAAACCTGCACAGACAAAACATACCCCAGAGAGAAAGTTCAGCCTTGAGCAAACTTCCACATTAGTCAGCAGAGCTCTAAACACAGCCACATCTTTTGCTCTGTCTATAAAGCTTGCCTGACACTTTCTGTTGCATAGTGCATAAATAATGTTGTGCTTCTATTCCCTGTCCGCATTGATCCACACTGGCCTTTACAACTTCATCTTGGGTGACCCTGCTGTCAGAGGTAAGACCTGTCTGTAGAAGAGCTGAAGACCCAGAGCATAAAGCAAAGTTTACTATGTTGTGACTGTTACCGTGATCTGCCCAAGTGTCCTTGGTGAATTGCTCCCAGCTCAGGTAGGGTTTTCTTACCTGAGAGGCCCCAACAGAACTGGAATCACTTCACATAGAGTTCTTTTAATTTTCCTTCCTGCATCAATTCCTCCAAATCCTTTATCTTGCCTGAAAGGAGATTATTGTCTTGCAAAAAAAAAAAAAAAAAAAAAAAAAAAAAAAAAAAAAAAAAAAAAAAAAAAAAAAAAAAAAAAAAAAAAAAATTAAAAAAATAGGGCAAGTCATCTAGTATATCTTAATTGCCATAAAATTTAAAGAAGAGACATGATTCCCTTAATTCAAAAAAAGGCTAATGAATAATTTTTAATCATACAAAAATGTCATGTCCTATGGTGGTAAGCAGCCTACAAACCCAGGAGAAGTCGGTAGGCATATGCTGGCTTGCTCTTTCTGTAGCGTGAAAAAAATGCATCAGCCTGCTGCTGGCTCCTGACTGCACATGCCAGTCTTAACTTTGGAGAAGTAATCACTTTCTCCTCGACTCATTCCTCTCTCTTTGTCCTTTGATTGCAGATTCCAGATGGGTTTGGTAGCCAGTAATTACTTTTATAACTAGAACTCACTTGCAATGCATCAGGTTAATGTTAATGGCATCCTGTACAGGCATTCATAATCTTCTCTAACTTCTCTGCCATGCTAATGTAATTGTATTTCCTTAATACTAACCAAACAGTGATCTCTTATCTTTTCTTTTTTTTTTGACAGCGCATATGTGGGAAGGAACAATTTACATTTTTCCAGGCTCTCTCGCTCTCCTTCGCTGTGTTTATTAAATCTGTATCTGTTACTTTTATGTCTTAGTGCCAATGGATTTTTCTTCTAATTACAGCAATCTGATTTCAGTTTATTTAAATGCTGATTTATGTTTATGCTATCCCCTGGTATCAATTTCATTCCAACTAGATCCCAGTGTAACTTAATTACTTGTAGTCTTGTCATTCCAAACTAATGCTAATTAAAACAGTTTTATTACTGGAAGGTATTAAAGATTAACCCCTCCTCTGTTCTATAGGAAAGAAAGTAAAGTGAAGGTGAGGAAATAGAAGGTTTACAGAACCAGAGAAAAGAGTGCATAGCAATGTCCACTACATCTGTTTTGTTTGTTTGCACAATGTGCTGTAGCTGCCCAAGGCTCACAGCCTGGTTGTATTGCCTGGTCTGGAGATCTCTTCCTGTGCTCACCCCCCATTGTTTCCTCTTCTTTAACCCTGTCGGAGTGCAAGAAGTTGCAGAAGATGAAGGTGCGCACCTACTGGTGTCCAGCCTCTCCTCTCTTCATGTCCCCATGTCCCTCTTCCTCCCCCTCTGCCACACCTCTCCGTACCTCCTCTCAGTTCTATCTCACCTTCTCTCCATCCTCCTCTTCATTACACATCCCACTTTTGCCATTCTGTCAAATCACACACTTGTTCACTTTCAAGAAAAACAGTGTTTTAATCCAGTCATCCTCCCTGTATGCTTAGCATGGCTGGAGATCTCTGTCAGTGCATTGTTCACTGCTGTTCTGTTGTGTCCGGCAGAAGATGAAGCTGAAGGACTGACCAGCCTAAGCTCTTAATAGCAAGTGCTTTGCAACCAAAGAGAGATAAATCCTCATGAAGGTGTGTTGGGGGGAGTTTAAGTTAGATGTTAGGAAAAGTTTCTTCACCCAGAGAGTAGCTGGGCACTGGAACAATCTCCCTAGCGAAGTGGTCACAACACCAAGCCTGGTGTTCAAGGGTTCAGGAAGCGTTTGGACAATGCTCTCAAGCACAAGGTATGCTTCTTGGGGCTGTCCTGTACAGGGCCAAGAGCTGGACTCAATGATCCTTGTGGGTCCCTTCCAGGATATTCTACGAGGGTTTTTTTTTCTCTGTGGATTTGAGACAATATGTACTGAGCAATAACAGAATATGTTGCTACAAATCTTCAAGCAAACTAGAGGAGTTAGTAGGCTGGTAAAGCACCAGCTGAGTGCAATTATCTCCTGTGCAGTGCTTGTAAACTTTACCTGCCTCTTCAGTGCTTCCCATAAATCCCCCTGACTGCAGCATACTACTGTGGCTTCCCAAAATCCCTCCCCATCTCAGACACAGCTTTATTTTTCTCCACCTTACTCCTAAGTTCACATTTGCAGAAATGGTAATAAACTAACTCTGTTATTTTAAGAAAATCCCCAAGTCCTTACTCTTTAGTACTAAAATAACTCCACATATATCTTTACAGGCTTACATATGCACATGTATGCAAATGGCCTCAGTGTTGTACTCAGGTGTTTGGCTTTCCAGCACAGTTTTTTGGTTGGTTGCCAAGTAACTGGAACACTTCTGATACACATGTGCAGAAGACATTCTTAATTGTTTTTCCCGTGCACCCATATTAGGAGCTGGCAAAGGCTACTGTTATTTCTGCTGATGGGAGAGTGACATCTGTGGGAACACGGAAAGCTACAGAGTGTGTCTGTCTGGGGCTAATTGATTTATAAAACTTGCCGACAGACAGATGTGAACAAACACTTCTGACAAACAACATGATTATAAATTAGCTCCTTCGTTTTATAGGAGGTAGGCTAAAAACACACAGCAAGGATAAGTAATGAGTGCAGGAGACACATTATTTATTTTCTGCATCCAATGAAGCACAGCGATTGTACTGTTGTTTTGTGGGCTGGTTTCCTGTCAGAGTCTGGGAGTAGGGGAAAAAGAGCTGAAGAATGGGGATGATCTCTACAAAATGGGAAGCATATTGCGGTATCCCAGAAAAAGATGTAAATATGACCTCTCTGAGCTCTCTGTCTGAATTTGTGGGTTTTAGCTGAAGTGGATTGGTCTGATTGTTATCAAGTATTTCTGTGCTGTTTTACTTAATGAAATTCACTCCTACATAGACCAAGCAACTTAATTTCAGGATTTGTGCTTTAGAGGAGAATGGAGTGTGAACTTCATTGCATTGCTTTGGTAAGTAAATAAAGTTGTGCAATTCCTTTGAATTGTCTTTTAAGTCAATGAACAACACAACTGGTTTCCCCAGGAGAAGAAGGGAGAGTGTGAAGGGAGGGGTGAGCCTATCAGACAACTGAAGTCCTCTGTGTGGTTATATGGATGCTGAGACTGCTCTCTAAAATAACTAAGTTCTTTCCCCAGTGTCACAGAAGAAGATTACAGGAAAAAAAAATCCCACCTCTTCATACCTACATGAAAGAAAAAGACTTCCACATGGTATTGTCTAGATGAGAATTTCACTTCATTTTCCCATATGTAAGCAAGAGGCAATAAGAAATAGAATTGAAATTAACTTGGCTCCAAGTAGCTGAAATGAAATTTTAAAAAGTGTTAAACATGACAACAGATCACAGAAATTCACAACAAAGATTACATTATCTAAAGTAATTGGTAAAGCAAGTGGAGAAATTTAAAATAAAGGTAAATAGTAATCTTCTTATCATGCCTCAAGCTCCCAACATCCCTATCTGCCCCTCTCTGGGTTCTGCAAGCATGAGGCAGCAACAACAGGGACTCAGAGAGAGGTGTATGCTGTGTATGCCTGTATTTTATAAAGAAGGAAAGCTTGCCATCCATCATCACAGTTCCAGAGGGAGAGGCAATCCTGAATCTTTCCTCTACAATGCTTTCCACCACAACGCAAAGAAATCTCAGTGAGAGAGAGAGCGAGCACATGAGTGCTAAGTGCACCAGCACAGGAGTAGAAATGGAAAAAAAACCTCAGAAAAGTCATTACTCATCAGTCTTCAGATTTACAGCCTTCAAGGTCTGGGAGGGTGGGAGCTCAGCACAGGCAGTAGCAGCAGACTGCTGCTCCTCAGCTAAGGCATGACCTTCCCTGACTGCCCAGCCTTGGGTATGCAGATGATGGGAGAAGGGCAGGGAAAGTTCCTGCTGCTCAGTTCTTTGGGTGCTGCCCTTGTACAGCTGCCTTGTACAATTCAGAGCAGCAGCACTCAGCACTGGATCTGTGAAGGGCAGTGAGCAGCCAGCAGCAATTCTGGCAGCCAGGGAGGGATATTTCAGGACGAGAGCTGAGTGCAATCAGGGAGAGGTAGGCAAAGCATTCCCCACATCTATGGTTTCTGGGAACAGGTGGATACAGAGGCAGACCCTTGCAGGCAGAGGCTTGCTGGATTCATGGGGGTTCGTGGTGTCTGCCCTGCTGAGGGTCCGTGGTGCAATGAGATTTAGCACTGCGGGTCCTGTTACCCTCACTGGCATCCAGCAGAACCTGGTATGAAGAAGACGAAATACAAGGAAATTGAGGCCCTAAAGCTCATGCAGATGCTCCAATCTAGGCTGAAATCTTGGCAGACAGGACATGCCAGTGGGACACAGGACTTTGAGTAGTCCTGGGAAGATGATGTTAATTATTCCTGTCATTAAGAACAGCAGGAAATGAGTCTTTGAGAGCAGCTTGTCTCACATACAGACATACACACACGCACTCAGCCACAAGCCAAGGCAGGCTTTAGGAGAAAAGGTTGTTGCTCAGTGTAAAGGAAACTAAGTCAATATTATCTTTTAATAACAAATCCAAAAGGAGGCAAGCTGTCCCAAAGAATGAGCCAAAAGAAAACATGATTCACAGGAATATGACAGATCAAGGGGCCTCAGTTGAACAAATTAGCATGTGCAAATATTTGAGCTGATGAGCTTGATGGAGATTTAAATTGTAGAGACCACATTAACAACTGACATCCCAAACTAGAGTTGCATAAAATGAACGTTCCCCAACCCAGGAATTGTTTTTCCTGCCTTGTTTTCTTTCACTTAGTAGAAAACATTTTTCCTTCATACTGTGAGAAACAACCTTTTTTTCATCCCTGTGCTTGCTCTCACTTTTCTGATGACTGCTCTGAGTTTAATAAGCTGCTGTCAGACATGTGCAGTTAAAGCTTGGGGTTGTGTTTCTGTTTTCTCTTGTTCTTGCACAACACAATTCCAGTAGTATTGCTTTTACAAGGCATGATGTGACTCCTCACAGGAGCAGTGCAAGACAAAACCAAGGTGTTTATGGAGAGCTGAAGCATCCCTCCCCTGCTGTGGGACATAGGTGCAAGGAGAAGATCTCCTGTAGTCTCTCTTCACCTTAAACCCATCTGGGTTTTTCCAAAGTGCTCTCTGAATAAACAGGGCAGGAAGAATTATGTTTTATACACATGGAAATTGCACAAGTTACCTTTTCTTTTTTCCTATAGGGTCATAACAAGGTTTGGGTTGGAAGGTAGCTTAAAGATCATCCAGTTCCAACCCCCCTGCTGTTGGCACAAATGCCACCCTCTAGATCAGATTGTCCCATCCAACCTGGCCTTGAACATTTCATATGTTCTAATTTTCTGTGCTTTTGACTGTATAATAGAATTAATGCTAGGATCATCTGAATGGAAGGCAAATTTTGCCCCCAAGCACAAAAGGAGAGACTGAGAGAAACTAATTGTTCTGCTTTGATTTGGTTCTTGATCCCAAGAAGAAGATGAAGCACAATCCATGTTCTTATATGGCCACCTCGGTCTTTTTTTTTACTGCCACAAAAGCAAGGAAAAAATAATGCAGGAAATTCCTGTGCTCCAGTGTACGGGTTAACTCAACTTTCAGGAGTGAATTACCCTGCTAATGTCATAGTGTCTGCTACACATCAGTTAGAGCAAGGCAGCAAGGCTCTTGCTTTTGTACTTATTATGCTTATCTCAATTGCTATTCACAGTCTGAAGCCTCACTTCCCTGCCTTTTTATACCCATCACTGTGCTAGACTGAGGAAAAGCTTATGACCATATGGTAGCATTTGGCTGCTCACCCATTCTCAGGATTTCACCCAGTTCTCATTGACTTTCAATGGCACCTGGATGACTAATTGCCACAGGCATCTCTCAAAGCCTCAGCTACAGTACCCCAAAGTATGCAGGCTACTTTAAAGTCTAACCACACAAAACAACAGGTTCCTGCCTCCAGGCGTTTGCACCTACTGTTGGATGTTTATCCTTAAGTGGTAAAGATAAGTAAAGCAAGGCAGAGTGGTTAATGCAAGTCTCAGGCGGCAATGTGTAGCTGGAAGTTTTAGGAAGAGCTGGGCTAGTCCAATGAACATCGTCATCCCCCTTGCAGTGACCATCACCAGAGGTGGCAGGAAGGGTGCTGAGCAGCCTGTGCCTTGAGGCGCAGGATTTATTTCATGCTCTGCCACTGATGTCCAGTAGAGCCTCTGCCAGGTCATTTAAGCCCTGTGTCATTTTTCTCTATTAGGTCACAAAGTGTTGAGAACAGGAAATGTCTTCCATTATCCATGCACAAAGGAGTTTGTCTTGGAGACTCTGGCATTGGCTGGAATCTGACCTGGAAAAACTCTAGGAGAACTAATAAGTATTTCTGTGTCCTCAAAAGAATTGTGTGGACTCATCTGCACTGTGTGAGCTGAAGGTACCCACTTAACTGACCTGTGAAAGTGGCTGTACTTGGTTTTTCCAAGCTTTCTTCCTTCACAGCCCCCCAGTTTCTGCAGAGCCAAGGAAATCCTTTTGAACAAGATGATTCAGAGCAGAGGAAAACAGCATGTTGCGTAAACAACTATGTGAGGCAGAAAAAATAAAAAAGAAACCTCCTCCATCCTAAACAACAGCAAGACCATTGCAGAGGTCAGACTGGCCAGGGCTGTAAAAAGCTCCTCAAAATGTATGTGCTGCTGTTGAATTGCTTTGCCATTTTCTCCAGAGCTTCTCAGGGAATTGTATTCAATCTCAAATTTTATGAAGATGAGCCCAGTGAAGATTTGGTCTGCAGCATTTCTGGCTGTAGTCTGAAATGCTGCTCAGTATATCTTTAAAGATTTAAAAGGAATTTAGCTTTAGCTTTGTTTGTGTGTGATTATTGTTGGTTTTTTTTCCAAACCACATAATTGCTGAGAGGTTTTATACCTTTTCTATTTTCTCCCTTCAAGGATTACCGATAGACTCATCACCTAATTATTTTGTTTCCATCTTGTAAACAAGATCTGGGGAATAAGATAGCAAAGATATTTCTGCTTGTATCTTACAACATGCCTACACTGAAAGAAATTATATATAACAATATTTCATTTCAGTTTCCTGTAACAGGGAACCCTGTGAAATGGGAAAGAGAAGAGAGGAGATGCTATTAGATGCAGTCTGTTCTGTGTAGTTCTACCCTGCTCCAAAGGGCTGCTAAATGGAAAATTTCAGTTTCAATAAACCTTTATTGACATATTTAGTAATATTAATAAATTATTCAAATAGAAAAAGAACAAAAGTTCCCATTAAAGTATACACAGATGTTATTTAAGCAGTCCTTGCCTGGAATATAAGAAAGCCAGGTTTCTCACTTCTAGAAATCTGAAAAATAAGTTGACTATGAAGCACAAAAAAAGGTTCTCTAATTGTTTTTTTTAATTTATTTCATCTTTTTTTCCAAGTTCACTCAAAACCAAAGAAAGTAAACATTTAAACTGGCATTTCTACAGTTAGGTTTTAAAATTTCTTGCTTGCAGTGTAATTTTAGTTGGCTGTGCTCCTTCAAAAACAGCTGGAATAGTGGCCTATCTGCATCAGTGTTCAGAATATAATACATTACTTGTAATATACCATATATAGTGTGTTATATACATCATATATCATATAAATAAATAAAAAATAAAATATGAAATAAAACAATAACCTTCTGCAATATTTTCCCCCTTCATTTCATAGTCTGGAAGCCATCTCATGAGCTTGAGAGAACATCTGTGGAGATCATGGGTTGAAGTTAGACATATATTCTTAAGGTAAATACTGCTAATCTTTAGATACATAGCTCCTGGACTGTCTAAAGAGATTGATGATAAAACCCTGTGGTTGCCAGTGCAAAGATGGGAATATTCTAAATTTAAAAAAAAAAAAAAATGCTTCCCATAATCAAATGCTAAATAAAGCATTACCATAGCCAAAGTTATATTTTCTACTATGGCAGGTTGTATATATCAAGAAAAGCGGGGGATATAAATAAAACCTCCCTCATTAGACCTGCAGCCTGAGGATGGGAGGGGTGTAAGCACTGCCATGTGTTTCCTGAGACTTGCAAAACCAGAAAATGCATGAGTGGCACAAATCAAGACAAGTCTATGGAGCACTTTAGAGTCTACTTAATATTTTGGTTTTCCTTAGTAAGTATTCTCCCTTAAAGTCTGACTTCTGATAGGAAGGTGCAAATGGTCGCATTTGCCTTTGCTGCTTTAGACTTGCATACAAGAAAGTGCCTGAGTCCTGATTTGGCAAGAAAGAAATGGTAATCCTGATTTCAAAGGAAATCTCTCGATATTGGGGCATCTTTAAGGTTTTTAAAGATGGGATTCCAACACATTTAAACATGTGCCTATGCATCACTTCTGAAGTGGGCCCAACAGCCCAGCTGAAGCTTTCAGAAGGTCTCCAGTCCTTACAGACCTCAGGCTGTGCTTTCCCATTATCTCACCATCTTTTCTTGAGATTTTGGCACCAATCTGTGTGTGTTGTTTTGAGCAGGATGAGAGATCACCCGCTATGGAAATGCTGTGAGTTTGCAGTGCCCAGCTGTGCTGGGGATTTCTGCTCTCCCAGTTTTCCCTCTATACAGAGGATGTGGAGGCATCAGGGCTCATGGGGAGCCTCCCCTCTGAAACCTTCCACAAGCATCTCCACCTCCATGGAACTCAAATCCACACATCAGCCAATCACCTTTGCCTTTTCTTTGTATAAAGTCTATAGAATGTCATGGATTTCTGAATAAATGGTGTTCCTGTAGCTTTTCCTCCAACAATTTCTTTTTGCTATAAATTTTAAGCTCAGATTCAATTTCATTAAATGCACGGATGAGCTGCTGCACTCTAATGAAGGCTGAGCATGGAAATATATTTCCATGCTTTCACTGGTCATTTCACCCAAAGGTGATGTCTTTCAAGGCTGAAAGGAATTCATCAAAGAAAAAGGTGATAGGGGAAGTCAGCCTCTTCTCACTGCCTTCTGCCAGTCCAGGGAGAAGTGAAATGAGCTGTCAGAGCTCAAAGGGAGTGTGAGAGGGAGACGTGCCTGTAGTTCATGGTGCACCTTCTCCCTTGAGCCTCAGGAGGTCATTTTGATGGTGCAATTATCAGAAAGATGAATTCTCTGGTTCTCTGAACACACCACCAAAAGGCAAAGCCTTCCCTTTGCTGCCAAACCCTTATGTGAGTGGCATTCCTGCAACGACAAATCTTACAGAACCCCATGTGTGTTCAAGGGAACCAACCCCCAACATCTTTCTCGCTGGTGCTGGGCAATCTCCTGTCCCATGGCAGGGTCTGAGTGCAGCACAGGACCTTCACTGACAATAGCACTTTAATTAATAATGAATTGCTTGCCACAAAGGCCACCAACCTATGCCAACCCAGATCACAAGGCTGCAATTTATATTGTCCTTGCTGCTCTGGAGACTCTCTCCTCGGCTCAGAAGACAGGTCCCCTGCTCCTCAAGGCAAGCTTCCTTGATTGCTTAACATCCCTTCTTCACCAGCAGTGAGCTTCAATGATAAAATAAAATTAATAAAATCAGAATCACAGAATGGTTCAGGTTGGGAGGGACCTTAAAGACCATCTATTTGCAACCTCCCTGCCATGGACAGGGACCCTTTTAGCAGTAGAAGTGTTAGGGTAAAACTGATCACTTGTAAATGTACTAAAGGAGTGTTTCAGAGTAAGGCGCACTTCACTCCCAAAGAAGCAAGGAAGCATGTATTTACGCTTTAAAATCAAGGGAAATAAGGATAAAAGGTTAAAATGAAATATAAGATAGAAAAGCTAAATGGAATGATTTTTTTTCCCCAGGAAATCGCTACTTGAAAATTTCACGGACAACACAGCCACTTGAATAACGAATAAAGCAGACTGGTTTAAATGCAGTGAAATTGCCCTCTCCTCAGCTTTCTTTTAATCTTTTGTGGCCCTACAAGGAGCCTTAGAAGAGGCAGCCCTGTGACATGATAATCCAGCCTCCTCCAGCAGCTGAGCTTAATCAGTCAATAAGACCTGAAGCCACTGTGTTACATTTTCAAGCAGGAACCTCAAATTCCCTTTTTCATGGCTAAACACTTGTTGGTTTTACATCTGCTGAATTAAAACATACAAAAACCCCCAATGAAACCAGCACTAACCACAAACAAATTACTAAATCCACATTGCTAATAGTTCCTTAATTGCTAACCTGAAGGTCCATAGCAGTCCTGATTGTCACTCAAGTTATTTTATAAATGCATGTTGATTTTGAAATTGTAATGGTGCTGAATTAGCAAATGGATTAAGAATGGCAGAAGAGTTTTCTGTGTCAGGGGGCCCTACATTATGAATGATAAGGTTTCCCATCTGTGTAACTCCTGGGATTGCAAAACATTTACGAAAAATTAATTTCTCATCACTCAGAACACCCTAGGAAGTAATCAGATGTTTGTGTTTCGCAGAAGTTAAAACCACAGCCTTAACAAACTCAATGGCTTGTGTGTATCCTGCCTTGAGGTCCACTGCAGCATCACGGCCAGGAAAGCTGATTTTAATAGAAATTGATAGACACATATTTTTCCATGGGGCTGTGTCCTGTAATTAGTTATTGGTGTGTCTAGAAATGAGCAGACTCCAGTTGGAGTCACACTTTCAGCCTCTCCTGAGATTCCACACGTCTCTCTTGCAAGTGGTGAGTTCTTCCTGAGCCCCGCTGGCTTAGAGTGTCCAGAGGGTTACCTTCACTGCAGGACCCACACAACCTTTGGGACTGTTATTTGACTGCGAAGTGGTAGCAGGGGCATTGACAAAAAGAGAAAGAGAATCATGGAGTCATTTAGGTTGGAAAAGATTTCTGAGATCATCAAGTCCGACTATTAACCCCGCACTGCCAAGTCCAGTAGTAAACTATGTCCATGAGTGCCACATCACTCACGTGAGAACAGTAAGATTTCATGAACCTAATTTTTGAAAAAAGAAGCCTGAACCCAGATTTTTTGGTTTTTATCTGTGCATTATAATCTTGCTAATTCTTTTTTTTTTTTTCCTGGTGCAACCAGACAGGCTATAAGACTAGTGTGGTCCTTAGCAGAGGACTCTAGTGGTTGGGAAAGCCTGTGACTGGTTAGACTTCCCTGGAACAGCAGGGATTTAATGTCTTTCTCCCTTACTGTTCAGAGCTTTCAAAAGAACTGAAATAAGCTTTAAACACTTCTGCTCTTTTTCTTAATCAAATGGTACTAAAGAAACCAGGACAAAGCATGCACAGTTAGAAACTGATTTTCCTTTAATGAATGAAAAAATAAACAAGTTGAGAGTGCACCTTCAAAGAACCAGCTTGACATTACTTGAAATGATATTGCAGAGAGTAGAACCTAATTCTGGCATTAGTTTGCTTATCTATACATTGAATAGTTGGTCATCTTTTTATTCTCCCTTACAGAGATGAAGGAACTCCAGTGGCACCAAGCCAGCTATACACACTAGAAAAGCATCCAAGCAGCCATGTTATTATTTAACCATCTACTATTAGAGAATATCACCCCACTGTTGAAGTATACTTTTGGTCACCTTGATATAGATGGAAAAGTAGATTTCCATATATTAAGGATTTACCTGAAGCTCATCAGAATTAGATCACAATTATTAGGAAAAATTTATTTTTCAAAAGGGTTTTCAAGCACTGGAACAGGCTGCCCAGTGAAGTGGTGCAGTCACTATCCCTGAAGATTTTCAAAAGACTGGCAGATGTGGCCTTTTAGGACATGGTTTAGTGGTGGACTTGATGGTGTTAGAGGTTTTTTCCAACCTAAACATTTTGTGATTATATGATTCTAAGAAATTTACAGGGTTAAAAGTCTCCTCTGGGGAAGCCAACAGCTGATGAATATATTAGCTTAACTCAACTCAATCTCCCTCCTGACTGTGCAAAAAGGAGCTACACCAGCATGCCCAAAATGGGAATCAATTACTCCTCCTTCTCATGCTACTAAATATTCAGGTCCTGTTGGTGCATCTCCTCCTGTTTGGCTCCAGTTCTCTTGCAGGTTAGCAAGGAAATCAGATGCAAATCACATAGGTGATTCCTCAGCGGGAGGACAGAGCTGTGGCTGCCAAGGAGGAGGCAGGCTGCCTTTGTGTTTCTCAGAGTCACATAGCACTTAGCCACACGGTTCCCATTGACTTTCAAATGGGAAATATGTAGATGCAAGTAAGAGTTATGGAAATGTAGCCTTTCACTGTATCATTAGTTTTTTGTTTCCACATGACAGAAACTCATGATTTATTTTGAATATTAAAACTGTGTCAGTGCAAGTGCATCTTTTTTTTTTTTCTTTTGGTGACTGTGAAATAAGCAACCCCAACGGTTTGGCATGGCAGCATAAAGAAGTTAACATAGCTGAAGAAGATTGTGAAGGGGTCTATTTTGCATATCATCTAATCTAATTGCAGCGTATATAGTGTCCTTGTAGTTAAAGTACAGGAATATGGAGGTGGTCACCTGGGTTGTGTTCCTCTCTGCTGGACAAATCAGTTAGTCTATGTGCATCATCTTTAAAGCAGAAATAATAATTTCATCACATGGAAGTTTTAAGCCTTTTTCAAGGCTTGAAGAGTGCTCTTATATTTTTGGATTCAGTGTAACATACTGTCTAGGCCGTATATGTATACAGATATCAGCAAGCTTGAGACTATTATAGTTGCTTCACTCACACCATCCCACTAAACATCTTTTATTCCCACTTATGTCTGTGGTTTAAGACTGGGCTACATGGGACACAGCAGGATTTCCTGTCCTCATGGGTCCTCTACACCAAAGAAAACTAGAAATTAACTCCACTAAATGCAAAGCTACATCCAATTTCAAACTGAAACTGAGCTGCAGCAGTATCTTTTTTTTTTTCTATCTCCTGAAAATCTTATGCAGTCCTGAACATTTAGATTTAGCGGAATCCCTCACCTGATGGTTTGATTTATCTTGCTCCAGCCAGCAAAGCAGTTGAGCTACTTAGCAATTCTGCTGAAATGATTGCTGAAAAGCACAGGCAGGTGTGTCTCTCTGAATCATGTCCTTATCACAGGAACTTCAGGGGCTACCACATGATCTGACCAAGGAGCTAAAAGGGATCATTTTTCTTAACTAAGCTTTTCTCAGAGGGAAATGGCTATTTGCATATTTTACCAGAACTATCAGGCTTTTATTAGTTATAAGGAAGCATAATGGTATCTGCCTATATTTTACCCTTCCAGAAGTACCTATCTATACCTTATTTTGCTATTCAGGACACTTCATTGAAGCCCCTACCCTTGTGCAGAACTAGAAATTACTGGCCTCATCCTTTTCTTAATTAAGTGACATAAATTGTGAACAGTTTCACCGAAACCAGTGAAATTTCAGTGATGTAAAACTGCGTGGGGAAAGACAAGAGGCCCCTTGATTCTCATAGTTCTGTCTTTAAAACACTCAGTCCAAGGGCCTTCAATATACAGCCCCTCTCCACTACAGATTGCATTCCAACAGGAATCTGACACAGAGTATTTGCAAAGAGTTGGGCTAAGCTGTTTTATTTGGGTTTGTTTGTTTGCTTGTTTTTAATGGAGCAGAGCTAAATACTAATATACTGGCACAGGCTGCCCAGGGAAGTGGTTGATTCACCAGCCTTGGAGAGGTTTAAAAGACACATAGATATGGTGCTTAGGGACATGGTTTAGTGGGGGATGACACATTTAGTGTTAGGTTAATTGTGGGACTGGGTGATCTTGGAGGTCTTTTCCATCCCAAATGATTCTGTGGTTTTAACTGCAGCACATAACACAATCTTCCCAATAGGCATCTATTAATCAGAGAATAAAGGATGATCAGCTGCTTCATGAGTGGGACAGCTTGAAAACAGAAGTGTGCTGAATAATTTACTATACACACTCTCCAAGTTTACAGAAGAATTTGGGTTGAGTTTGATGTTTTGTCAATAACTCAGTAAAGCTAAAACTTTGGAAAAACAGGTGGGTGAAACAGTTTGCAAAGAAAACAGACAATTTTGTAACAATCTGAACTATTATCTAATCTGTCTGGTTGAAAGGCTTGGGACAGACTATAAAAAGAGGGTGCAATTACAGAAGAGGAATGAAATGAATACAGTTTGCTTGTTAGGAGGATCCTTCTTTCTTCCTGAAGCCTTTGCAAAAAAAGTAAATTGTGCTGACATTTACCCGCTTTTTGGGGGGATCTTGTATTTCTTTACTTCACAGGTTCCCAGAGGCTTTTGTGTGGCATTAATATTGGTAATGGCTGAGTCTCTTTCCCTAATAAGATATAATGGAGGTGAAAAAGAATTTCTATGGCTTCTGCAAGGAAAAAGCATTGTGTTCAGATCCTGAAAATTCAGCTGTGTGTTATTCTCCTGCAGACGTAGGAAAAACTGACAGTGTGTATGTGAGGAGCTGGACAGTGGAGGGGAAGAAGGCCTGGGAGAAAAGAATGCACAGCCCCTGTTCCCACATGTGCCTGAGACTCGCGGTGTTTATTGCCCTTGCTATCAATGAAAGGTTTTGCAAAACTTTTTTTCCGGAACATGTCTTCACCAATGTTTTCATTTCTTTTGCTCATTTTTTTTGTAATCCCTGCCAAGCTGCATTCTTAAGGATATATCAGGAAGTTCTTCACAGGCAATTTTTTCAGAAAAAGTAAAATACCAGCATGTTGGCAGCAATTTTGGTCACCTAGAACCAAAGGTGCTGAAACTGCAGGAAGGAAGGGGAAGAACCAGTTTTTAAGCTAGGAAATACTAGAAACTTAATCAAAGGGTTTGCAGGCACATAACCGCACTCCACCTCTGTGCATGTGTTTTGTTACCCCAAACTGGTGAGGAAGATGAAACCAGTGTTCACAATCTGGTCTTGCAGGGGCAGTCTGAGGGTTTCATCCCTGTGATCTCCAATTGCTCTTCATCCTTTCTTTCAGTCTTTATTCTCCCTTCCCCTGATGATGACAAACAGGGGCACAAAGAAATAGGGAAGAACAGAGTGAAGTGCTTCTTTCCAGCAGCCACTCGAATTTCAAGCAGAATACTGAAAGAACCAGTACAAAGGAACAGAGCTGTTGTTTTTTGCCCCTGCTTGCTCCTTGTTAAGCTTCACAGCTCAACAGGTGCCCTACTTTGAAAGAGAAAAAGCAGCAAAAACATCCACTCACTTTTCTAACTTGTTAATTAACCTTTTTGCTTTCCTTGTCTACATTTCTCTCCTCCAGTGCCCTCTTTCCTAATATTGCCTTTTGTGAGACAAGATGGTGGAAGATGAGACAAAATGGCAGAGGGATGAACTACAAGTAACTGGGAATCTTTTCAAGCAAAACATGTTCAGTGAATATGCAAAGGTGCTGCCTCTCTTCTTACATCATTCCCTTGGCAGCAGGAGGTGATAGGCAAAATCAAACCAATATTCAGAGCTTTTCAGCTGCAGATCTCAAGAATTGGCAAGGTTTTTATCGTTGTTTTCCAAATGGGAAAGAAAGAGTCAGGGAATTTGAGAACATATGGTGATAGAATAATGAATGGGCAAACAGACTCCTTCCAGACTCTGTCCTTCATCAAACCCAAAGGCAATTAACTATCGTAGATTCAGTGTTATAATAATAGTAGACCATGATTTCATGACCAGAAAGCAGCTACTGCAGAGGTCTTCAGCCTCCTTCTCTCAAAGCTGATGTGCAAAAGTAAAGTTCAGAAAACATAAATCAAAACTCAGCACTGGGTTTTGCCATTTTGCTACCCAATATGTTCCCACTTACTCCTGTTGAGCTAAGATCAAACAAATCATGGAATAGAGAGGTCAAAACTCAGTTTTACCACCAAAAGCATCTCTTATCTGCAGATGTCTCATTTACTAGCAAGCTGCAATTCTAAAAATATATCTATAAAGACAATAACAGCTACAAGAATCTTCTTGTTTACTGGGATATTCTTCTGACCCTGAGGCCATTCACAATCCCATTAATCTAAACTTTGGAAATATATTATGTGTTTAATTTAGCTAAGAACAAAATAATGAGCAGTATCCCAGCAAGTATTTGGTTACCTCCTCATCTGTTTACCATGCGGGGACACATGGAAGAAGATCTGTTGCTGAAAAAGATACTTCCTTTTATTGCACTGGTTGCCAGCACCCCTGAAGTTTAAAAAAATTAAAAAATTGAAAAAGTAATTAAAGCACGCTAGGCCTAATTACTTTCCCGCCTGCTTCGGCAGTGTTTTGGTGGGGAGAAATTGTAGTGCTTTAAACCCCCATGTCTGCTTAGGAACTGCAGTCCCCAAGCCTTCTGCTGAGTAGAAAGCTGGAATTCTCTCTCCTTAACTGGACAGCCTCCTGCTTTCATCAAGAAACTTGACATTTTCCATAGCCAGCTCCATATGAAACTCCTTCCACAAGGTACTAGTTGAGATCCAGGGATATGAAGAGGAAAATTCAAGTTTATATTCTCAACATATTGAGAATGTTGTGAGTTGGATGCTGCCTGTTGGAAAATGCTGAGGGTATTTAAACTTAGAGGGTAAATACTCAGAAATAAACAAGATTGTTGGGAGGCAGAGGATGGTTCATGTAACTACTCCAAAGTTTGCTATTTTGGAGGTATAAAGGTTGATACAGAAAAGCCCTGGAAACATAATAGTAGTAATAATACAAAAAAACAGAACCCAGGAGAAAATCTCTGACAAAGAGTGGAAGAAAATGCAAAATTCAAAAGGGAAGAAAAATAATGGCAACAGAAATCAGAGAAAATTAATGCAGAAAGCAAATAAAGTAAATAGTAGCAAATATGCATAGTAGAGCAAAAGTCTACTTCATGGTTTGGGGAGATATTTTCAAAAAAAAAAAGCCAAAAAAACAAACAAAAACCCAACCAGATTTGAAGCCAGGGGAAAAAAAGTTATTGGAATGAGGGGAAAATGAATATTTCAGGAGAAGTACTTTTTTCCCATTTCTCAGCGCCCATCCATCTACATCTGGTATACTGCATCCAGCTGGGCCCCCAACAAAAGAAGGCTGTTGACAAACTTCAGGGAGTCCAACACAGGCCACCAAGGTGATCAGGAGGTTGGAGGAGGTTGGAGCATGTGCTGTACAAGGAAAGGCTGAGAGAGCTGGGTTTGTTCAGTCTGGATACTCAGCAGGGATTTCATAGCTGCCTTACAGCACTTCTGAACAAGTTTGTTAAGAAGACAGAGCCAAGTTGTGATGCATGACATCAGGGAAGGATCCATCTGGGTTAAAGGGAAAAAAAATCCAGCATGAGATATTTAAGCCCAAATAAATTGTGGGACTTCCATCTGTTGAGATTTTGAAGGCCGAACTAGAGGAAGCCCTAAATAATCTGTTCTCAATTCAATGTTGACCCAGCTGTGAGCAGGAGCTTGGGTTGGAGACCTTCTGAGGTCCCTTCCAACCTACATGATCCTCTAATTATAGGAAATCTTCAGCAGAAACATTTTAGATAAAGCAGTCTGGGAGACCTAAGAGCTAAAAAGCAGAGTGAAAAGCTGTAGTTACTGAAATATAGTGCAATCTAGACACAGGCCAAAATATTTGTCATTTAAAATGAAACTTTGGAAAAGAAACTTTGGAAAAGATGCAACAAAGACACAAGCTATAAGGAAGGATGTCAGACTAGTCAGAATTGTACCCTGTGAATCTATTCTTTCTAGTGTAAAGAATAAAGTGTAAGGTGAAAAGTGGGCTTGGTCAGACCACGTTTTCCCTTTGCTTCTACCTTTTGAATAACCATGGAGGGATAGATTCTGCAGAATGTCACTCAGTGCTTTCCTTTCTATCCTACACAAATAATTTTGGTTTATAGTTGGTTTTGAACCAAGTTACCATACTTTACACATCTGTTTTAAAGGGAATGATGAAACCTTTGTGTTGTCATCTGTAGGTGCTAAAAAGCTAGAAGCAGAGAAATTCTTCAGCCTTTTCTCAACATTCTGTGAGCAGACTGTCTTTCCTATGTAAACTATTTTAAACAAGGTCACAGTTTCATAAACTTCTTGCACCCGCAAGCTGTTTTGCAACATTGTTATGGCTTTGACTTTGAAAATATTATGGAATAGGTATCTTAAGACTTGGCCAACCCTCTCAAGGGGTGGATGGCCGAGGAATTAATTACCTATTGCCATTCAACACACTTTTGTGATCTATCCTATACAGTAGTCAGAAAATTATTAAAGAAAAGCTTCGGCTTCCACTTGTTCATGAGCCTGGACTCTGTGTCGTTTTCTTTATGCGCCTCGGACGTAACAGCGACAGTCATCCCTATCATCAAGAGCATATATACTATGCTCATGCACACTGGCTCTTGTATCTTCAGGCCTGTCATTAGTCTTCTTTTTGTGTGAAGTGGGTAAATGGAGAAGCTGCCAGATGTACCAGAATATGAAGTTGAAATATTTGGATGGGTTGTAACAAAGTTTGGACAATACTTGTTTAGCAGAGGCCATAGTTACTAGAGGTGTAAACTTTTTTCCATAATAGACAAAAATTGTTGTTTACTTTGCACCGGGGCCACATTCTGATTGCTTTTTCAGTGTTCGCACTTGACTCCTCATCAAGTTTTGCTGCTTCTTGGGAAACATTTGTAGGCATTCCTGAGGGTAAAGGGAACTTTGGTCTGATTCTGCTGAGGCCAAGATTTTAACAAATTGTAGTATGTTTGACATTTAGGGAGAAAATACAGCTCACGTACATCACCGAATGGTATCAGCTGTACAAAATAACATTGCTATGATCCTTTCCTTTGCATTGACTGTTACGTATATTCAGTGGTTTTGGGATGTCCTGAAGTTTCATTCCTTGGAACGGAAACTCAATAATTAAATTTGATGCCAAGCCTGTTTTGCAAGACTTTTCATTACAGTTGCTTTGCTACACAACTAAGAAGTGCAATTGGGAACAAAGGATGGTACTTCCCACTCTTTGCTGCCAGCTCCTCAGACCACACCATGAATCCTTGTCCATGTTGGCCCTTCTTTTATTTGCCATTTGTCGGTTACAATGCATATATTAGAAAGATTGCCCTCACAGAGAGAGCTAGTGAACTTTTATAGGAACCCATTGACAGGTTTGAATAAAACATCCATAAGTTCACACGCCTGAGTTTTGTGCAGCTGATTTGATCTTTCCAAGATCCACAATGCCCTGATGATGGTTCTGAGGCATATTCTTGGGTGAAGAATTACAGTGCCGTATTTCTGTTATTCTAACAATGAAGAACTTATTGCCTTTCCTAGTGATTCTAAATTTTGTGTAGTCTTACATGAAATCAAGTATTTTTTCCAGAGAAAATAAGGGTGCCTGTTATATATGCTAAAATAATTCCCACATATTCACTGACAAACTCCCGAAAATGTATTATGAGCACATGGGACCACAGAGGAATAGAGTGTGGCATTCATATTCCTACCACCAGTCTGTAAGATTTTATCTATGTTGCAGGGTGATGAGATGAAGAGTCTGGTGTAAGGGACATGCTTGTCCACTGAATTTAAGGTCATACTCCCAAGTGATGGTAGAAGTAATTGCCATTGTGTACTCAGGGACAAGTGGCCAGAGATTGGAGGTATCACGTGATATTTGCACAATGATCAAGTAGCTCTCATACTACGACAGAAGCTGCCCCAAGAAGAACTTGCCACATTAAGGCTTATATCCACCATATTTTTGATTCCTTTTATTTCAAGATCCCTCCACAAGACAGAGCCTTGAGGCCATCTGCATTTTTGGAGACTCTTCATGCTAGTCATTTCTAGGGATGCAAGTAACCTGGAAAGGAACATAGAGCCTTAAATGCAGTGGAGAAAAACGTTTCCTGTGATTGCCTCCACTTACACTTCATTGCAGCTGGTTACTATAGAGTTTTAGCTATTCTACAGACTCCAAATTGTGCCCAAATGTGGGTAGTGCTGACAGATTGCTGGAAGCCAGATAGTGACAGAAAAAGCAGGACAGAGTATTCTCTGCTTCTAAGACGTACAGGGGTGATTTGCTGGAGACACTGAATTTCAGTACCCCATTTGACAGCCACCTTCATCTTATGCTTGTGAAGTTGAATAAAGTGGAAATGTTGCCTCCTGGGGTACATAGTCTACATGATTTGCTCAAACACCACTGAAAGCTCCAGGGCCCCAAATTTCTTGTGATGGGCTGGACAGTGCATGCAGACACTACTCCTTGTCAGATCCACACCTGACACTAGGAAACATTTGCTGTTACAGAATCAAAACCAGACATAGCTAAAATTTTTGAGAAAACCAAAAGAAAAATATCACAAGAAAAGGAGAGAGGGGAATTAAAATTAACTCAGCTGCTTCATTTGGCACTTGATATGCCAAGGGATCAAGAGGAATTATATGAGAAAAATGCACAGAAGACATACTGTGCATTGCTGTTCATTATCAAATTAGCACATTTCATATCATGTTTCAACCTTCTTTCAGGCTTTGCCTTGCAATACACGTGATTAGGAGGGAACTAATATTAGCAATTTTTAGTGACTGCTTAAAAATGAAAAAGGCACTTTTACAATATTTTTAAAGAATACTTCATTAAGCAGAGGGAGATATACTAGACACAAAACTCCATGCCCATGGAAACACAGTACAAAATTTCCAGGCCTCTGCCTTTAATTGCATCCAAAAGTCATTGTTCTCCAAAGAAAAGAAGCCATGGAGTGAATGTTTTATGTTTCATTGTGTCTTTATAAATTTCCATCACTCATGATGAAAGAGGCACCAAGTCATTGGAGCCATTTTTTTGCTGGACTAGCTGCTCAAAGTATTATTTTTCCATACTGATTTATTTGAGCTATTATAACTATTTGTGATTATTCTCCTGTCTCACGACATGACACATTCACATGGTGCTTTTTCTCCGGTGACCTCAAATTCTTTAGGCAAGTAATTTATGCAGAGAATAATTTTTCTGCCTATAAATGAGAAAGCAGGAGGATCCAGACAGAGCAGAAATATGTCTGAATGAATTACACATGTATGTGTGATTTCATTTTCACCATGGATTTAATTGAAGGAATATATTCCTTTTCCCCTCCTTTTCAAGTTCTTTCCTTAGCCCTCATTTTTTTAACATACAAGAAGAGAGAGAAGAGAAGAGAAATAAGTTATGGGTGTCCTCCCCACATGTGTGGATACAGAGCTTGGAAAGAAAGATGAGAAAAAGAGCTACAATGAGACCCTTAAACATAGGTAAGTGTCTCTGGGGTTAGAAGAGCTCAGTGATGAAGGGAAGCATTAGGATTTATGATAAACATAAGGTGCACACAAACCAGACACAGTTAAATCACATCTGTCCCCTGCAGACATGCAGATGATACATTTTTCTTTCAAGTGGGCTGGTGACACTGTCGAGTATTGCCCCCCTGGCCCAGTACCTACCCCTGGGCTTTTAGCATCATTCCTTACGGAATTCCTTCTGTGCAGAGAGCTAATCGGGAGCAACAGACAGGGACTTCAGATATTCTGTGGGCAGCATGCACCAATAAAGATTACCTTCCTTTGTTTCACAGAAATAAGACATTATAACCATTAAGAAGTAAGCCAGTTGGGACATCATTTGATATGCTTTGGGTTCCTCTATTTGCTTTCTGGTTAAAAACTAGAGACAAAATTTATTTATGGAGCATAAATACATCACACTACTAGTATTATTCCTTGACTTTATAGGAAGGTTCAATCAGGAAAAAAAAAAAGGTACCAGGCAAATTGGACCTTCCAACCACCTAATTAAGGCTCCGTTTGCATACTGATTTCAAGGCTGAGTACCTTTGTCCATTCACTCCATAGGCACCGTATGTAAGCAACAGTAGGATATTAATCACAATGAAAAAGTGTGTTCTCCTCCTTCTTGGACGTGGTATACTTGTTCTTTTTCCTAAATATTATATGTTCAGAATCAAGGAGTTACTACCAGAAGCTATTCAAATGGAGATAATACTTTTTAATTGCTCTTTTGCAATGGGAAGACAACATATATTTGCTCTGTCTTGGAAAATAAAAAAACATAAAGATGGTTTTCTGCTGTTTTTTTTCTCCATGCTTAGTAATACTGTTTCCGTCTTTTAGACAAGCATCTCTTCGCTCCATGATCTCGAGAGATATACTGAAAGTGGTTTTGATTTGATCCTTCTCACTTTCCAGTCTTCTTATCTCTTGAAGTAATGTACACCTTCCCAGTCCTTGTGTTTTCAAGAGCTGAAAAAACTTTGAGAAACACCCTGGTCTGAAAAAATTCTCCTCTCCCCATTGCTGTGGACTTTCACAGACACACACACACAGACACAGACACAGACACAGACACACACACACACACACAAAATCTTTCTTCCTTTGGTTTTCTTTATTTTCCAGGCTTCACTGCTTCTTGTTTAATCACGCATACCATGAACATGATTGTCAATCCCAGACCATAGGATGTCAGACTACAGAGAACAGATTAAAGCAGAATTATTCTGCATTATTGTGCTTTCATTTCCTGAAGTTTCCTAAGTGCAAATCTATTGAATTTATAATTTTAAACATTATTTTTCATCTGTGCAAGTAGCAAAAGAAAGTAGACACAGAACTATTTATACCAAATGTGCAAATTCAAAGCAGGTGATTGCTATCAGAAGCATAGCATCCATACAACTCAAATTAAACTGCACCTTGAAAAACCATTTAAAAATAAAACAAGCAAACAAATTAAAGCAGTTCAGTTTGAAAGGGAACAGAGGCAAGACTACACCAACTTTCTTTGAAGAGCTATCTTCAGTCCATCCCCACTGGTTTTGGATCCCTGTCTTTCTACTCAGCTGTCTTTCTGTCACTTTCCCTGTGTGGCGAGTGGTTTCCTCACTGCCTCCAGGAATCTGTCTCTTCTCCTCCTCTTTCACTCCCCATCTTCTTACCTCTTCTCTCCCAGATTCTGCTGCTTATAAAGGAAATATTATTCCCATCCTGGAGTTCTCTTAATTCGTTCCCTGATTATGGAAGCGTCTCTCTTTGCTTCTTTTTTTTGGTTCTCTTGCCTATTTTTCTCTATCTGCTGTCTTGCTTTTCCACAATAATGCCATTTAATTATTCCCTCTTGTCTTCTTTCTACCTGTATTCCCCTTTCAAAACCCTTCCAGAATTCATGCTGGGAATCTGATAGGTAATTATTTATTGCCAAGCCTGCAGACAAAGGGAAAGTGCCCTTAATGAGCAGACATTGGGGAAGTCCTAATGACAAACCATGAGACAACTGCACGACTCATTTAGTAAAGTCAGGAGATTTCTAATCAGATGACATCCTCAACTGGTATAAAAATATATAATTTCTTTCAGAAGGTGATCAAGGATCTGCCACTTCAGGATCTGTCCTTCAGATAGAAATGCAGAATATATCTAAAAAGACATTGTCAGACATATTTTCAAAATGCCCTGGTTTGCGTTTTACATCTTTAATTTAGATGTAAAGAGAACTGAATTCTGGATACTTTAGTACCACGGAACTAAATACTCAGTTTGGAGTTTTATCTGGTTTTGGTTTTGGTTTTTTTTTCCTCTTTGTCTTTTTACAGTTATTTTTTCCCCCAAAGATTATAAGCAGCACTTAAATCTTTTTTTGTGAGATAATCAGACTTTTTGGTATTATTATTATTTATGTTTAACTCTTATCTGAAATTAGGCAGCAAACAGGAGCTGCTCTGCTGGCTCAGCAAGCTGAGGGGCTGCCGTATAGATTGGTTTGTACTCAAGGGACTGGAGGCTGATCTCCTTCCCACACAAGCTATTTGGGTAGAAAAATCACAACTGCTATAATGAGTAGTATCTTTATCTCCATGTGTCAGCTCAGAGGGTGCTCTTCTGGGAGAAAATTAAATGTGACCTTCTGCTGTTGATGTGACACTAACACACATATATTGCACAAGCTTCTGCATCAATGGCTCCTGCTTGCAGTTCTCTGATGTGCAGTGATCCTTAAGAAGGGTACAAGCCCCAGCACTTTTCTCTGAGGATCCAACATTATATTTGAGAGATTTTGGAAATGAGCTGAATATGCCAAACAGTTTTGGACATACTCTGCTTGGCACAAACTGGGTGAAATCGTGTTAATTTCAGTGTCAGCTTACACAGAGTCAAGGATTTTTCTGCTCCTCACCCTGCCCCACCAGTGAGGAGGCTGGGGGTGCACAAGGAGTTGGGAGGGGACATAGTCAGGACAGCTGACCCCAACTGACCCAAGGGATATCCCAGACCATATAATGTTGTGCTTAGAAATAAAGCTGGGAGAAAAAGAAAGGAGGGATGTTTAGAGTGATGACGTTTGTCTTTCCAAGTCACCATTAAACATGATGGAGCCCTGCTCTCCTGCATGTGGCTGGACACCTGCCAGCCCATGGGAAGTGGTGAATGAATTCCTTGACTTGCTTTGCTTCTGTACACAGCTTTTTCTTTACCTATTAAACTGTCTTTATCTCAACCCATGAATTTTCTTACTTTTACTTTTCTGATTCTCTTCCCTGTCCCACTGTGAGGGAGTCAGTGAATAGCTGGGGGGGCTGTTAGCTGCTGTCTGGAGTCAGCACACAACAGCTTGGTAGATAAAATTACTTTTCCTGTTTAAGTAGGCCCTACAGACCTGCCACATATAGCCAAACATTTCTTACTTTAACCCTTATAGTCATTATAGTACAAATTTTGAGCTAATCAAAGGACTCCCTTTAACCAAACATAAATACCAGGTGCACTAAATGGTCTTCTATCTCTATGAGCCAGGGCCACTCTGCAAAGAAATTGTTTCTCACAAATCTGCCTATAAACAAGGGACAGAGACTGCAGTGAACAGTGATGGTCAGTGACTTGCTAACATGTGGTTGATGAAAGTCTCTTTTCAATCATCTTGGAGAAATGAAAAGAGCACCTATAATCTGAAGCCTGTTTCTCATTTGCTATAGCAGACTCATAAATAACTGTGGGAGAGACTATATTGCATTGTTTAACATGGATGAGTCTATGGATCAAAACCAAATTTCCAGGGCATAGGGATTCACCACTCGATAAAACCACTGATTGTGAACATATCCCAGTGATGCCAGTGGAGTCATACCAGCCTATAATTACACTAATGGGAATGAAAGCCCATCCCAGGGGTAAAGATAAATAGATATATAGCATTAAATAAAAATAGACAGTCAGAATAGCTACCTCAGCCTTGGATACTATGTTGTGTAGTAGCCTTTACTATTAGTTTTACTCATGGGAAATTTTACACATGGAGGATAGGCTAAATTTCATGTGGAAGAATCAATTCTTGGGACAACAGAAAATGACAAAGATAAAAGCAATGACAAATATGGCTAAAGGTATCACAGAGAAACAATTGCTTTTCAGATTAACCATCCCCTTTTCAAATTGCCAGTGGACCTCTGTTATAAAAAATAGGGTGTTTCTAAAATCAATATATTAGGCAGTTCAGGTCCCAATTTGGGAAAGTCCCTTAGAAAAGGAGGAAACTTTCATATCATTCTTTATTAATTCTCCACTTCCTTAAGTGCTTTGGGAATTATCTGTTAAAACAGGAATGCAGTGAAGAAAAACTAAAAGAATGTAAGTACATAAAATTGGCCCCATGTCAGCAAAGCCTGAATTGTGATAAGCAAGACTTCATGCAAGGAGTAGGTATTTTACGTTGTCACAATTATTGGTTCAATAATCAGGTGTCAGGGGTTTTAAGCTGCAATAAAAGCTATTGTTTGACAAACAAAACACTAAATTAAAAAAAAAGGGAATAAGGCCTTGAACACTGTTGCCTTTACAAGCTGTCATTACCTGTAGTCATGCTGATGAACCCATGGTCTGCTAAATTTTGTAGAGTCCAACAAGTTATCTGGAAGCCAAATAATGTGGTTTCTTAGTGCTGAGTTTGCCCCTTCCATCCCCATTCCCAAAAAGCCCATCCATTGCCATAGAGTCGAAGTCCTTGTCCCACTTTCCCCCCCCTTCTTACAGCAGATGCGATATTGCTGATCTCTGCTCTAATTGGGATGACTGAAATGAGAACACCTGGAAATACAAACTGGACAGGAGTATTTATTTCTTTATAGTCCAGACTTTTGGGATTTGCTCCTCTTCTTGTTTGACTGTAAAGTATGAAAAGCCACGGGCCAAATTCACCAAGGGACAAATGGATGCCACCATACACAGTCTTCTCATTTAGCTTGCTCTTTATTAAATCTTACGTACTAAAAGGGGTCTTAGTCCATGTAGTCCAGGATTTTATGAGGTGACTTAGCCCAAGTATTCTCTTGTAGGGTTTATCTTGCACTGGGTGTAACTAGCTGCAAAATGCAAGGCCAGTTAAGAACAAGGAGGACAAAAAAGATGCTCAGAGGGCTGGAACACCTCTGCTATGAAAAGAGGCTAAGAGAGTTGGGATTGCTCACCCTGGAGAAGAAAAGGCTCCAGGGAGACCTTAAAGCACTTTCCAGTACCCAAAGGGGCTACAAGAGAGCTGGAGAGGGATTTTTGACAAGGACAGGGAATGATAGGACAAGGGGGAATGGCTTCAGACTAAAAATGAGTAGGTTTAGTTTAGCTATTAGGAAACAATTCTTCCCTGTGAGGGCGGTGAGGCACTGGCACAGATTGCCCAGAGAAGCTGTGTCTGCCCCATCCCTGGAAGTGTTCAATGCCAGGTTGGATGGAGCTCTGAGCAACCTGGGATAGTGGAAGGTGTCCCTGCCTTATGGCAGGCGGGTTGGAACTAGCCAGTCTTTAATGTCCCTTCTAACCCAAACCACTCTGTGGTTTTCTCCTTCCAGAGGCCACAATAATCAAGTTTACAGGTGTTTGAAAACACCCAAGTTAGTGAAATTTGTTGATGGATCATATTATTTTGGTTTTAAGTTGTCTTATTTTGGTTGCGGTTTGAGGGGATGTATAAACGAGTGACTCCAAGCAAGGCACAGTCGTTTTAAGAAGCCAGCAGCCACCTCTGCCTCCAGACCTGTTCACGTTTGTTCACAGCCTTTCCCAAGTGCTTATATCTCAACTTCCATGCGGTCACAGAGTTACACCAAGAAGTACATACACAGGCAATAGAGAACAATGCTAGGAGCAGATCAGAGTTTCAGCTTCCATTTCGGTAACACTAAAGAAAGGAGAGAACACAGTTTTCCTTTTTCCTTACTTTTTTCTTTGCTTGCTAATAAGATTAATGGATTTCTTGTTGTGTTCTTCTTGAAAGAAAACAGAACTCTGTGTGATGGGAAAGCAGTGTTGCAGGCTGGGCCAAACCAGAAAACTAAGAGGGAACTTGAGACTGCAAAAAAACAAATGTGGTGCATAATGGGACCCATCTGCTTGTACTGAGATATCTCTGGATGAGCAACAGATAACAAATTTCAGATTATATAAATACTATATATTCATATCCATGCTTTCTCCACTTCAAACCCCTCAAAATCAGAAAAGAACCATTTTCTCTTTCCAGAGTCAACCATTTTTAGAAGATTTATTTCACTTCTGTATCTATTCATAAATTCCAGTTCAATCTAGACCCAGTAGCAGACACTTGAATTTCTGCTGCTTCACATTCTCTCTCTCTTGTCACATATAGGGTATACAGGGATGTAAACTGCTATCATAAGTGATTTGCATTCATTTTGTACATATGCAGATTAGTGCAAAATATGAAGAATGGCAATCAATCCAGATGATTAAAAGAAAACCTGCTTTCTTACATTTTCAGTTTTCTTTTATTCAGATTTAGGACAAGTGACTACCTCTGAGCAAGCTCTTGACAAGCAAAAAAAAAACTCAACAAAAAACCTCTGAATGGTTCTGTAAATCAAAGCTGTGCTCAGGAAATGTAGTTGTCACTATTTCTAAACATGCACAGGGCAAAGCTCACCACTATCCACATGGGAGATTGCAAGAATGAGGTCCTGAATATCAAAATAGATGTATATTGTGTATTCAGAAGTTATACAGATGAGAGAGACTAATTGAATGATTCTTCATGCAACATATAGTGCAGGGTGTAGGTAATTCAAGCTTGAGCAAAATTATTTACTAAAAAGTACAAAACCCCAAATATATTCCTCCTTCAGAGAATGGTTACATTCCTCCTCAGGTTGCTCCCTTTGTAGTTAATAATTTTGCTTCAGATCACTTTTTCTAGAGTCAGTTTCCTGACATTTTTTACTGATGCCTCTTTGCTGCATCTGTCCAGCAGAGCCCCCTGCCAGTGAATTTCTGTTGCCTCTGCAAGTAGGCAAAATGATCCCATCAGTCCTTAACCTGCACTTTGAGGAGCTAAACAATTGGTGTTTTCCCTATTGTTCACTTTGTGATTTCTTACCAAGCCTTTAATTATTCTCATCTCTCTTCTCTAAATTTTCTCTAGTTTATCAGCATCCTTGTCTTTCCCACTCATACCCAGCTAAAGAAGCATTTCAACAGAAGCTAACCCATGCCACATAGCTAGATGGTTTCACTATGCCTACATGAGACTTCTCTGTTCATGTACTTGAGTAAAGTTTCACATTAAACTGAAAGCTCCTCCTTTACCTATTTGTTCTTAATGCCAGAGAAGTGTTTCACAGTTTTGGAGTGCCTGGATAAAAAGGTCCCCTATGAAAATCATGTCTTGCTTTTACTTTTCTTTGCAATAAGGGTTTATATTCCATTACATTAGAGATGAGATCACTTGTCTGTACACAGCTCACCAAGAAACATAGATCTCTGTCAGTATCTCCTACTCTTCCATTACTAACTCCCCCAACTTTTTAGATGGCCTGCAAACTGTTGTCAAGGGCCATATTTTTTATCCCAAGTCACTGATAAACATGGGCAGCAACGTAAATCTAGGAAATGGAGTCTATAACCTTGTAAAAAGTTAATTGGAAAGACACATAAGAAACTAAAAATATCAATAATAACTTATGGAGAGAGACTCACACACTGTACCTGAACAATTCCCTTTATGAGTAAAACTTCAGACAGAAATAGCTCTTCTTACACAGACAGGGATTAGTTGATCTGTGTTGCTGCATCCGATATACTTTATGAAGGATAAAAACCATTTTGAATTAATGTATTGGGGTTATTAAGAGTCAGCTGACACCTGCAGATAACTACAGACAAGTAACAGGAATACTTAAACCATTATACACTTACTCATCTCACAGAGGGGCCTTTAACCTCTGGGCTTTCTTCTTACATAGTTTGATTACTAAAGCAGCTCTTCTGTCATCATAAGTCTTTGGCAATACTAGATCCTGTCATGATTCCAAAAACTAAACCCTTTACCGTAAAACATTTTTGTGGAGTTTTTTTTTCTTTTTTGAAATATGCTCAATATCCTCCTGCAATATATAATTTCACAATGCCTCTGTCTTTATCTCTTTAAGTCACTGTTTCTCAAGTTGGAAGTAATATGCCTTGGAGTTATTAATAATCACATGGAACTTTTTCAAAGAGTAGTTGGGGTGTGAAGAATATATACCAAGGACATCTGTGTCATTCTGATACCTTCTTACCTAGGTGCTAGCTGTCTTATCAGTCATAAAGAATTTCTAATTAGGACCGTCAAGATACAGAGCCAATAACAAGAAATGACAGGGAGTAACTGGCATACCAGTTTTACCTCAAAGAGACTTAGAAAAACCTAGGATTTGAGAGGGGTTTTCTTACAAACGATGACTCTGCCTAATTTTGCAAATAAAAACCCCCCTACAACACGTGGTCCCATATGCCTGTCCTACATTAAAATCAAGAATATAAACTGACCTGATTTGCTGGTAAGAACCTAATTAGCATGGCTACAGGGTGAGCAGTCCCTCCAACATAATAATTTATTAGCTAGAATTCCCTGGGCCTTGGCCAATGCAGATTCCTGCCAAGGAGATCTGAAGAAGAAAGGGACCTAACCCACAGGATTTTCTGACTCTTAGCACAATGGGTTTTGGCAAGGAACCTTTCCCCACCATGTTCACTGTAAGTTAATAGGAGAGGAGAAAACGGATTTGATACCAGTTGGGCTGTGGTGGCTACTTTAATTTCTATTAGTAAGCAGCTCTTTGGAGACCACAAGGTAAGTTACCATCCAGAGCTCCTGCACTGTCCTTTATCAAAGAGAAAAGCAGCATCTGCTTTCGATAGGCTCACTAAATAGGTGCTTTAACTGGACAGATACTGGAAAAAATGTTGGCGTCTTTGCCTCAGAGTTTTGTTATCTGACTTCATCATATCTCCCACTGCAGCTTGTAAGAGAAGATGGAGGTTTCTTGTGTAAGTCTTCCTAAAAAATATTTTCCTACTCTTTTTCTCTCCTCTGGATGGCCCCTCAAAATGATGTCTAAACTACCGTAATTGTTACGAAGGTTTGAAAATATTTAGGCTTCATCAGCTTATTTTGGATCCTCCTTTCCTGATGTTTCTGTCTGTTTCAGTTTGAAGATCTGATCTTGTCATATGTATTAATCTGACTCATCCTGTATGGCCCTTTTATGAGGTTTCTGATTTGTGTGGCTTTAGTACATCTGTTGTTCCAACCAATCACAAGTTAGAGACATCTTTTAGACTTAAGAAGGCGTTCTCCACCTCCCAGTCACATACTTCTCCCAACACCTTCATTCAGAGAGGCAGAAAGCAGCCTGGACATAAGTGGTACTTGCCCGAACAGTTAACTGTATGTTTTGATTTTGTTCTTTACATGGTTCTTTTGTAAAACTAATGAGGAAAAATTAAGGCAACAAAGGAACTTGCTTTCATCCAGGAATGCAGATCTTTTCTCTATTTGCATGCCAACCAGTCTGCTTCCCTTGGCATGTTCTGTCTCCACCCCAGTTTTCAGGATAGAAAACACTGAGTCATTGCTGATAAAACAAGCAGAAAAGTTAACTACATTGTTACCACCTATCAGCTTCCTATATGAGGGGACTATATCTAAACTGATTTAATGGGGTTGTCACCCAACACTGCTAATGTTGCATCTGAGATAGTTTTGACACATTATTCCACTTTTAAGACTATGCTTGGGATGAGAAAGTACAAAATTCGATCACCAAGGGCAGTAACTTGGAGTGATTTTGTACCCAGGTGTGCTTTTCTTCCCTCTTTCCCCCTTAAGCTTTTTTCCCCCCTTTCCTAGAAGACAGAGTCATAGAATCATAGAATGGTTTGATTCAAAGGGGACCTTTAACTCTTATCTAGACCAACTCCCCTGCAATGAGCAGGGACATCTTCAACTAGAACAGGTTGTTCAGAGCTTTGTCCAGCCTAACCTTGAATGTTTTCAGGGATGGGGCATCTACGACTTCTCTGGACAACCTGTGCCAGCGTTTCACCACCTTCACTGTGAAAAAATTTCTTCCTTACATCTTATCTAAATCTCTTTTAGCTTAAAACTATTCATTACTCCTTGTCCTATTGCTAGAGGCCTGATTAAAAAGTCTGTCCTCATTTTTCCTACAAGCTCCTTTTACATATTGAAAGGTTGCAATAAGGCAACCCTAAGCCTTGTATTCTCCAGGCTGAACAACACCATTTCTCTTAGCCTGTGTTCATAGAAGAGGTGCTCCAGCCCTCTGAGCATTTTTGTGGCCCTCATTTTGTTGGACCTGCTCCAACAAGCCCATGTCCTTCCTGTGCTGAAGGCCCCGGAGATGAATGCAGGAATCCAGATGGGGTAAGGACAAGACACTCTCCAGCTGAAGTGCATGCTCTGAAATTATCAGTCTCTCATGAATATGGGATCTGCAGAACGGAAATACATACTTATTGCAAGAGTGACACAGGATTCAGCTCTTTTGGTATAATTCAGAATTCAGCTCATTTCTAGATATGAAACTTGGGACAATGTAGGTTTGGGAGTGCATGCACCTATTCCGAACACAGCCTGTGATAGATGGTGCTGGATCCTGTGAGCGCCTGACAGCTAAATGGCCAATCTTTTCAAAGTGAAACTAACAATTCTGTCTCATACAGAACACTGGACTTGTAATTCAAAAGATCTGACAAATTTAGAAAGGATTTTGTTCACATATTTGAAGAAACTGACATTTTTACAATCTAGCCTGAAATCGTCTTCTAGGATAACATTGAAGGGATCAAAGTAAACACATGCAGGAACGTAATAAAACCAAATGTCCCAAAAGACAGGTCAGCTAACTTTCTACTTCACAGTTTGACTTTAAATGTGATTCCCATTCAACAATTTTGTGAAAAAAAATGATGGACTGAATTTCTGTAGCCTAAAATGAATGCTGCCAGGACACTGCAGTGATATATTAAGGGAAGGAAGAATGAGACAGAGCTTCCAAGACTCCAAAATGATGTGGTAAAGAGAAAATAACTAGAAAGTTATTAGAAAACTTTTTCTATGGACAAATTAATTGAGACAAAAATACAAGTGGGTTCTTCTGGCTCACAAAAGAGAGCTGCAAACAGATCAGAAGCCCCCATGACACCTCCTTTAAACTACTTACTATGGTCAAGGTGTCTTCTCAATAACTAATCACTGTAACTAGATCAGGACATCTGGAATTTTTTTATATTTATGTTTCAAATTTAAAATTCACCCAGGAACTGGGAAAGGTGGCCTGGGGAATATGTCCTTTAATTAATGTCTCTGTAACGACCAAGAAACCGTAACAGGAAAGGGAATCATCTAACTTGCCCTGTGGGACACAATCTGCAAGATCGGGGGTTGTTCAGCTCCTGCCCAAGATGTCTGGCACATATGCTGTGGAAACAAGTGTGTGCCCTCATGCTCAAGGAGAGAGCAAAATGCATTGTGCTGCATTTTGTCCATTGTCCCAGTGGAATTGGGCTCTGAACAGTCAGAGACCCACTGCCATGGACAGGCTGTGCTTGAAGTGTCCACCAGATGTTAACAGTCAATATCAATCTGTCATTTCCCTTGTTTTCCCTTAAAGGTGATTCATCTGTTTGAGAGCTGTCATTCCAAATGATGCTTTCTTGGGTATTCTCACTTAGAGAAAAGGACAACATCTATCCTCCTTTTGAGTAGGATCATGGCTGCATCCGAGTTGATCACAATCAAATATTTTGTCTATATTATAGACAAAAGAACAATAACCTTGGAGGAAATGGATCAGCTTGACAACAGAAATTTTAAAGATACTTTCTCCAAGAAATTAGCCTGAAATCTACACCAAAGGAATAGATGAATGACAGAGATGAATTACATTAAACTTCCCTTGTTCCTTGTTCCACTGCAAGAGTCTTGCAGTGATTTACCTAGTAAGACAAGGAATTACTGGAACTGGTCCAACTCGACCATGCAAAGCAGCTTAACAAGCAAAAGCATCATTTGTGGTAATTTTCCTGAAGTTCCAGAATGACTCTCATAGAACCTCAAAGGTGAAATGATCTAACAGAAATGTGGAATTGTTTTGAAAATGAAACCCCCACATTTCACACTAAATGGAGCTAGGAAATAGGACCCAAAACACCTTGCCTCCTCCTGCTCTGACAGAAAGTGGTTAATTGCTATATTTGGTGAGAAAATGTATTTAAAAGCATAAAATTGAAGGTTTAATTATATTTGGTATGTGTTACTGGCAGAGCTTCATGAAATGATCAACAATTATCTTTCTCATCCATCAAGTGCTCAGGGATCACACAAGGACAGGGAGTAGGAATATGAAGTAAGCTGTGCCAAAAACATAAAAATGTGTTGTTTCTCTTGTAGCTTTCTTTATTTTTTCCCCCACATTTTCCATGCACATCATTCAAATTAAAGTGGGTTTTTCAGTATAGCTACTTTCCCACTTATCTGGAAGCAATCAACCCCACAAAACCTTTTGAGCACCAAACTCGCTACAGGACACAGTGGAGTCTCATTTTAAACCAAGAACAAATTAACGCATTCCAATTTAACTCCAGCACTTGATTAACCCAAAATGAATCAAAAATGCTGCTCATTGACATGCAAACCCATCTTTATTACATTGCTACTCATAAAACTTCATATGCAATGGCACAACTCTGCCAAAATGTTCAGACAACAAAAAACAGCTTAATTTTGGATATTTACACATGTTTCTGAAAGACTGAGATATTTCATGTCCACAACTCAACTTAAATTAGTGCTAAAATTACAATACAATGCATCCCATCAAAGTAGGCATGCTATTTATAGCTGCACATTTAACTCTTGGGTTTTCAGGTGCTCTGTACATCGGGATCACTAACATCCTGTTTAGCTAAGAAATTCACTGTTCAGTGCTCAAGACACAGCTGGAGGGGCATGCACAATATGCCATGCTGTGAATGCCACTGGAAAGATGTAACTCATGAACAGTGGCTTTATTAGTACTTACACGCTTATCTATTTAATTTTTGGTTATTTCTCGTTGCCATACTCTGCCTGTTTGTGAAGGACAGACAGTAGAAAGCTTGATGCTGCTAACAGATGTGGATGCACTTAATGGGAAAATCCATTACTTCAAGGAAGGGCTGATTTCTGTGGGATTCTGCAAAAGGCTAAGCTTTTGACACTTACGTAAAAGCCTCAGAAGAGCAATTATTTGTTGTTTGTTATGAGGGGATATTTGGAATGGTAGCTTGAGGCCTGGAGTGTTCTAAATTCATCACATAACACACACAATTTTAGTTACCCACAGGGGATCACAGCTTGAGCACCAGTATTTGGTGTTCCGGCCTGACCACCATAACCAAAGCACAGCTCTTCCTGCTAACACCATCCAAAACTGGAATCCAGAGAAGTGGGGCAGCATAATGGAAATGTTCCCTACCACAACACAATGCGTGGTCTCACCAAGCACAGAGAGAGAGTCAGTGCTTGCAAACCACTTGGGAATTCAGTTTTGTCCAGGTTTTATTGAAGACTCTTCTCAAGCAGTGGGAGCAGGTAACAGGGTGAAGGAATGAAGAGCTCCTTTAACTTCTGTGCTTGAAGTCTGTTTGCCCCCATTTACCATCTGTCAAAGAAATTCACTCAGGCGCTTGCCTGTAGCTGGGATGAACAGGTACACAGACATGGCAAAGTTGCACTTGATGTAGAGGTGACAGAGAGCCTTTTCTCCATCACATAACGAGGGACCTATAGCAGATATTTTGACCTGAGTGTTGCGTGGAGCCAACTTCCACTCACCATGTCAGATATGCTATTAGCACTGCTTAGGTTTAAGGATCTCAAGCTTATGCCAGTGAGTGCTGGTCAGATAACAATGATGGGATGCTTTGAAAACAAATCTATATTTTCTATTTGTAAGGACAGAATAAACCAAAGGCAATTCCACAAAGTAAAAATTAGAGGGTCTGACTGCCCAAAAGAGCTATATTCAAAGGTCACATGCATTGTTAATAGAAAGCTTGAGTAACAGTGAGGAAAAAACCTGTGAAATATCCAATAACTCAGATGAAAAAACAAATATCAGGTTATAGACAACAGAAGCATGAGGCATGATCCCAATATATAGGTTTCCTTTCAAAGCTGGACGTTTACTTGCAGATATCCACTAACAACCCACACATTAATTACAAAGGAAAAAAGATAAGAGTTCAATTCATTTAGTTCTTTTGTTCCTGGCATTTCATGGCTGTCAGTCTGAAATTTTGAAAGAGGCCCACATTGAAGATAACCCTATAAACAGGGTAACTTGGGACTTTAAAAAAAAAGGCTAAAAAAAATAAGGTAAACTTTCCCCACATATGGTTCTAACAGATGTGGTTTTAAATTACCATTGGGACATAATAATGTTTTTTGAATAGACTGAATGTTAAATAGTTGGCTCTTCCTATGTGACAGACATTAGCGCTCGGTGGTTTAAGCAGAAAACTCCCCGTTTGTGTCTTTAGCTGGCATGTACTTCATTTTCAGCCCACACCGGTCAGTATGGTTTAATACCTTGGCCTGATGTCCCTCTCACCAGCAAGAAAAAGGATAAAATAGGATTAAAGACATGAAACAAAACAAAACCAGGCAACATCACCCCCCCCAGCAGCCAGTGCCAGGCTCCTGCATTGTTCCTTACACAACAACTCCCGCGGCCCTGCAATGGCAACTCACTGGAGATGACAGCTGAGGAAGAAAAACATTAAATAATTCAAAGCCACTAACATCAAGTCTGATGTAGGTATAAAAATAGTTACAAAACACCACTCTACATGTTTTCATTATAGGAACTTTGACTTACTTGGAAACATCAAGAAAACCTCAAACCTATGCCACTCCCAGCCTCGCACTCTCAATTAGTCCGGCAGTGGAAATGACATCCATTTCCAAACCAGCCTTCAATTTTCATGGCCATTTTGTGCTTCTGCACTGGGGGAGACAGCACTATTCCACAGCAGGAGTGAAAAAGCCTGATCCAGAGACCATTAAAACCAACAGGAGCCTTTGAATTAACAGTAATGATTCTTGGATCTGGCCCTGGTTTAGGTTAAAGTGTTGTGGTGCTTTGGGGATTGAAACAAGATTGAATGTGATGGCTTTTGTTATCTCCAAAAAATCTTTGTTGCTGGGAGTGTCCACTTCCAAGCACTCGGTCTGCCAAGGCAGTGAACATTTTAAAAAAAGGCCTTAATGAAATTCCTTAATAAGGAAACCTGATGGCAAGGTGAGCTACCACATAGTCTGTGTAAAATTAACTCCAGGTGTTTTCATTTGAGCAGAGGGAAGGAGAGAGAAGCAAACAGGAGTATTGACATATGAAGAATATATGCCCCCATATGCTCACATTAGATTGGGCAGCTTTGCTGGGGCTGGGTATCCTGATTTTATTGATTTATGTATTTCATGCACAGCAGAGATGCTACAGATGTTGTAGTCTTTCATGCTCTGAAATGGAGGGCGGGGAAAAAAAAAAAAAGAAAGGGAAAAAAGAATCAAGAGAGTCTTCAGTGCACAGAGCACAATAGAGCACCGGCTGCAGGAATCCAGCTCTAATGATGAAAGAATTGGTAGAGGTCCCTCTCTTCCTGGTGTTCCCCCATTTTCTCACCCCCTAAAAGATCCACTTTCTTCCCTAGTATCAGCTTCTGATATCCCCTTCTTCTCTGCTACCGTCTTCCCAACTAGATGCTTGCTGTGTCTGATAATCTCTGGAGAAGACATCAGCCAAAATAAATAAATACATAAAATTCAAAAAAACATTAATTATGCAGAAGATATAAAAGAATACAAACCAAAGTGATGCAGGTGTACAATAACGTTGCTCTCCAGAGCCCATGATCAGCAGCGTTCGGCACAGAAAGCCACAAACAGATGACATTTTAAAGCATATGGGGGGTATGCAGGGCTGCAAGCAATGGTTTGTAGCTTCTATACGAGTCATTTGTGCATCCCTCCAATCCCAAATAAGATTGCGAACAGCAGCAACAATAATAAGCCATAAAAGCTAAGCCCTAAAGAAAGGCCTGTTCAGATAGACCCAAGTGCTTGCCAGCAAAGAGGGCTCTCAGTGACAGGCAGGTGGCTTTGTCTGCTCACACTTTCTTGTGAGATAAAAGCAAAACCAGGAGAGTAGCAAAAGTTTCCAAATCCCAGGTGTCTTTGCAGGGCATCATGAACACAAGAGGGATTTTAGGATAGAAAGGAGATGGAGGTACAGGGGAAACATGTCAGGCTGTGAGAAGATGATCATTAAGTTGTCCCTTGGTATCAGGATTCTGGTGCTCCAGTATAGAGGAAGCAAGAGCATAATTTGCTGTTTTGGGGAAGAGCAAACACTGGCTAGAAAGAAGTATAAGAAAAAAGACTCTGTTAGATGCTGGCGATGAGAAGTAAAAACATTTGAGCAGCAGACAACTTCACATGTCACAAGACAGGCAGGCTGGTTGTTCTTACTTTATAAAAAGGGTATTTTGTTGGTTATATTTTTGTTCAGATTATCCCCAGGACAAGAATAAAAGTAAAAATGAGAGCCTGTTTCATTGCTGGGCTTTCTGATTCTCTTTCGAAGCCTCCAACCATTACACTACAACCTACTTTCACAGCACTGAGTAACAATCTGGATGATAAAAACATCAGATGAAATTCAGTATCAATAAAAGCAAAGTAATGCATAAAGGGAAAAACAATTCTAACAATGCATACACAATGTGGGCTCTAAATTAACTGGTGCCACACAGAAAGTTGGCTGAGGAATCTCCATGGGATGTCCTCTACAAATACTGTCTCTCTGCTCATGCCAGTTAAATGCACAGGGAAAATTTGGAAATACGTTAGGGAAAACATAGACAATGAAAGGAGAAAAATCATGGAATCATTTATGTTGGAAAAGACCTGTGAGGTCATTGAGCCTAACCATTAACCCAGCACTGCCAGGCCCACCACTAAACCATGTCCCTAAGCACCCCGTCCACACACTTATTGAACACTTTCAGGTATGGTGATTCCACTACTTCCTCAGCAGCCTGTTCCAATGCCTGATCCCTCTTTCAGTGAACAAATTTTTCCTAATAGCCAATCTAAACTTTTTTCAGGCACACTTGAGGTCATTCCCTCCTGTCTTGTCACTTGTAACTGGGGACAAGAGACTGACCCCCACCAGGCTACACCCTCCTTTCAGGCAGTTGTACGAAGTGATAAGGTTCCCCCCAGCCTCCTTTTCTCCAGACTAAATATAATATGGGATGATGTTTTATAAGGTAACATGCATTTCTCTTAATGCTGCATACATTTTGGGTCTACCCATCTCGAAAATACAGAGAATTAGCAAAGACAGAGGAAAAGGCTGCAAAGATTATCAGGAATATGGAAAGACTTGCAGAATAGATAAAGTAGGGTGGGGATTTTCAGTGTGGAATACAAAAACAAAACCAAAGAGTAGAAGGAATATATCCTGCTGTATAACCCACAAAGTAGGAGTCATCTAATGAAATTACCAAATTGAGAGGTTAAAGCAGAAAAACAGGAAGGCTTATTCACTCATTGCATGAGTTTAAATTTTGAAACTTTTTCTTGTGGCAATCACAACTATATGCTGGGTTCAAAGATAACCCAGCAAATTGTTACAGGACAACTGCTTCAAGGCCTACTAAGCAGGATGGTTCAAAAGATTGTCCTGAAGATAGAAGACTGTAATAGAAGTGCACTCTGTATTTTAACATGAATAAAATTAGACTTCATGTCAGTACAATAAAACTGCTGTAAATAGTTGGCAACCTTGAAAAAACTTCTAATCATAGGACTAGCCTAAACCCTCATCACCCCCACAAAGCTGTTTGTACCCCCTTCTTTCTCTCTTCTCCGTGGCAAATGCTTCCACCACATTGACTCAATGTAAGTCACTAAGTCATCAGAAAAAACCAGAACCCCAAGCAAAAGATGGAGCCTGTTTTGTCCTGGGTTGATAAATTAAATTGTACAATCATAGAATCATGGAATGGGTTGGGTTGGAAGGCACCTCAAAGATCATCTAGTCCCAGCCCTCTCTGCCATGTGCAGGGACACCTCCCACTGGACCAGGTTGCTCAGAGCCCCATCCAGCCTGGCCTTGAACACTTCCAGGGATGGGGCAGCCACAGCTTTGCTGGGCAACCTGTGCCTGTGTCTCACTATCCCCACAGCAAAGAATTTCTTCCTAATATCTAATCCAAATGTGCCATTTCTTAGCTTAAACCATTACCCCTTGTCCTACCACTACATGGCCTTGTCAAAATGGCATAAGTCATCAGACATATTCTGAAGGAGTCAAAGGACAGGAGCTGAGGAGAGAGGACATTGGGATGGGGGGAGAGGGAGAGAGCAGGACCCCTCTCCTTCCATGCCAATGGGTCCAGAGGTTGGCTCTGATGTGAAACTGAAGCCTGAGAGGTCACCTGTGATGATGGTAACAAAAGGAAAAAGCTGGTCACATCAAAATGCAATTATTTGTTTTTTCAGTTTTCTGGGTTTCCATCTGTATTTCTCCCCTCTTGTTTTTTTGGCTCTGATTTGTGATAACAGTTGCTGTTACAATAGATTGTTGCTATACTAAATAAGAATTCCTCTGTCAGCAGGACACTGAACCTGAGGGTGGGATACATGGGAACTTGTCTGATTGCTCTGTCAGTGCAAGATCTCCTGAGATTTCTTTGGATTTAATCCCATCCTACAAATCCTGCAATGCTGTATCACTTTGATGTGACTTAGTGGGATTCTCATTACTTGTATTCACTTTGGTTTCCAGGAAGCTTGAGATTTCATCATCTGCTAACATATGCTGAAATGCATGTGTCAGTTTTATAATACATTTCCAATATAAAAAAATATCTATAAAACACACAAATACGAAATTAGTTTGTAACACAATCTCCAGTTCTCTGTTTATTAGGGAAAGGCAAAGTCGGTAGTGCTGTCAATTATGGGAAGAGTGAGGCAGCTTTAATAATAAAACAGCATTCACAGTTTCTTATAACTATACTAAGCAAATTGTTTGGCCTGAAAATTTCCATGCCAGCTGTCTGCCTCAGGCTGAAGTTTTTTGGAAAATTTCAGTCAAAACAGTTCAGCAGATTCTGAGAACAAGGCTAGGGAAAAATATGTTGTTTTACTCACGTTAGAAAAAAAAATAAAGCCTTTAGCTTTCTTTCTATAGCCTCCTCTGGGATTTTTAGGACTTTAGAGGAAGGACTTGAAATTTGCCTGGGAGAGAACTGTTTTTCTTCTAATGAATTTTGTGTGTATCTGTGTGAATTAAGCCAGGTTTAGACATCTTTGATAAAAACACTGTTGCTACATTTTCCTGGGTGCATTTGTACATATTTGCCAGCTTCTATCACTTACATTTCTACCTGTGTATGACTAAACAAGATGTTTTATGCTGTGGGAAGTGCCAGGTCTGCATCCAAGTATCAGAACTGCAGTCAGAGATGCTCTCTGGTTCTTGGCATGATCTCAAGCTGGTAGGAGCTGAATGAATTTGGGATGAGAGACTTGGAAAGCAGGGGTTAGAGGGATGAAAATGGGATTGGAGAAAGGAGATGGATGAAGCAGGGCACGAGGCGAGGACCAGACTGAGTGGGATGGACTGAGGGATCTGTTTAGAGGAGCAGAGTACTCTGTTAAACTAAGCCATTGACACAGAGAGAGAGACCGAAATGAGGCGGTGTCACAAAGCTACTAGCTCTTGGAAGACTCAATAAAACCAAAAGGAATCAACAAAAACAAGACTAACAGACCAATAATATGATTTAAAAGTATATATTGGAGACTCATAATTTAAGTAACAAGCACAATGAAAGTTGCCTTAATCAAGTGTCTGAATAATGAAGCAGTCATTATTCACAGGACAGTGTTTTACCCGAGCCAGCCTGGAGATAAAGCAATGAGAATGAGGAGTAGAAGAGGAGGTTTACAATCTCTGTCTCACCCATTGCAGAGCTGGAAGATTTGTAGTGACTAAGCAGAGGATTGTGGAACGAGGGCAAATGTGTTTCAGATTAAGGCAGCCAAATGATGCCCCAAGACTGTGGGCAATGCTGGGCAAGTCCCTTCAACCAAACATTTCATAATGGTGTCAGAGTGTGTTGCAGGCTCTGGATGATCATCTTGACAGCTCAGAGTCTGATCCGCTGAAATGTCAAACACCCACAGCAGCAATTAAAGGTTGTATGAACTTTGCATTGTTTTAGCACCGCCGTAAGGAAACACCATAAGTAATCCCCCATCACAGCTCTGTCTGCAGGAACACATCAGCCAGTTGGCTCTTGAGATTGTTCTCTGCTTTCTAGAACAAAAATCTGTGCCAAAAAGCTGATCACACCTTAAACCCAGCTGCACAAAGGGTAATTTTCTAGAAATAGCAGCATTTAGTTGTTCCGGACTGACAGGATCCGTGCTGCCCACAGCCCAACCACCTAATGCTGTTTGTATCAACAGCCAGAAAGCAAATTCCAGCGTCTCTCATGCGCTGTCAGTTTTTCCAAATGACAGCTGGCAGTCATTTCTACAAGTTTTTTGACTAACCAAACTCTGCCTTCCTATTCTTTTTTATGTTACAGAGGTAAGGATGAAATGGTTTTCAGCATCCAAAGACACACAGGCAGTTAAAAAGGAATTAGCCGAATATTGAAAACTTTCCATTATAAAATTTGGGAGTTCAGTTCATTTATAAGATTGGGCCATTTAAGGCCAGGTGGCCCAGTGGAAGAGATGGTTTATGAATTGCTGGCCTCCAGGACTCTGCTCATATGTGAACAGACAGTACCTGAAGGTGCTCCTGCCCAGGAAATGAATCCTGGCTTCTCTTATCCTCCATACAGCATGATATCATAGAATCATAGAATATCCTGAGTTGGAAGGGATCCATAAGGTTCAGTGGGTCCAACTCCTGATATAGAAGATCAAGATTGCTTTTATGAATAGACCCAATATTCCCTAGAAGGAACAGGCCCAGACTGGGTTTTGTAAAGCAATTTTAAGATTTTCAGTACACTTATTGGAGTTTGAGGAGGAGACGACAAAGCCTGTGAGCCCTTATTGCATACATGATGCAGGGTTGGACTAAAACAGTAAAATGGTACTTAGTCTTCTGTTTTTTAATTTTTGTCTGTGTAACTAATCAATCTCCAGAATACTTTGAAGGCTCAGTGTGTGCAAACACATATGCAGGCAAGTGATACAGCTTCAACTCAGCGTTTAAAGAGAAAACTGCACTGAATAATCACCTAAAACCTAAATCAATGGGCAGCGAGACGAGACATCTCCTGCTTTCATGTTTGCTGTTGCTGCCGGAGTAGCACATCTGCCACAGCTGCCTTAGCGGTGATTACGGCAGTGGAGCAGCATTCTGGACTGCAGTGGTTATCCTACACCGTAGCATGTGCTACTTCACTAAAACATGTGGAGCTATCTGTGAAATCTCACTGAGACATCCCCATTTAAACGAACTGATAAATGCAGTTCGGTGAGCTCCTCCATCTAAATCGACCATCAGCAACTCCTCTCTTCTTCTTCCTTCTTCCCCCCACTTAAAAAAAGAACAAGGATTGTGTCACGTCCTAGAAAGCAACTCCTACTTGGAAAAGGAAACTTATCTGTCAGCCCTATTCCATTTCATAATGCACTTTCCTCCGTCTGGCTGCCAACACACTGGAAGAACAGAGAAATCTGTGCCTGCTCTCACGGACATCTTCACATTCAAAAGATCACCTCTGCTGATACCCAGCAGGAGAACATGTGATGCAGTTTGAATCCCCCTACAGCACAAACAGCTTCATTCCCAGCAATTTGGTATAAGGGCAAAAGGATTTTTGTGAGTAAGGTTCAAACTTTCCAAAATTTGAACTTTCTGTAAGAATTACTTGTCACTGCACACAGACAAGGAAACACGCCCTCCTTTTCACATTTCAACTCTGCCTCTACAGATGCTCCAGGGAGAGCAATGTAGAACAGCTGGCAAAAAAAAAAAAAATATATATTTCTAACAAAATTATTTATCTATCAAGTGAAGCAAGGGTGAAACAGCACAGAAGAATGAAAATTGTACATTTATTCCTGACTACTATCAGTCCTATAGCCACACTACAGCACCACTCCTCACGTTATGCTTACATAGTTAAGATATAAATTTCTTCATAATTCTTCTTCCTTTTAATCTAGAGCAAAGAGGAAATACACGTATATACTTATGCTTTAAAAAAATCTTACATTATAAGACTTTTTTCTCTGAAACATATCGGTCAAGGATCCATGAATACCCAATTCACTGGCAAGTGGTGCAAGTTACTCTGTCAAAGTACCCAGCAACGCCAATCTGTCAGTTCAAAGCAGAAACACAGTATTTTAGCTTTTAGTTACAATAAGCTATGCTGATAGACCTTGTAACAGGGCAGGTAACAGCCAGTCTTTAAATCTGAATTGACATTGATTTACAGAGTTTCATTTCTCTGAATCAAATCTGAGAGAGAGCGAGTTTCAAGCTACTTCACTTCTTGAAATTACAACTACACATTTCTTAAACACAGAAGAGTTTGCTTTAAAAAGAAGAAGAAATAAAATCTCAACTGCCTACAGAGCTAGGATAAAAGGGAAAAGTGATGTTAAAGATATCAAACTAGCAAGTTTTTGTTTATTCATCTAATTCTGCTTTTCCCCTCCATAAATTTTTAAAACTGCCTTGATTTGAAATCCTAATAATAAATATGCCACGCAACATTCCTCCTGTCAAGTGTCTCTCTTCATGGTATTACTGCAATATTTGTAACTTTTGATCTGGAAACATCAAGTTACATAAGATCATAGTTCTGCTTCTTGCAAAGATGTGATTCTGTCAGAAAATGAACCATTGAAGCGGGAACTCAACAGAACTGGAAATGACTTTCCCAAGGAAAAGGTAGTTCTGCTTAAGCATCTCAGCTATTTTAAAGTGCAAGAACTCAATGTTTTATTCTCCTGAGCAGAGAAATGGCAAACTACCAGGTTAAAAATAATCAGAGTATGCTCTTAATTGGAATAGTGTGCATGTTGTAGACAGAATGAAATAACATTTAGTTATTATGCACTCCAGGAAACCAATAAAATAAAAAAATCACTTTGTAAAACAAAAAGAACATTTTGCCTTGCCAGCATACTATCTGCTCACCAAAACAAAAGGAAAGCATCTATTTTAAATGAGTCAAGGAAAATATTTCAGCTACATGAACTTAAAGTTGCAGAGTCTTCTCAGCCCAAATCTCACTCCTTCCCCAGACCCACTGAAATTAGAGACATGTCTGTCTTTTTTCATCCATGTAGTAAAATAAATCGGGGGGAGGGGGAACTATCTCCCCACTCCTACCAAAACCAGATGAGCAGCTTTATCCTCATCTCTCCATAATTTTTCCTTTTTTGTCCTTTAAAATTAGAGAAGGCAAATTCTCCTCATAAAAGCCTTTCTAAACCAGGACCCCTTGCTAATAAGAAAAGGAAACTACGAAGTTAACTTCTGCATCTCCTTTTGCCTTTTACCCCTTTTCTTGCCAAAGAACAACCTGAGAACCTTTTTCCACATTGATGACCCTCTTTCTTCCCCAAAACATGAGATTTCTTCTCCAGATCATGCACATAAATAACAGATGAATTGCAAATCTCCCCTTTTGAAGATGTGTACACATTCGAAAAAGGAGGGTGAGGCACAGAGGCAGAGTCCCTGAAAAGATAATAGTGCATCTCAGTGCAGTGGCAGTAATCCCAATCTTGGTGATTTTTTTTTTTTTTTTTTGGGGGGAAAAAGGGGGAAGAAGTGAAACAGGTTGTCTGCAAAGGCACATCCCCTCCTCCCCCGCCCCAGCTGTGTGTGCAGACCCCCTTCCCAGGATGGTGGGTGCAGAGCAGTGGTCCTGCTCTCAAGGCAAGAACAATACGGGTTACATTTTCAGGTGCCTGGGAAATGCCCGGCCACACACCGTGACCTCACGGTCCCCTCCCGGTCCCCAGACCTGCTGCAAACTAGCACAGACCCTAATTTTCTTTGGCCATGCCCGGACTTGGGGATTGCATTCTCAAGGGATCATGGCAGCAAAGAATTCTCCTGGCCACAAACTAGCCCACTCCAGCAAGGACTGATCCAGCAGCCTGGCAGAGTCTGGGAGCTGGGAATTTCACAAGGAAGGGCAGCTCGCAATGGCCACAAACGAGCAAATTCCTACAGCCTTGTAACACAGGCGGAGCCGAGAGAGCTGCTGTGAAGTCTTGCGTCGCTGCAAAACAGTGCAAGAGACGCGTCTTCCTCCCTTATGCTCCCCCCACACCCTACTAAATATATATATGTATATATGTACACATACTCCTTGTTTTTTCCACCCGAGCCTATAAAAGTGCTACAGGCAGAGGCACTAAGTGGGAGGCGCCTGGCTCTGAAGAGGCCAATGAAATAAATTAAATACAAATCACTGGCTCAGCCCCAGCCTCCCCCAGCTGCCAGGGGAGAGGTTGGGGTTCCCGGTGGCCAGTCCCCAGCTCCTGCCAGAGCCGGAGTGCGGGCGGCGTATGCGGACTGCTGGCACAGTATAGGTGTATATATGTTAAGCCTTGGGTGTTGCAGGCACATATGGTGCACATGTTGAGAGCAGAACACTTTCCGTGGGAGGGGAGGGGCTACCCTACTAGTAGGCAATTTTATTAGGGTCAGCGAAGCAGAAAGAAATGGGATTGGGATAGGCTGGGAGCTGCCAAGTTCCCCTGCCCAACTCCGGCGCCCCAGAGCAGGGAGCAGCACACTAACAACTTGCCAGGCTACAGCAGAAGTTTACCCATAAAAAGCACACAGACAACTTCCAACTTCAAAGATTTGCTCTCATTTTCTCATTTTATGATCCTCCCTTCACCTGAGACTTTTCTCAGGAAAAAAAAAAAAAACAAAAAGATGCANAAAAAAAAAAGAAAAAGATGCAGCTATAAATTCAAAGTGAGGCTTCACTGCAAAAAGTTAAGGAGGAAGATAGGGTTGAGGCAGAGAGACTAAATTTTAGTTCGACTCATGAGTTTGGTGTTTTGCCTTATTTATCTATTATTTTTAAATCATTAAAAAAAATTGAACTTTCCAGGAAAAACCATGAGCAAATGCATTCGATGCAGAAAGGTCTTGCCTGTCTATTCAATGAACATTTAGTCATGTCTGTTTTGGCTGTATAAAAAATGTATTTCAGACTGTAAAACAAGGCAGTGACATAAATATGTTTTTTTGGCTGGGTTTATTGGGGTTTGGTTTTTTTTTTTTT
>VZTI01000603.1:880539-902966 GCA_013397865.1 Struthidea cinerea
AAAAAAAAAAAAAAAAAAAAAGAACAACGCCTGGTCCAGCTTCTTTTCCTGACAGGAATCGTCCTGGTAGGACTGCCCAAAATAAGCAGCTGCAATCCAAAGGCTTTATTTAAAGCTTCCCCCCTCCTCCTCCCTCTCTCCGTGCCTCGCTCGCTCTCTCCCTCTCGCTGTTACACACAGAGAGAAAGAGAGACACACACAGGTTACATGAATGGGAGGCAGGAGCCGGCGCTCCCGGCTGGAATGACAGGCAGGCGCACATGCGGCTGGCGGCTGCCCACCACAGCGGCGTGGGAACAGCTCGGACACGGCCTGCGGATGCGTGGAGAGGGGCATGGGGTGGGAACGGGCATGGGGTGGCATGGGCATGGGCAGGACATAGACATTGGCATGAGATGGGAATAGGCACAGGCATGGGCATGATGCAGTCCTGGCACAGGCATGGATCAGGGGAGGACACAGACATAGGCATGGCGTGGGCACTGGGAGAGCGGCACAGGTATGGCATGGGCATGAAGGGGATTTGGGCATGCACGTAGGCATGCATGGCATGGAGAGGGGATGGACAGGGCTATGAGGAGGGGATGGGCATGACGTTGGCATGGACAGGTATATGGGCATGGTGATGAGATGGATCAAGTGTGGCCATTAGAATTAGAAAGTAATAGGGACAGGAGAGGATGTGCCTGGGTACCGTAGGCATGGGTTGGCCTTGGGCATAGAATAGATATGGGGATCAGTTGGAATGGCATTTGCTTTAGCATGAGATTGGAGTGGGGATCAGGATGGAGGCAAGAAGAGAATGGATATCTGCCTCAGGTGGTGCCTTCCTGTCCTCGCCCTGGTGAACCTCCCTCTCTCCTTGGGGTCAGGTGGGCTCTAGTGTCAGCACACATCATGGGGAACAGGAAACCTCTGCTCCTTCTATGCCTCTAGTTAGGCAGCTTGCATAATATCCTGCTTTTGGGGTCAGGGGGCATCATCCACAATGGTGTCAGGAGATAACATCACTATCATTATCAATTACTATTACTATTTTAATATGTTTTTTTATAGATTTGTGCTGTTTGATAATTAAAATAAAATTCTAAGAAAGAAGGCCTGCAAGATTTAAGGTTAGTTCTTCTTGAGGAGGAAGATCAATGCTACCAGTTTCTGCCTTTTAAATATTGGGGGGGGAAGGGGGGGGTAGTTTTTGTTTTATCTGTTTTTTAATTTTTTTAACAGTAGTGACAAGAAATTAGGGCTATTTAATGCTACTATTCAACACGGTTTGAAGAAAGGAAGGGTTGTGGTGTTACTAAGTGTCAGGCCCTGCTACTGCTTCACTGCCTGACCTTGGGCAAGTCCTCAATAACTTATTCCTGTCAGGATATATCACCCATTGCCTTTTACACTCAGCCTGTCATTTTCTCATTCGCCAAATAATCACATTTTTCTCTCTCAAGTCCCTCCTCAAAATTTACTCTTACAAAACTTTTCAGCAACAGTCTCTACATGGCTTGTGTTGACATCACAAATCCTGGAGTGACACTGGATTGAACCCTAAAACCGCATTGTAAGAGGAGTGCTGAACATAATGGACTGCAGTACTTCATGCAGTGCTTTGAGCTACATGGGAATCATCCTCTTCATGGCATACCTTTCAATCAGCCAGGTACAAGACTGCTATGTTCTGCCTTTTTCTCATCTCCTGAAATTTCTAGCCTTTGTGGAAAGCAAGAGGTAAGATGTGTGGTTTTTTCCAAACCCAGAAATCAGAGTAAAAAGGCACACAGCAAATCAGAACATCATCTTAAAACAGCAGAGTCCTCGACATAAAGGTCTGCTTTGCAAAATAGCTGCTGCTGTTCACTGTTTTTTTCAGTCATACATATTAAAAATGAAGTATATTTGCATTGGCCTTATTACCTCTGGAATATATTCCACGTCAGGAATCTAGACTCTAGACAAAGGTAATTTAGGTCTCTGGAAGGAAAAAGTTTAACTGAGAAATATATATATTGTTAGGAATAGTCCTCAGCCAAATTCAATAGTAATTGTATAAGCCTTTCAAAAATCATACAGTATGCAAGCTTCCAAAATTTCAGAACAAGAAACATTTCCATTTAAATGCCAAGAAGCAATTTTTCCTCTCTTGTTCAATACTAAATCAGTCACATGAGCAGTTTGCATTTGATTTTAGAAGGGAAATGGAACATCTTCTCTTCCAATTACATATAACTTTTCCTTTTTCTTGTTCGTAGTGCTCTTACAGTTTGCGTTGCTTTCCTGCAGTTTTGAAACACTCATTTGATCCGCCCATTTGCCTCCAGCCTTTTATTTATTTTTTTTTAAACTCAAGTGACATTATTAAGAGAAAATCAGTAAACCCAAGTGGGGAGTATAATGCTGTTTGTTTGCATTCTGGCTGGTAAATTCAAGTTTAACAGGTCAGCATTGTTTGTGTAATTGGCCTTTCTCTGTTAACTGAACTAGACAATAATGCTCCTGCAGAAAAAAAGAACAATAGTAATTTAATGGGAAAAAAGCGACTTTGCTTAGGAAAATCCCGCTCCTGCTTCAATTCACAGTGAATTACTGTGGCCACAGAAGTGTGCTGCATACCAATTTGGAGCATATTTTATGAAGATGTACATTCAAAGTATCGGTCTTCAGCAGCCTGCCACGATGTGCCTGTGTCCTGCACCCCAGCAACTTTGTGCTTTGCTCCTTGTGAACAGTGACTATTAAGTCAAGTTCTCCTCCACACAGTGTTTGCAAAGAGTTTGTAAAGAAACCACATCTGTGGGACAAGAAGGTGAATGACAAGAGTGATGCACGAGCCTGTTAGACCTTGTGTGTCAGAGAGCAAGGACAGCAAGTCCGGGAGCTGCCACTCCAATTAGCACTTAGTGCTCCTAAAGCCAGCTTGTGTTTCCATGTTGACATTCGCTCCAGCAAAACAATGAAAACACCTTTTGTAAAGTCTCCATTCATCAAGCAAAGAAGCTAGCAACATCTGGTGGTCAAAGGCTTCTTGCTGGCCAAGTTCAGCAGCAGTTGGTTTGGTGAGCCCTTTGCCTAGTGGAGGCATCTCCTAAGGGGCTGCACTGCTTGACAGGCACTACTAAAGATTTTAGGTGTTTTTCTACATCCAGGAGACTAATCCAGGGGGAAAAACTCATATATTTTAATCAATGGAAGTGAAACCATTTGCCTTTCAGAGACTATAAAATACACACCCCAGGGTTTAATGCTCTTTTCTACTCCTCCAGAACATTCTTAAGGGGAAATCACTCTTTTCTTGATGAATGTGCAATTCAAATGTGGAAATATGCCATTCTTCGTGCTTTCTCCATAGGGTGCAAAATGATTTCTGTAATTAAACCCTTTTTGCCAACATTTCCTGATGAGAATATCTTTTTTTATCTTTTTTTTTTCTTTTTTTTTTTAAATACAAGATGAAAAGCCATGTGCAAAAGGGTTTGCAAAACCAGGTCTGGAGTGTTTGACCTTTAAGCCTCTGTTTGAATTGGCCATTTTGTTTTAGAGGTGCATGAGGATGAGGATGAGGAACATTAGTAAGGGCTGCAGCTTAAGTTTCCCATCAGGCACTGCTGAAAGAAATGGCTGCAGGAGAAAGAGAGATATGGGTACCACTGCTAATATTAGTGTAGCTATTAGGGATGACATTAGGACTGAGAACACACAGCCCAGTGTTCAACACACTTTAGCAGCCCCAAGTGTGTAACTGGGGTCCGTGTGGGGATCATGCTGAAATGTGTGCTACGGCATCAGTGCTGCACTGGTTCCCATGGTAGCTGGATCAAAGAAATCCAGCTTCTCTGATACGTATCAAGCTGTGAGGGACAGTGCAGACCAAATTGGAGTCAATTAAGAAAAACACCTGTGTGACCTTTTGTAGGACTCGGACCTGAAGTCCACAACATGTTGCTTGCCATCACAGCATGGGCCATGTAATATATTGAGATCAGGAAATGGGACAGAGCTTTTAGCCACCAACACAGGTAAGGGGTGAAACCCCAATCCTGTATGATAGATGGCAGGGCTGAACCACAGCTGGATGCAGAGCTAAATCCTGAAGTTCTCACTCTGAATTATGTCTCTCTGACAAAGCTCTTGGAACAAAGTGGTGAAGCAGAAATCACTGGTGCTCTTTATCAAAAGCAGGATTTCCCTTGTCTTTCTCCTCACTCCATGAATGCCTGCAGCTGAAATCTGTCTGCATTGACTAGAGAGATGTCTCCACTACTGGTACCATGAGATTATGTCCAGATTGGGGATGGAGAAATGTTATCACATATTGAATCATAGAATCATTAAGGTTGGAAAAGACGAACTGTTGACCCAGCACTGTCAAGTCCACCAGTAAACTGTGTCCCCAGGTGCCACATCCACAAGTCTTTTGAACACTTCCAAGGATGGTGATTCCACCACTTCCCTGGGCAGCCTGTTCCCATATCTGATCACTTTTCAGTGAAGAAATTTTTCCTAATATCTAGTCTAAACCTTCTGTGGCACAACTTGAGGCCCTTTCCTCTTGTCCTGAAGGCTCTGTCCTTTTGTAAGGATCTTTCCTTTTATTAGCTAATTTTTAACAGATTGCTAAAGGCTGGAGAGGGTCATTCTATACTGACTGTGCCTTTTGTAGCATCTCAGTGGATCTTAGTTCCTGAGAAGGACAGAACTGATCATCTACCCACAGTACTGGGTCTTAGATCCTTCCTTTCCTTCCTTGCAAAGCACCAATGTCTGTTGTCACACCTGAAAACCAGCCGAGGCATACGACAGAGCTGAAAGTCTGCTCCTACTGCTTACTCAGGAAAAGTTCCCATCAAGTGAATTGGCCATTTGCCTGAGTGAATGTTGCAGGATTCGGCCCATATGCTTCTCAGCTCTTCTATTTGCATAGTGCAGAATATGCTTACAGTACAGTGCCAATAAAACAAAACTATATACAGTTAAGCACAGAAAAATCAAGAACACAGTTAATACCATTTACAAACAGCAGCTGAGCTCTGCAGCTGACATCCAGGCTTATAGACCGTGCTCTGATGTGGGTAATATGCACAAGACAATTTTTTAGGCAATTAGGTGGAAGGTCCTGTAAATATATAGGTCTCTATTCTCCTGTCCCTAAGCCTATTAAGTTATTTTTCCCTGTGCATTGTTTGTATTTTAACTCTGTAAATATATATTGTCTTTTTTTTTTTTTCTATCTTTTTTTTTTAAACTAAGGAAAACATTTCAGGAGGCCACTTCCACAGAAGACACTTGTCCTTGAAGTGCTCTGGGGTTGTGTAAACATACTCTATGTAGCATATGCAGGGAACTTCAAGTGCAATGCTGGTTCATTCAGCCTAATGAAGTAGAATAAGGTCTCTCTTATCTCCAGAAATTCCACTGATGTTTTAGGAAGAAGAAAGGTTTTCATCAAGAAGGTGCAGATCATGTCAAAAATGATATAAATTGCTCAGAGTATCAAATTACACCTTTTCAAAGACATATTTTTCTCTCTAAAAATTTAAAGCATGGGTTTTTTTAATCCAGGGATAGGATAGAATATTCCACAATTCACAGCACATGGTAAAACAGCCACGAACAGCTGTAATGTATCTTCAATACAATTGACAATAAGTATATTAGAAGAACCTCCAAAAAATAATTACCCCATTACCACACTGTGACTTCACATCCAATTCTGTTCACCTCACTGTACAAAATGGATGGAATAGATGGCTTCTATATTTTTAATAATAATGGAATGTTCAGGATTTGATATAGAAACCTGGCTACCAAGGCAATAGGTACCTATAAGAAGCTATTTAGAATAGCTGTGTGAATAGGAATTGCCATTAAATTACAATGAAATACTGGAGCATATCAAACAATATCAAATAAAACTTAGAAGGCCAATCTGCAACCATATTCAAGCCGTAACCTCATCATGAAGAAGACTTTTTTCCTGATGAAATCTTCTGGTTTAGACACGTGTGTGATATTTCTTAATCCTCCAATAAGGCCCCTTACCTAGACTCACTTTGTGACTCACTCCAGATTTATGCTTGTGCAATAGCAAAATTCATAATAATAGTCCCATTCACATGCTAGATGCTCTTGGGAAACGAAAAGCCAGTCATTTCAATCCCAGAGAGTCTTGGTCTTAGTAAAAGAACAGATCTGGAGACAACTTCTTTCCCCTTAGAGAATAACATCTGAGCCAGCAGAATAAAGCCTCCACTTCCCCAGTACCTTCACTTCTGGCATCTCCTTTTCATGTATTGAACCAACCATTGACTTCTGAGATGGCAAAGTACCCACATTATTGTATGATAACAGAGAAAAATGGTGATCTTGTGGTATTGACACAGCAGATCTGAGTACAATGACTTGTTCTGATACACGTTTCCATTCCTTGTTAATTTTTTAGGGCTCAACCCTGAGCCTATCTCACTGAACCCTCACCAGAACAGTAAGTAGCATCAACATTCCCTGTCCCCCTCCTGGGCTGCCTCTATCAGCTGACACGTCACCACTCACAAGCAGGGAGGAATCGAACTCTGCTCCCACTTTCTGCTCTGTCCTCCAGATAAATTGTGTTAGTTTACTGGCAAAATCTAGTTTTTATTATTGTTTGCACTTCAGAGTCAATATGGATATGGAAGAATAAGCTGAAATATATGCCTTTTGCATCCTTAATAACAGCGTGGCCTCTCTGTAGCTGCATGACAATTCCCTAACACTTTGTTTAACCGCAGCAATTTATCATGTCTGCTGTATCACAATGAAGTAGTTCAGTATCCCCAATTTAAAAGAAGCGCTATTCTCCGTGCCTGTTTGTACTGCTTATTTCGAGACAGACCAACAGCCTGAGTGCTAGCTTTCAGCTTGGAAAATCCAGATTCAGTTCCCTGGCGCAGCAGAAAAACTGTCTAGGCTTCAGTTTCCTCTGTATAATATACAGATAAAAATACTTCCTCCCTTTATCAGATGTTGTGAGGATAAGTGCATTAAAGACTGCAAGTCCCACCAGCACTATAATAGCCATCATTATCTCAAATAGATACACGTAGTGCAAATACAGTGATATTTAATACCTACTCTATGTGTATAAACCACGGGCCAGGGCTGGTACAAACACAAGCCATGCTAAGGGGTTAAAAATGCTGCTTACCTGTATGCTCTTCCCTGGCTTGTGCTCCATGGAAGTTTGTGTGTCGGAGACCAGCTTTGGCTGTCGGTTGCGATGGAGCGGGGCTGCTCAAGTCAGTGGATTTATTTCAGTCGCACACTCCTGGAAGCAGGGGCCCATTGTCTGGGCTGAGACACTCAATCTGGAAGGGAAAGAATAAAAGGGCTCCAGTGTGTAAAGTCATTCATTACAATCTGGGATGAACAAGGAAATCAGTGGGGTTGCTGGAGGTTAAGCAAGGGCAGAAATTGGTCTTTTATCATTGAAATGCCATAGGAAAAAAAATTACAAAAGTAAGGGATCTAATCCTGCACAACTCTACTCACATCTCTTGCCTTTATTCATTGCAAGGGGTCACAAAGAAACAGTCATGTACATTTGCAGGACCAGATGTTAAATGCATTTATAACAGAATTTCATAAGCAAGCAAACTTCTTTTTCTTTGGACAGAGCTCCATGAAATTTTGATACGACCTTTATGTACTTTCAGATAAAATAAGATTATTTGGATTGCCATCCTACATAAGTAAATTTTCTACAGTAACTTCAAACTCAGAGGCATGAGAACATGCTTCAGAAGTCACCAAATATTTTTGAAGATTGGATCTGGTGTTCTTTTAAGAGGAACTTTTGTAGTGAAAGAAAAGTAAAAGGATTGATTACAAAGCCTTCAGTACTGAAGGTGCATTGTGTTACTGGAAAGTGTGGAGTGAAAGTTGTTCTGAAAAGCTCCAGCAGCATCTGAGCTTATTGTATTGTATTGGATACCCTTGGCTATGATAACTTTATGCACAGCATCAAAAGTGTGAGATGTTTTCATAGCTATTCTACAAATTTAAATAAAATTGTGAGCAACACAATTTCTTTCTGAAATGCCATAATTGACATTAATTTCTGAAACTTTTTGCTCTCTCCATTTCAGGACTGCCCGTGTTGCAGTGAGCATCCACAACCCAACGTCCAGACTTCAGATGAACACAGCAGTGAGGACAACTTAAAGCATGCTTGCTGAGGAACAGTTCTTCAAGCAGGAAATTGGATTCAACCAGGGGTTCCCACCCACTTTCCTGGCGGGAATTCCATAACCTCTGGAGCCAGATTTTGTTCACATATTAACTCTGAGCGTGATAATCCTCCCAATTAAGGCATTTCACCTTTCACTTCCGTTATGTTCCGCACCTCACATGGAAGCTCTCTGTGGGGCAGAGGATGCTACAAAAGGAAGGATGCTACAAAAAATACCATCTAATAAAATGGCTAAATAAAGCAAGTGGTTGATCCTGTAGACTGCTACTCAATCATGAGTCTAACAGGGGCCAGTCCAAAACCCGAACTGCTAGCGCACTCCACTACTACTAAACCCCAGAGAAGGGTTGCAGAGGGGGAATACCCTGCCCATGGAATTGGGGCTGGAACTAGATGACCTCTAAGGTCCCTTCCAATCCAAGCCATTCTGTGATTCTATGAATTTTTGCTGTGGCATTTTCACATTTAGTGACTACAGCTTTAGAAAGTGATGTCAAGTAGGGGGTTTTAGGATTCAGTAAGCAATACATTTAAAACTGGTCTTTTTTCTTAGTTGAAATCCCCAGATATAGACTATGTAGCCTGTTAGACCTGATCATGCCTGATCCAGCCATTTTCAGAGTGCAACTGGGTCAGAGGATGGGTTCAAGTCATTTTCAGGGTGAGAGACTACAATCTTAATACACTACTTAATTTATCCTATTGGGCTGGGCAGAAAAAAACCATCAGAATATCTTTCATGAACCTGTTGGGTCAGATCAAGAAAAGCCACATGAATGCCTTTAAATGACAATACACAAAGGACTAATGGAGTTAGTGACAAATCTGCCTTCCTTTCCCTTTTGAATGTGCAGCTGTGCCAGTTTGCTGTGAATTTACCTGAGACAGAACAGGATTTAAACTCACACCTGCAAAGCAAAATAAGGTACTTCCCTTACTCTCCCTCTGCATTTCTCTGCAGGAGTGTCTGACACATGACATCTGTTAATGAGGGTTATAATCCCCCCCGCCCATCCTACAACCCCATACTAGTAGTGCCTAGACCCAATGGCCTCTTTTCCTAAGGAAATAAGGCTTTTATAGGAGTGCTGTCTGTCCATCTGGCTCTCCATCTGTCAATCCTGCGCCCAGCAATGTATTCTGAACCTGGTGGCTAATTTCACCCTGTTCTCTAGAGAGGTAAAAGCTCAAAAGATATAAATATCCTACATATATTATGAAAATCAGTGGAGTGTGAGACAACGACAAAGCACAGCTCATGTGAGTGAAAGGCCGTGGTGTAAGCTCGTTAGCTAATTGCTTGGCTGAGGCTGCCAGCTGGCCAGTCAGTACATGCAAACCAGCCAGCTCAGCTACCTGGGAGTGACTTCTTGGATCTTCACACAATGCACCTGGCCAGCCAGCAGAAGAGAAGAGACCTTTGTAGAGAGAGTAGGTGTGCACAGGGATAGACAAAAATGGAAAAGAAGACATGCCAAGAGTTGTGGCCAAAGAGAAAATGGTGTTATTGAAGGGGAGAAGAAATGTTGGAGGGCATGATTTTGTAGGGAGGGATATGTGATTTAAGGTGTTAATGGAGTGACTTGGTTGTTCATCCTGTCTTGAGGGACAGGTTTCGACTTAATTTCTCGAGGGAGGACTTTCCTTCCCTTTTATCTTCAGAGTTTAAAACAACCACTCTTAAAAATAAAGGTCTTTTTAGTCCTATACCTTGTTTCAGATTGTTACAATTAAGGAAAGAGCAAAACAAGAGGACAAGAGCAGAAAACAGCTTATGGAATGAGCCTTATTATTCACTCTCCACAGCTAATAAACAGAAGCACCAGAAGACAAACTGGATTACGTTTCAGAAGTCCGATTTAAAATGCTCTCAGTAAAGGCATACAGTAAATTTGCCACAGTGTCAAAGCCAGAGCATTCAGTCTCCAAACCTCTGGTGCTGGAATTTCTCTGGTGTACATGGCAGCAGAGTTGCTCTGCTCACCTCTGTTCAGCTGACAGATGTGCTCGGATGTGAATTACTACCCTTGTTCTGTCAGTGGAGAATGAAACCCTGCTTCTGGCTCAGTTAAACAGATCCCACTGCCGCTCCTCTTTCAAGTACATTTTGGCATTATTTAGTACCATTTCACTGCCAGAACACTTGGTCTTCCCCATTCCCCTACTCCCTCACCCCCTACATTCCTTTCTGTGTTTGATGCATGTTCAACCAGAGCGTAAGAGATAAAGAACAAACATTCAGAACAGACAGACTCCTAAAATATCAGCTGAATTCAGGATTCCCGGTGTCAGATGATAAGGTGCCCGAGCTAACCTACTGATAAAGTATGTGGTAAGCAAACCCTGTGATCTACGCAGATCGCTTAAGCTTCTGCAGTGCTAATTACTGTTACAACCTTAAGCTAATATTTGAGCCTTTCTTTTGAGCAAGGATGTGTAACAATTAGATTACAGGATTTGGAGCATTACAAAGAGAGATAAAAGCAGCAGTTTCGTCATGGTATGTGGTATTTTGTTTACACAGAGATAATAGCAGTGATGATAATAATAATTTAATAACAACAATTCTATTTAGGTCCAAATTCTGATTTCAGGTGCATCAGACCTGCAACAGAATTATCCTGAATTTATTCAGATTGAGGCATGCAGATCTCTAGTCAGAGACCATTTTGAAGTGAATTGCTCTGAAGAGCCCGGGATGGTGTACGGTGAGTTCTAGCTACTCGCAGTAGTAAATAGTGAGCCAATATTTCCAGAGAAGGGCCTGAGACTGAATATTTCTCTTTACTTCTGCCCTGAGCATCGCTGAGAACTCTGATGGCATATATTGCCCCCTGATCCTGATGACAGCTCCAGTAATGAAAGGGACCTCTGTTTTTTTGCTCTCTGCCATTCTCATGCTTTCCTCTCTCCCCGCTCTACAAGAATATGCATATGTAAAAACACAATATGCTTGAATACAGTGGTAATGCACAGGAAAAAAACCAAACAACAGAGAAACAACAGTTTACTCTAGCTGTGTGCTAGATTTAATACATGTTATGTTTTAATGTGCCTGGGACATCATCTTTAGAACTTTCCACAGTGTATTAAAAAGAAAAGGCATCTTTTTTGCATGATATTTGGGCATGTTTTTCTATGTCTCACTGGTTTCTTTTTTTTATTTCTTCTCCCAGGCACCCAAGGGGAAAAAAAAATCACCCCATGTCCATGCCAACAGACAGCTCTTCTGATGAACCATAAAATTCCTTGCCTCAGAGATAAGTCAGCTCATACAAATGAGCATTTGGCCCCTGAAATTTTGTTTCTGCTGAGATCATAGAAAATGCATGACAAAAACACCCTTTGCCAAAAATTGAAATCAAGATTTTCCTCTACTTTGGAGACTAAAATCAAACTTCCTAATTATGAGAGTTTTTCAAGTATTTACCACCATTTCCTGTAAGACAGAATCAGTCACACAAAGCAAAGCTAATGAGTATATCCACTCAGGAATATTAAAAATGCTATTACAGCATTAAAAAATAAACCTATCTTCTAGCAGTGGATTTAAAGGAACTCTCATCAGCTGAAAATCTGGTCCCAGAGTCAGAAGCAGCAAACAAGCAAAGCAATTATCTGAAAAAAGACGGGGGCTTGTTTTAGCAAGCCCTCATTCCACTTTCAGTCTATCATAAGCTTATAGGAAACCTAAAAGCAGGCAAGGTAGCCAGATAGAATACTTTTCCTTACCCATAGGCACCAGGGTCCTTTCAGAGAGCTGCATCTCACAGACAGTCAATACTTGGTTGAAAACTTGAAAAACAGGTTTCAAGCAAAAACTCTTCTGAGAATTAGCTCCAGACTCAAGAGACTGAAAGCATCACTTGAAACAGCCAGTTTAATTTATTCAAAGAAAAGCCACATAGCTCAAGGACAGGTAAGTAGGTAAATAAGCCATTGTCAGCCCCTTCTTGGCGAAGAAAGGTACCATGAAAAGCCTGCATTAAAGGAGATCTCTGCGTGGGAAATGAAGGAGCCTCAGGTAGAGACATTTGATTTATTTTTTTCAGAGTGTGGCACAGGGGAGCGTGCACTGGCTCAACCTGTTGTAATCTAACATGTGGATTGCTAGTTGTTGCGATGATATTGCAGCAGCCTCTTCATTAAAGGAGCTGTGTCTTTAGCAGCAGTGATTAATTTTCTACATATAAAATCAAGACATTGTCACTGCTGCTATTGCTCTCTGTTGCTCTTCCCCTTTTAGTGCCTTTTTTTTTTCCTTCTTTCTTTCTCATAGTGAGCAGGAAGGAATGCACAGAAGGATGGGTAGGTACTACATGTTTCTTATTTGCTCAGCTGACAATCCTTTTGCTACTTCATTTCGCTTTAATAGGATCTTCTTGTTACCCACCTACTGTATCTCAGCGTGGAAAATCCCGGCATCAAAAGGTTGAAAGCTGGAGGCAAAACTTGCCTCCCTGCAGCTCTAGATGAGGTGAGGATGAGACAAAGTCATCTGGTTGCTTTGCAAACAGTATTAAGGCAGTTCAAGGAAGTGTAGGTAAAGGACATTATCTTCCTCATTAATTAATCTCCAGCAGGCTTCTGCTCTTTCCAAAGGCAGAGAAGATGAGGGAAGAGTCACATGTATTTCAGAAGTGTATAACTGTCAAGGAGAAGTGGTCAAAGGATTTCTTCCATAGGAGATGTGAGTGCATTTTCGTTCAGGTCATGTAGGGGTGTGTGTGTGTTTGTCCAAAAAGGGACCCTGTGACAGAAAGATGTGAGCGTGGCAAACAAAAAAGAGTGGAAACTGTGTCTGGGCAGCCTCCAGCTGTGTGTTGGTGTGCAGGGATCTGAGTGTGCATCCGTGTGGGGATTCACTTGTAGGCAGCACCGGGACCACCTGCACAAGCCCATGACAAGTTCCTCTGACATATCTGCTGATGAGTTTCAGAGAAAAGGCAGCCCTGGTTTAAAATAGCCTCTGAAATATAATACTAAAACCTTACATTTGAAGCCAAAACTACTTTTGGAGCTCTAGCTGCACCTCTATTTCCCAGCACTCACTCTGGGATTTAAAATCCAATATCTTACATGAAGTCTCATTGCAGGGGGGGTGTTCCTGAGAGTTGGATGGGAGACACCTCCTTTCTTGGTCTGGGGGACATCAACAGTAAGATCAATGCGACAAAGAAACAAAAGGAATTAAATCAGGCATTTGTGTCGGCAAGGGGAATGACGGGGGTGGGGGGTGAAATTTCAGCTCTGCGAACGCCAGACCTGACATTTCTGCTGTCTGCTCTGCACAGCGGCAGGATAGAGCACACTGGGAAGCATGTGTGTGTACCGCTTCCCTCTGCTGGAGGCAGCTCAGACTGTTACCTGCCTCCCTCCATCCCACAATATTTCTATAGGTACTAAAAATGCTCCAACCCCTGTAATCTGGTACAGCAGTGATAATGAAGTGGCCACAAATCCTTTCAGTAACTTTCATTTATACAAAAATCTCAGTGCTGACTGGGGGTGGAACACAGCAGCTCTTCCAGCACAGAGGAAAAACAGGACGAGAGGAAAGGGACGTGTATTGCAGAGATTGTTGAATCTGACACGTTTTGAAAGGAGACAGAATACCACAGCCTGGACATGTAACACTTCCTGAAAGAAGAATGAACTGTCTGATTGCTCACAGCTTTGCACAGCCACGCACAGCCTCCCCCACCTCCAACACTCAGCAGTGCCAGTTAGGGAGGGCTTTCGGGTTGTTTGATGTACTGGTGTACGTATAACCATGCACTGATCAAGTTTGTTTTGGAGCTTGTGCAAGATCACAGGTCCAGGGAATGTGGGGGACTGAATGAATTAGTGGAGAGAAAAAGAATCTGTCTGCAAGCTGTCTTCCCTGTTCACCTCTTGCATCATCTTCAGGCATTAAAATACCTAGTATAATACTGTGTAACTGATAGGTCTCCCCATCTAATCCCTTACTTAGAGATTGTAAACATCAGTGGTTTTATGCCCAAGGTCAACTATAGGCTGTAGAAATAGATAGCTCAGATGGAAATGGAATTTTTTTTCTCTCTCTTGAGTATGTAGTACATTTCCTAATGTTTAATATGTTATATTTGCCCTTAGATATATCCTAATGACATACCCCAGTAGCCTGTGGGACCAGCGCCAGCTGGACCAGCCCCAACAAGGCCAGGTTGGATGGGGCTTTGAGCAACCTGGTCTAGTGGAAGGTTCCCTGCCCATGACAGGGGTTGGAACGAGATGATCTTTATGGTCCCTTCCAACCCAAACTGTGATTCTGTGATTATTTATTCTATGGCCACCACTCCTGTAAGGCCACTGAATGCCACAGGCTTTAGGAGTACAGGTAGTATGAAAGCCTGGAGAGCCAGGGCTGGCCAGCAGCCTGGGAGTTTTGATATTCTACCATTTTGCTGATATCAGCCTTGTCATTATCCTCTCATGAGAGCTCTTATAAGAGGAATCATAATCTAGTAGCTCTTTGCCATCAATACACTAAAGCCTATATAAAGTTTTTTTTTAAGAATCAGAGCGCCACTGCAGGAAGACACAAACACGTTACACAACAATTTACAGTTCAAGAGGAAAGCACTATATTTATTACAAAGGTATTGTCCATTAGAACATGATAAAAAGAAGTCAAGTTTATGTTTTGTGCAAGAAATGTTCTTGTTTACCTACCATTTCCCTCAGATAAACTGATTTTGTAAAGGATGTGTATTACCCCTAGCTTTCCTGCCATCCCAACGGCATCGTAGACCATGCTACCTCCTCAGTCACAGTCACCCACACCACTGTTGAAACAAAGTTGCTCTGGGATTCATATTGAACCTTAGTTGTAAATGCAGCCTCAATAAAACTAATCAACAAATACCTCTTTTGTAAGAAAAATAGGGAGTGAGTAAATATGGAGATATTCCATCATTTCACTACTTCTTTATTTATTTTTAAGGGGAAAGGGATGGCAATTCCCTCACAGACTGAATAATGACAGCCATCTATGCCAACGGAGATGCTTGCTACAAACAGGAGCTTATTTTTGTTAAATAAGCTGCCAAATGAAGGTGGAAATAAAAAGAAATCAAGTTTTCTGTATCTCACATGTATGTATCTACATTGGCATTTAACTTTGCATCAGATGGGTGCTGTTGAGCACCCCAATCTGTTGACAGCATTTTAGCATTTCTACAGAGACTAGAGGGTTAAACTAGTGGGACAGATCTGGTTATGATTGTGGAAAAAGACAGCTGAGAGAGACTAAAACCATGGTCTATCAAAATATTCCTAGACAGCCAGGCAGAATTCTTCCTAAAGATCTCTGACACAGACAGGAGCCATCATACAAAAGTTACCAAATATAAGTGGAAACATTAGGGAAGAACAGAATGATCTGTCTAAGTACTGTCCCTCCAGTTAAATGCCTCACACTTGAATTTTGAGAAATTTCATGACAACAGTTGTGTAAAACAAAAAAATATGGGTTATTAGCTCACACTGGAAAATAATTACTAAATTTATCCCACGTACAACTGCACTGAAGCCAAAGAAACTACAGAACTGAGGTTAGTATGTAGTGGCCACTCATGTCTTTGAGATTTTAATCTCTTTGAAAGCATGAAAAATTAGGTTTCCACTTTTGTATCAAATCAATGGCAAACTTCTTTATTCATATTCAAAAAGAAAAAAAAATAAATAAAGAAATAAAGAAACAAGAAGAAAAAAAGAAAAAGAGGAGAAAAAGATGGAAAGGAAAAGGGAAAACAAAAAAGAAAAAAGAGAAGGAATAGGAAAAAAAGGAAAATAAAAAGGAAATCAAGGGAAAAAATAAAAAGAAAGAGAAAGATGTAACCAGAATGTTTTAGGTCGTATATTAAAAGGGCTGCTCTCTAAATGAATAGGAAACAACAGATTTTCTTCTTTCTTCTTTCTGCTAAGGAAATACTGATTTCCTTACTTCAAGGAAAGATAACTAAATGAATGAGCGTACTGGTAACACGAGGGATGCTTTGATTCCAATAGCATTTGATCTCTGTCTAATATTCCTGGTTATCTCCACCCGTATGAAGTAATCTGGTAATGAATGTCCCTGCAGGTCCATACCAGGGTATGGTCCTGGATGTGATATTAAATATAAATCTTGCTAACTGATTTTTAAAATTATTTCCATCCTACTTTTTAAAGCATTTTCTGTCATTGCCACTCTCTTTTGACCAGAACAGAAAATCAGACATATAAAGGAAATCAGAGAGGGAATATACTTTGAGGGTGATTTCCTGTGCAAAGGGAATGGAAACGAAAATAATCTTCCCTCTCATTAGAGAAACTGCCTGTAGTAGGGTGAGCTTGAGCAAGGACAGTGATGGCGGGAGAGACCTGAGGCAAACCAAGATCTGGACCAAGATCTTTCCAGGGATTGTCACATTTGGCTGAGGACAGAGTGGTTTGGCAGGGCTGCAGCCGGTCTATCAGCCTGCTGGGTAAAGAACAGGGACATGAGGCTGATGAGGGAGGAAATACTGACCTTAATTCTGTTTCCAAAGATGCTATTTTTTCCCTAAGTTGAAAATAAAAGAAAATAGTAAAATAAATAAATCAAAACAAACAACAACAACAAACCCAAAAGTATGTAATGTGTTCTTGTAAAGGTACAATACAAAATTAGACAGCATGTTTGGATTACTGACAAGTGAAAACTATTCTGGTCTGTAACTATTAATGCACAGTCTGAGAGATGCTCCAGCCTCCATGGCCTCTTTCCACAGCTCTCACAGGGCTCTGAACAGAGTGACACAGTGAAGTTTGAGCCCCTAGACAACTCACTGCTGAACCTCAGTTTTCCTCATCCAGAAAAGTTCAATAATAAATGTTTTCTGAACCTTTCACAGGTCTATGCTATCCTGTGCTAGAAAGAAGGCTAATTTTGTTAAAATATTCAATACAAAATGTTTTCCCACTGTGAGAGTATTTTAAGAAAAAATGAAGCATTTCACCATCAGCTTTATAAAGCTCAATCAGTCCTCAAGCCACAATAAATATTATGGAGCTAAATATTACTTCACCATTCTTGTGGATTTTGGTTTTACATGGTAATAGGTGTAAGATTCTCTTCAGTCTGTCCCTGAGAAGGACAGGGCTCTCTCTCCAGCTATTTTCTATTCATCAGTGTCTTGTGCTTTGCTCTGTACAAATGTTTGCAGTGATTTGTAAGCAGTCCATGCAGAGGTAGACCCATCTGAGAGTTATTATTACACTCAGACAGCTTTATGCATTGACCGAAGATAAAATACACTCATCTCCTTAATACTATATATACACTTTCTCTATATATAGCATTAAAATGTCCTTACTGATGCTCTAACCATAGGATCAGTAGCTTCCATTTATATTTCTACTTCTTTTTTTTTTTCTTTAGACCTACCACAGTAGTATTCAGACTCAATCAAGATAGCTTTGTTTAGTTTTGTTCCAGACTATATAGTTTCTAACATTGGAGTGACACAGTGGTTCAGAGCATAACTCTACAGATCAGGCGTCTGGACCACTGCTACTGAGCACTCAAGTCTTCTTAACTTCTTTGTAAACTGAGGAGACCAGTGATTTGTAAAACTGCCTTGAGATCTGTGTCAGATAGATGCCAAGTGTGGCTATAAATATAATTTGGGCAACTGAAGGGGCTGGAGCCAAGCCCTTTCAGAAGTACATTTTTAAAACCAAGGATGCTGAAAATCTCAGGCTCCCCTATTTAAGCTAGAATGCTTTCAAAGCTTGCCAGATCATTCACATTGAATTTAGACAGAGAATTCCAGAAAGAAGGAAATACTATTAACAAGGCAGATGGCTTTGTGCAAGCTCCCTTTGACCACTAAAATCAGGAGCATGCTTATTAAATATTATCAGAGCTAAGATTGTTAGAAAACTGCATTCTTCCTTTAGCAGAGATCTAGAACTCCAAGAAGGGTTTTGGGCCACTAGTAAAAATAAGGGCAAATATGTGCTCCTACACAGAAGAACAGTCTGGCAAATTTTCCTTCTCTCCATTACCACCGACTCCTTGTTGAAAAGCCCATAATGCATGGTAGCTCCAGCAGCTCTGCTAAGATTTCTAAAGGAAAGTCACTGCAGCCCATTGCAAAATCTCTTCCTCGTTTTCAAGGTTCAGTGACCTGTGGGTCAGTGCTGTTAATGTAGATTTTTACGCTGGTGCAGCCATAGTGTTAAATGACAAGGATGACAGTTTTGCTAATTTATGCAGGCACCAAAAAGAGAGCTAACCCATAATTTTGTTATGTTTTCAGGGCTTGACTTTTGTTCTAAATGTCAACAGGGTGTGCAAATGCCACACAAATCTCCCTTAGGACTTGGCTCAAGTTCATATGCAGATACTTCTGAAAGTGTCTTGTATACATGGACTTAAAAAATCATCTTAAATATACAAAAGTAAAACTAGTCTTCATAGACAACATAAAAATACTGTATAAACTCCCAAGAACTTCTATATGTTTGTGCATAGATATGCACACATATGTACTCAAATGCACATATGTATCCACACATACATGTTTTGCACACAGGATTTCAAGATAAATACATTGGACAATTTTAAACAGTCCAATTTACCTCCTTGGATTGTGTTAGTATTTGATTTACTGGTTTTCCCCATTTTTCTTTTAATTACCATGTTGAAAATTTCTTAGATTGGTAGTACTGGAAGCTGTCTCTTCAAAAGAAAGAGCATATAATCACTGCGAGGGGAAACTCCTCCAGACTACTGCAACAGTGCACCTCAGCTTTTTTCTGCATAGGAATGCTTTTAGATGTGAAAGCCCCGATGACACAAAAGTTCCTATGTAGATCCCTCCAGGGCATGGCAGTGCTGAATTGCTTGGCAGGGCTGAATGGAAATATCTGTGCAAAAAGCTGCCCTTGCACTTGCCCATGCAAATAGAGGGCTTGTGTAGATCTTAACTGCGTGATGATCAGGAAGGCAGAGCCTGTTCTTGACTAGGATATAGGACATTTTAGAAGTGAGTGTTTTCCTGGACATGTGGAGGAGGTTAAAAGGTTTGAAGAAGAGAAATTCCAGACAGAGGACTTCTCTGAAGTTCTCTTTTCTTTTGGTAACATTCTCAGATAAATTTTCTTGATCAGGAGAGCCTGGGAAAATTTGAGTGAAAAAGTAAAAAAAGCTGAGAGATAGTAGGAGTAGTCTTAGAATCAGGGAATGAACAAAGGTGTGTGAACAAAGCATAGGAGAGCCAGTTTTTCATAGGTGTTTAGATTATCCAAATTCAATTTAATCTGTGATATCTGATCATCATAGCAAGCTTCCTAGTAGCTCAGTTGGTTTGGTAGTTCTGACTTGTTATCCCCTCTCTGCCAGATCTGCCACATGAAAATTATGCACATTAAGAATTCAGTTATACATTTAGTAATAATCATTGAAAAATGTTTATAAGACCACACACACACAAATTCTTTTCCATTTGTGATCTTGGACCAAAACACCATTTATGATCACGAAAGTTGAACCTTGCCATACCACTATCTAGCTTCATCTCTTGTACTGTTCAACTTTCATGCCAAACACTTCTTATATAGAAATCAATAGACTTGAAGACAGCATCAGTGCTGGTCTTTTTTAATCACCATACCGAGGGAGGTGCAGAATTATAAAGCTGCTGGCTCATACCTTTCCTTACTGACAGAACACCACTAGAGCATGTGATGTGCATTGCAGCATGCAGAACGTTTGACATCCCAAGTCTTTCCTTGTCAAAGCAGGAGCAGTACCTGATCCCATGACTACAATGGCTTGATTCCTTGAAAAATCACTAGCAGCTATTGAGTTTTTCAGATTTATTCTAGAACAAGTTTTCAAGGCTGTCTGTAGAATGTCAGTGTCAAAGATGAAGCTGATTTTATTCCTATATTTTGGGCCCTTGAGTTAAATACACGTTTTTGAAATGTCTTTCTGAGGCTTTCCTTATTAGTGAGTGTTTTCAGAAATAAATGTTGGTTGTCACAAAAAAAATTGTTTTGCACTTCTGTTTTGTTTCCTGTCATTTGCTAAATTCTTGAAATCAGACATTTAAAATGGTAAACAGATGTTCCAATAAAAATTAACAAATATTTCTCTGAGTGGGGAGCTAACAAAGCCTGCAAACCTTGGAGTTTCTATTCTACACTATCTATAGCCCCCCTCCACCACAGCAATCCCATTATTTTTCCTTTCTTTTGCTTTCTTTTTCCTCCTATGGTCACAGCTCCCACTTCCAAAGCCTGCAGGTATCCTGTAGATAATAATTTTCACTTGGTACCCTCCATGCCTCCAGGCTCTCTTCTAACTCTAGCAATTACCAGCTGGCAAAAGGCACTGTATGCTGTGACTGATTCCAAAATATACGTGTGGTAACTGGTGGTCACTACATACAGGCGGATTGTGCAGGGTCAGACCATGCAGAAAAAGTCCCATCATAACTTATCTGACCAAAGGTTGCTCCCAGATTTGGAGGGTATTAATTCCAGTCTTTTCCTCCCACTTTCTCATTAATTTTCATGAAACTTATCAGTACCTCATTATATTTTCTTGGAGATATCTAGTTCTTGTTCAACATGACTGATTCAAAAATGATCTCAGGTTTTAGTAGGGGAACTGATAAACAGATGGACTGGCACAGCAACTGCATAAGGCTTCAGGAACCCAGAGTGAAAACTAGCCTCACCAAGTTCGTACTCTCAGGATCCCAGGAGAATTGATATCTATTCATTAATTCCACTTCATGACATCACCTCAACAGAGAGATAAATATTACTGTTCTTTAATTTACAAATGGGTCAACAGAGGCATGAAGAGGTCGGGAGACTTCTCAAGATCCTAGACCAAGTCTGTGGTGGGTCCAGGGATATTTTTTTGACTGGCCTGTACTGTAACCTCAAAGTCACTGTGTACTCAACTGGGTCTTTAGTAAAGCTGTGGCTTTGCCATGAAGCAGGATTAGGAGTAAAGGTGCAAACCATGGAGAACCTCTTGGGATAGCTGTCATGACCCAACATATTTGATCCTTGACCCATTCCTGTGACGGGCAGCAGGTGCAGTCACCTGAGACACCATCCCTGCATGGGTAGAGGGGCAGAACACGTAAGGGACACAGACATCACTTGCGGCTCACTAGACTTCTGAAGATTAAAGTTACTACTCCTGATATCCATCTTGTGAGCCCTTGGATCCACACATCTGCCTTGCGTTTTCTCAGCTGCCCCGCCTCAGGTCCTGTCATATCCCATGAGTCAAGTCCTTTCTTCCCTTGAGTCTCCTTCCGCGTAGATACTGGCCATGCCCAACTTTTTCCTGTAATAGGTTTGCACCTGCACCATCTCCCCTCAGGTTCAGATCCATCCTCTTGCTCAGCCTTATTCTGTCAGCCCCTTCCTCTCCTTGAAGCAGATGAGAGCTCCCTTCCACAACATCCCCAGTGGACGTGAGACTTGGACAAAAAGCGAATAAACATTGGGAGCCATAATACAAAATTCTTCCTCTCACTGATGTCAACAGAAAAATTTTATTCCTTGAATCTTTCCTTGCCTGGAGTTACACAACTTGCTCTAAAAGTCTAGGTCTCAGCTGAGTTTCCCTGGATTTGTTGTATATTTTATCCACAGCAGTTATCTTAAAATTCCTTAAACTCCCTGGGCATGACCCTGTCCCCTGGTCTCTATCTCCTGATTTGGTTTGGTGACCTTCTCTTTATGAGGTAAAGAGAGTTTAGAGATGTTTACCAGGGAAATCTTTGTCCTTCAAACTCAGCTTTGTTTTCCCAGACTGAATTTATGTGGAGTTTATGTGATTAAGTACTCAGTGAACCCTGTGAAAGACTCTGTAATTTGCACAGCTATTGGTATTTTAAACCAGAGTGCTTAGGTCTCCCTACACCTCATGATATGAAACATGTTTACACTTATGAGCCTAATTATTTTTAATCAAATTAAGTGGCTGCTGTGTTTTCCTTATCAACATGTCCTGAGGAAATATATCCTTAAGACCATCTGAGATAATTTTAATAAGCCACAAATATTTTGTATGCGTTTTATCTTCTTTTCTCAAATGTTGCTTTGCCAATGGAAGAAAGACACAGCAAAAAAGTGACATTCTTAAAGAGGGAAGGGAAGGGAAGGGAAGGGAAGGGAAGGGAAG